>JAWNNR010000739.1:310000-877397 GCA_035044725.1 Scaptomyza caliginosa | reverse complement strand
TGACATTAAATGTTTGGATTTTGTTTTGTTTGTAAGCCATTCTTAAGCTCTTTTTCTTATTGCTGTTGCTGTTGCTGTTGTTGTTGTTTGAAGTGATTTATATTGTGAATGATATTTACATTTGGTTTTTTGTGTTTTATTGACAACAATTTGAATGCCACAATATTTAAACGTTTACCTTTACGACGCTATCAGTTTTTAATAACTGTTATGTTATGCCATAAATAGATAAACTTTAATTTAATAATCTTTCATAAGATAAGTTACATATAAATCTATATGAATGCTGTTTTTTTACGGTTGTAACTATATAAAGCAGGTTTTATTTATTGTCGATTATGGACTGACTGTAAAAAGCATTAATTGCTTGCTTAAAATACACAAATATGCAATATTGGCAGAGACATTGATTAGCTATCGAGTTGTTTGCTTAAGAAAACGTTTAGAAAACGTTATACAAGTAAACATGTTTGATAACTTAGTTTTGCCTTATCAGTTGCACACTAATTATACCACTTAACATATAAGCTATGCTTGTTTTTAATGATTCTTTTGGTTCAAAAAAGGGATTGCTTTGTTTTTTTTTTTTTTTGTCTTTCGTTTCCTTGTCTTTCCTTTTGTTTTGCTGGTTGTTACGGAGCTGTAGCGGCCACATTACTCATGCGCCGCGTTGCACATGCGGGTATAAAATAACAGATTTATGCCTACGTTGCAGGCAATGACACGCCAATTAGCCGCCCAGCAACAGCAACAGCAACAACAACAAAAGCAAAACAAAAAAAGGCTTGCAACTAAAGCTTTGACATTTTTATGATGCTAAGCGGGGGAACAACAGCAACAACAACACACTGAGCCCGACTTAAGACTGGAACAATCTTTTTGGGATAGCCAAAACGAAGGGGCCCCAAGCAGGCAGCTGGGTGACCTTTGCATATGTTGTTGCTGTTGTTGTTGTGTATCGTTGTTGTCGGTTGGCGCGGAGGCGAATTGAGTTTGACAGCTGGGGCGACACGATCCGATTGCGATTGTGATCGCTCTTTGACCTTAATACGCGCCAGCTGCGTCAACCGTCAGCGCCCGGGGGCAACATGTCTTCCACATTGCCGCCTGCCACAATTGCATTGCCTAGCCGCCCCCCTCCCACCACCCTCTGCCTTCTTTTAGCCATGTTGCCAACATTGTCATTTGACACCTCATTTGGGCGGGGCGGGGCGGAGGGGTTGTTGCTTGTGGCGGGCACACGCACAGCTAATAAGCGCTCAATAAATGTGCAACTCCCGCTGGCAACAGCAACATGTTGCTGCCGTGCCAAGTTGCTGCTGCTGTGCGTGCGGCGACAACACCAACAATGCATGTGGCATACAAGGTTTTTTTTTGTTGTTTGTTTTTCTTTTGCTTTGCAATCAACTGGGCAATCTCATTAATAAATTGCGCTGCATGCAACACCGGCAACATGTTGCAGTTGCTGTTGCGTCTAATGCCGCAAAACGGCAGCAACATTAATTGGCTGCTTACAGCTGACAAGGCAGCGACTCTTGTTGCTCTTTGCAAATGCTGTTGGCTGTTGTTGTTGTCGTTTTTGTGGCTGGTATCAATTTAACTGCCGATAGGTGGCGCTGCTGCATGCCATCATCGGCAACGGGCAGCAACATTTATTGTTTATGCATTTCTGAACAGTTCTTTTTTTTTGTTTTTTGTTTTGTTTTTCTTTTTGTTACGGCTTTTGGGGGGTTTGGGGAGGGGACGACTAATTGATTTTATATGCGCAGCCATGGCCACAACAACAACTACAACAACCACAACAACATTGAACATTGCCGCATAGGCGGCACATATTTTAAGCACAAATTACAAAGCAATAATCATAAATCTTTTTTGCGGCTCAGCAGTGCAGCAACAGAAACACAAGCAACATGTTGCTGCCATTTATCAAAATATTAATGCGTGCATATGTTGGTATGTGTATGTGTGTGTTTGTGTGGCAGATGCCAGACAAATGGGCATTGCGTGTGCCATATCAACGCGCAATGTTGCTGCTTTCAGTCTTGTTGCTTTTGCTGTTGTTGCTGTTGCTGTCGCTGCTGCTGTTGTCATCGTTGCTCAAATGTTGATAACTTGACTGCCAGGCAACAACAACAACAACAACAATTGCAAATGGAGCACGTGGCCAACAACAAGCAAGTCAGCAATTATTGCTGCTGCTGCTGTTGCTGCTGCTGCAACTGATTGCTCTTGATTAAATGCTAGTCACTCACTTGAATACTTGAATCTGAAGAACTGTGAGGAGAGCGGTCCCCCGGAAATTGTTTGTGCCACGAACTGCAGTTATGCAGCTTGCAGTCTCTGCTGCTGCTGTTGCTGTTGCCAACATTTAAACAGCTTCCTGGCCGTTGCTGTTGTTGCTGTTGTGATGTTCTAGATGAACGCTTGTCCAGTTGTCCAAGTAGAGCAGCCAGCTGCTGCTGTCTAAATTTGTTGTTAAATCTTTTGCTTTTTGCTGTAGCACAAAATGTTTTTTTGGATAGTTTTAAGAATATTTATTCTTAATTCTTATCATACAATATTCACCTGCAACATGTTGCTTTGTATTCTAATTATTTTGCTGCATATTAGCCTCGTTTTTTCTTTGAAATCCTTTGCATTAGCCAAATCAACAACTATGCAGCTGCGTGTTGTGCTGCGGTGTCAACAGCAACAACAACAACAACAACGATTATAAATGACAACAAGAACCGCAACAATCCCTAGCTTATTAAAGTTTAATGACTATTGGGGTGGTCTTGGCACGTAGCTGTCACAGTTGTTGTTACTGCTGCTGCTGCTGCTGGTGCTGGTGTAGCTGTTGTTGTTGCCGCTGCTGTCGCTGACGATTTGCGCAATGCGCGCAATGGCAGCAAATAATTGCAATGGCAACGTGCAACGATTTGCGGCGGCAACGAGGTGAAGGCAACAACAACAACAGCAACAGCAACAAAAATGCTTATATGAAAATTGAAAATGATCATTGCGCAACGCGCACGGCGACAACAGCAACGGCAGCAGCAGCAGTAACAGCAACAAAAGTCGACAAACAGTCAACATTTTCTTCTGATGCTTTGCATTCGGCACGCAAAAAGCAACAACAGCTTTTTATGTCGTTTCATCATGGTAACAACAATTGGCTAATAATATAAATTTGGTGCCCGAAAAACAAACACACAGCGGCAGCAGCAGCAACAGCAGCAGCAATCGACTTTGGCCCAAGGCTGACCATTGTGTGTGTTAAGTTTTGTTGCTCCAGTTTTGTATTATTATTCGCATATAGTATGTATAATTTAATTGCATTTCAATAGCTGACCCCGGCTTGGCAGCTATATGTCAATGGTATTGCTTCTACACGCTAACAACATGCACTTGTTGTTGCTGTTGTTTTCTGCTGCTGTTGTTCTTGCTTATCGTCTAACCACAAATAACTGCAAATTGTGTGTATAAAAATGCAAACTGCATTGTTTGTCTCTAGCTTATCTGCAGCAACTGGCCAGTAAATCAGCGTAACAGGCGCAGCAACAACCCCAACAGCAGCAGCAGCAGCAGCAGCAATGGCAATGGCAACAAACTGCCAGGCAACACGCATGCGCCACCAAAAGTCATGTTCGTGCCACAAAGGCGACACCAAAGCCATACATATTGTAGGTGGCAGCAGCAGCAGCAAAACGCAAACAGCAACGGCACTTAGCCGCAGTTGCAGCTAAATGTGGCAATTGTAGCTTAAAGCAGCTAAGCAGCAACACACACACACACACCCTAACTAATCATTTTGGGTAATAATTTTGCATTTTATTTTCTGTATATGTATTCTTGTCTGTGTACAACATGTTGCAAAAGCGCGCGCCCTTTTTTTTGCTTTTTGTATTTGTCTTTTTATTGTTGCTTTGCGATTTTTTGTATTTTCTTAGCTCGTACATAACTGTCCAGTGGTGTGGGCGTGTTGCAGCTGCCCAGTCGCATAAAGAAAGAAAAGCTTGCAACGTTTGCCACTTTGAACTCAATGCCACGCAGCAGCAGGCAGCAGGCACTAAACGCAAAACGTTGCAACTGCGCGTGGCAACAATAGAAAGCCACGCAGGAAGCAGCCGTTTTAAATGATTTGAAATTTATGTTCAGCACCCAGAGCGAAATCCTTTCACCAGCTTAGACAACGCATTAATAAATCAATAACGCGTTTATAATCATAGTCGTTGCTCTATAGTTGCTGGTCAGCAGCAGCAGCAGCAGCAGCACAGCAGCAGCAGAAGCAACTTCCGTGCGCAGTGACAAGCGGCAATTTGGAGCGACAACGACAGCGGCAACACCTTGGCAACAATGTTGCTGGGGCGAGAGCGAGAGCAATTAACATGCCACAGATAGTGAGAGGTAGAAAGAGAGAGAGAAAGAAAGATTTAATATGCAACAAAGACCAGCAACATGTTGCGCAACTTATCAAAATAATCATCATTCACATCGACAACAGCACAACAACAACAGCAACGCAGCCAGCATTATGATAATCGCAATGCGGCGGCAATCTTGAAACGAACAACAACAACAGCAACTGAAAAATTACAACTGTTTCTTATGCAGTTGAGTATAGAGTTGCCACCCGGCCCCCCTCCCGTACTAGCACAAGCTGCAACTGCTGCATGTTGCAATTAATAATCGACGTGGCTAAGCAACTCGTAAGGCGCGGCAGCAGCAAGTACAGCAGCAACAACAGCATCGTGTGCGCCCTTCTTTTTGATTTAAAATGTGCCGCCACCGTTTTGGCCCGCACGTAGGCGTACTCACACGCAGCATACATACAAACAAAAGAATTACACACACACACATACATATATATTGTATATAGTTTATATAAATATGCCTTTGGGCCCTTCACTCCACACACTTGCCACGTGTAACAAGTGTTTTTGGTGCTGTTTGCTGCTGCTGCTGTTGCTGTGGTTGCTACAACCACTTGGCATCATCAGTCAAGTGTCTTTGCCTGCCGGCATTGTCACTGTCTTGTGGTTGTTCCCGTTGCTGCTTTACTCTGCTTCTTCTGCTTCTTATTTGTGTTGCTCGCGTCTACAGATTGCCATCAAGCGAATTGGAATGACCAATACTGGACAGCAAGTGTTGCTGCTGTTGTTGTTCGACTTAACCTTATGATTAGATCGATTTCAGCTTAGATTGTGTTAAGAATGTGCAAAGCTTAGCTTGTTCAATGAGCCTGCCCCAAAGTTGAGAGTCGAGAGTCAAGTGAAGTTGCCACGCCCTTGATGTGGCTTTAAATTTATGTTGGCTCACTTATAAGTAAGTTTGCTGGCAATTACGCTTATAAATAAATAAATCAGCGCCGCTTATTTCAATGGCGGCGCCTTTGTACCCCAATCAAATCACCTTGCTCTCTCTCTCTCTCTCTTTCTCTGGCAGTTGCTGCGTGCTGTGGGTGTGACAAGTGCAGCAAGGCAGCGTTGCAGCGGCGCCATTCAAATTCAAATTCAAATTCACATGTGATCGCCCAAGCATGAGTCAGCTACTCTGCACAGCCAGCTGCCTGTGGAGTGGAGTGGATTGGAGAAGAGAGCTTAGAAGAAGCTTCTCGTCAGCGGTGCTTAATTAGAAAATTGTTAATAACTCATGCACACGAACAAATTTCAATATTAATGAGGTTTTAAGGCAACAGCAGCAGCAGCGGCAGCAGCAACCGCAAAGCCAGCAACATTGCTGGCAACATTGGCGGGGCAGCAACGGCGACTTAATTGAAAACTTTTTGAATCGTGCCGTCAAATGAAGAGGAAGCTGCACAGCCCATTGGGCCCAAACTGTGCACAATGGGAGGCACAGCGGCAATTGTTGCTGCTGCTGCTGCTGCTGCTGCCTGTCTTACGCTGGCCAGCCTGTTGCTACTGTTGCTCATTAAGTTGCATGAAAACTCCAAAAGTTGCTGTTGTTCGTTTTTGGTTTTTTGTTTTTTTTTTTTTTTTTTGTCGTTTCTGTTGTTCTTTTGCGCAATTAACGTTAGCCGTTCTTTGACTAATTTAGTTGTCAGCTGAGCGGCAGCAACATGTTGCTGGCATTCATAATTAGCATGCAAACGGCATAAATCGCAGCAACAGCAACAACAATTAACAGATCCAAATTGCATGCAACACAGACACAAATGTACAAACTGCCACCTCTTTCTCTCTTTGGCTTGTTAGGTTTTTTTGTTGCTGCTACTTAACATGCAGTGCAGCGTTTGATGTCTGCAACAGAACACGTAGGCAAAGGCAGCAACAGAAAAAAAAAAAACAACAGCAACTGTCAATTATATTAGTTGCTCTTACACAGCGCGCTAATTCAAAAATCATGCGTGGGCAGCAACAGCAACAGCAGCAGCAGCAGCAACAGCAGCAACAGCAGCAACCTGGCACAGCAACATTGCCCTCTGTGCCAACAGCAGCAACATGTTCGCCAGCAACTTTTCTTAATTAAGTGACGACCTGCTGTTGCTGTTGCTGCTGCTGTTGCTGCTGCTGCATGCAAATTAAATTTGCAACTTGCCGCGACCTTTGGCCATTGCGTGTTGCTGTTGCTGTTGCTGTTGCTCGAGCTTAGGCCATAAGTTTACTCTTTCTCTCTCTCTATGCTGGCAGCAACAGCAACATATCGCATTGTTGTTTGGCCACAAATTGATATTTAACTGGTTGCTGGTTTTGCTCGTTTGCTTAGCCTGGCCTGGTAAAAGTTCGCACGACTTTTTGCGTATTTAACATTTACGATCCGTTCGATCATCTCTCCCTCTCTCCTTCCCTCTCTCTCTCTTTCTGTCTTTCTAGCTCTGTTTAGATCTAGTTGCAATCTTCTCGATCGTTGCTATTGCCGTTTGCTGTTGTTGTTGTTGTTGTTGTTGTCGTTATCTGTGGCAATATCTTTTCTGAGGCCAATTCACTTCTGTTGCCTGTTGCTATTTCTATCGTGTGTGCGTCGTTAATGTTTTTATTTTTTTTTTTTAAACTTACACACACACACACACACTTGCACACTTGCACACTCATTGCATGCTGTGTGTGCGTAGCGCTATAAATCAAAGTTTTATTTGTTGAAATAAATTCACAGTTTATTGCTTCGTTATTATTTGTGCTACAGCAACAACAAGAGCAGCATTTGCGACAGACAGCTATCAAACACTGGCAACAAATGCAACAGAACGCATGCCGGAAATGTGTTTATTGTTGTTGTTGCTGTTGTTGTGGTTGCTGTTATTGCCGATAATCTACATCTAAGTTGCTTTGGGCTTAGGTTTATCGTGCCATTTGCGTTTGGCTTAATTAAAATCGAAGTGCTACAAGTCTCAACTCTTCCGCCATAACTCACGATCTGCATATTTGTTCAAATGTTTTACATTTATGTTAAAAGCTTTTAAAAAGAGTGTTGCCTTGCTTGACGTAATAATAATAATAATAGGAATAAATGTTCATGAGCCAATAAAACTCTCGAAACAAAAAACAATCGATTATTTCGATAATATCGCATGAAAATCGTAAAAAGTTTTTCAAATGACTTTTCATATGCATAAGTAAATGGCATGGCAAATTAAGAACAATTTGTTTTGATTATACCCAAAGCATTTAACAATAACTGTAAATAACGCTTTAGCAAAACTGCAAGTCAAGCCGGTCTGTGGCAATACCACGCCCTCAGACAACTGCCAATCCACCTGCCTTTCTGTCTGTCTCTCTCTCTCTGTCTCGCTGTCTGTTTGTCTCGCTGTCTGTTTGTCGGTCATGAGGTTGTCGCTGACATTTTTGAACCCTGACCGTTTTTAATTTACACACACAAGCAGCGTTGAATGCAACTGCCGCACGCTTTGCCATTAATTACCAATGCGGAGATACAAAATGCAGTGTTAAAGATATAATCATTTAAGTGTGTTTCTGTGTGTGTGTAAATATTACGCAATATCTGTTCAATTAGCAAACTTGGAATGCTTAATTGAGCTTACATTTTCACATGCCTTGCTTAAGTAACAGTTTGCTGTGTTGTCGATAACGATAGCGATAACGATAACCTTATGTTTAACTATAATAACTAACGATTCTTTTCCATCTCCCTTGTATCTTTGCAGCAGCGTAAGCTGTCACCGACATGGGCAGTGAGCAATACTGCTTGAGGTGGAACAATCATCAATCCAACCTGTTAGGGGTGTTTAGTCAATTATTACAGGACGGGAGCCTGGTGGACGTTACATTAGCTTGTTCAGGGGGCCCATCCATCAGAGCCCATAAGGTAAGTGTTCGAAAACTTAAGACAAAACAATCATAAGAAGTTCTGATTTGATGTCTTGGACATCCGGTTTGAGCAGCAACCAGAGCAGGATACGTATTCAACTATATAAATTGTAGGCAACTTCAACTGCAACTGCAACTGTTAAATGCGGAAGCTGTCGCCAATGCTGCGATCAAGGTCGCCAATGTTGTTGCTGTTGCTGTTGCTGTTGCCGTTGGCGTTGTTGTAGGCCTCTCAAAATGCCAGTCGCATAAATTAACGAAGCAACAACAACAACAACAACGACAACAAACGGCAAACGGCAAACCACAACACGATCGAATGCAATTTACAGATTTGTCAGTAAATTGTCAACTTAGCGCGGCGAGAGCAGCAGCAGCAGCAGCAGCAGCAGCAACGTCAGAGAGGAGCGGGTAGGCTGCTGGTGTCGCAGCATGTTGCTGGCTCGTTTGTTGCTGGCAACAATGTTGACAAGGTCAGCGCCTAATAGATATTGACTGCGCCCCGCCACGTGTCGCACTGTCGCTCTGCTTGTCTCCAAGTGTCTCTAGCTCTGTGTGTGTGTGTGTGTGTGTGTGTGAGTACATAAATTATGCGTTGCCATGCACCCAGCAACAACAGCAACAGCAACGCTTTGCGCACGTCTGTCAATTGAAATTCCTGTTAAATTAAGCGGAAAATATTTAACTGCGTTGCTGCAGCGGCAACAAACAGCAACAACAACCTGTAGCCAAGTTGTTTGCTGCTACCTTTTGATGTTTGTGTGTGCTGATAAAGTTATTTTGAATGTAATTTCTTGCCGCCGCATAGAAAACTGGTAAATTGTTCAATTATAATGCGTTTATTATGCGCTGGCTTGCAACAGCAACAACAGCAACAACAACAACAAATGACACTGATATGGCCAATGATTGCCAGCCATGCTGGCCAAAGCAATTCTATCTCTTGGCCTGGCCAGACAGAGTTTAACTTAAAAGTAGCTCATTAAAGCGACGTTTACGCATTTTATGCATTTTCCATCGTCACGTTCAAGATAGTTTTTGTATCTAGAGTATTATACAACAGGAAAAACAGCTAAATATCTAAGTTCATTAGGCATTAAACATAGTTGCTATGCTAATCAAATAGTCTATGCTAACTAAGTACATAATTGTTTTTGCCACTCAACCTCTTCAATGGCATAAATAAAATCTCAAGTTGATGATATATCAGTTGACATGAAAAACACACACACACACTCCCCCTCCCCCTCTCTCTCTCTCTCTCTTTTTCTTTTTTATGGAGTCAACTTCATTAGCCGCACAGACAACAACAACAACAAGAACAAACTGATGAATTCATTTCCTTTTTAGACTGTTTTTTTTTTTTTTTTGCCTAAAGGCTGAAAAAAAAACTGCAAGGCAAATGAATAATCCTTGACGAAAAAAGAGGGGAGGAGAAAAAAACACACACAAAATAAACAAAGAGTGAAGGAACAGAATGAAAACAAATATTTGAAACAGAAACTGTGAGACGACGATGGACTTTGGATTAGGATTCGAATTCGAATTCAGAGACGAGACGAGACGCCTTCGCATATGTTTTTTTTTGTCGCTTCTTTTCGTTGTTGTTTTTGTTGTCGCTTTGGCAAACTAATTAGCAAATGCACACACATACACACACACACACACATTGCGATATGTCAACGTTTATAAAAGTTAATAAAGCAAAGAATTGAAATGTTAAAGCAACTTCGAAGATGAAGTTGTTGCTGTGGTTGGAGTGCAGTGAGAGAGAGTTTCAAGCCAAAGCCAGCTGTCAATTACTTTTGCATATCCTTGCCAACGATTTTGCCGTTGTTGTTGTTGTTGTTGTTGGCGTTGTTGTTGTTGTTGATAACGAGGCAAGTTTTGACGCTGCAGGCAACTTCACAACCGTCCGAAGAGCGACAAAAAATTGTTAAATTGATTAAAAAGCAAAGTGTCGATGAACGAGCCAATGATGACAGCAACCAGCCAGACAGATGGACAGCCAGACAGTTGGCTAGCCAGCAGGAGCTAACCGACTAGTCAGGACATTTAGCCAGCAGGGAGAGTCAGTCATCTAGACCAGGATATGCCAAAGTCAATGTGCAAAAAACTAGCCTCTGTGTGTGTGCGTGTGTGCGTGTGTGTGTGTGTGGCAGAGAAGCAAAAAACGCAAGTGCAAGCGAGCGATGAGGATAACATCGAAAAGCGGGCAAAAGGAGTAATATTTGTGTGTGTTTTTTTTTTTTTCTGTGCGATTCCTCGTTTGCTGCCTAACTGACTGGCTGACAGTGTGTGTGTGTGTGTGTGTGTGTGTTTATACTCGCCGTCTAACTGTTAAAACTACATGACAAAGTGCGTGGGTCAACCCGAAAGTTTGACAAAAATAACAGTTTAGCTTTGCTTTAGCTCCTTGAGACAAACTCTTCAAACTGCCCTGCTTGAGAATAGTTGTATTCTCATCTATTACCACCCATACACGTGTTTGTGTGAGTGTGTGTGTGTGTGGCAGCCACAGGCTTTTGTAATCCGCTCGTTTTTATACATACGTGTGTTTTTTCTGTTTTCTGTTGGGTTTTTTTTGTTTTGTTTTTTGTTGGATGCTGCGGCCATTTGGTCTCAATGCCAAACGGCAGCGGCACTTTAACTCAATTTGAGGCATTTAACGTATGCTCGGTTGATATTTGATGCGATTTGAGCGTCACCAATAGTTGTTGTAGCCACTCAACCCACTCAAACCACCCAAACCACCCAACTATACACATGGTCAGTTTGCTTGTGTTGTTTTTTTTTTTTTTTGCTGTTTGCTGCTCTCCGTTGAGACTTGGATGTGCGGATATGTTGCCCAAAGGCAAACAAAGTGTAACAAATGCCATTGCTGAGCTTCTAGTGGTGCGGGTGGGTGGTTTAGGTTGGCCAGCCAGTCAGTCAGTGACCACTGGAAGCCGTGTTGACTGCTGCTCATTGTTGTTGGCAAATGACTTTCGATAACTTTCGGCCAACTTGCTTACAAAAAAAAATGAGGCAGGAGACAGAGAGAGAGAGAGAGAGAGAAGTTTATGTAAATATTAGCAATTGTTTTTGCACTGTGTGTGTGTGTGTGTGTGTGTGTTGTCTTAAGCTGATTTGTTGGCTTAAAAGGAGCTAAAGAGCTGATTGAGTTGAAGCTAATCCTTTTGGCTTTTGGGCATTCGGGCTCCTGGCGCCTAAGTCAATTTGCAGACAGAAATTGAACGAGTGGGCGGTTTACAATTGAGTGGGCGTGGCAAACAACATGTTTAACAACATGCCATTGTTGCTGTTGTTGCTGTTGTTGTTGCTGTTGCTGTTGCTCTTGTCCAAAATGCATATGCAAACACTTAACAGCAACAGCAACAGCAGCTCGTAAGTCATGCCAACACTTTTTTTTGACAAGCCAGCAACAGCAACAACAATAACAACAGAAACCGCCTCTATTGGCAGCTGCAACAACTTGCAACATATGTCAGACAACAACAGTAACAACAACAACAATAGCAACAAAACAAATTGCCTGCCTAGCAAAAATCAAGTAAAATGTCAAAAAAAAAAACGAACTACTATTTTCATATCGAATAAATGTAACAACAGCAACAACAACAACAGCAACAACAATTGTAATAATAATAAAAATAACGCATTTTTTCAACTCAAGAAGTGTGTTGTTGCCGTGCTATTGTTGCTGTTGTTGCTGTTGGCAGCGCTAATTGTTGCTTGTCATTGATAAGCAGCTGAAAGCTTAATGCAGACTTGTAGATAGCCCAAGCAAGGGGTATAAAAAACGGTTACAGCTGACAGAATTGCTGTTATTAAAAGCATGCAAAGAGCGAAAGAGAGAGCGAAAGAGAGAGCGAAACAAGAACTATGACAAAACTGGTATTTAAAGTGCACGAACAGAAGATCTATAAATGAATGTTAACTGAGAACTGAGAACTGAAAATCTTGTTAATATTCTACTTGAATCATATTGGTTTGTTTGTGCAACGTTTTGTGGCATACATTAAAGGCCGCCTGTGGCAGCAACCACACCTCATTGCATTTGCATAATTGTATACACAATTAATTATGGATCATGTTCGCAAGAATACTTAAGAAAAAGTCCACAAAAAAATATATATATATAAACAACAACAATATGCAGTTAATTGCAATTTGTTGTAAACAAAAACATGTTACAAACAGAGCAAACGCTTTTTAAAACTGCAACTCATTATTATGGCCATTATCTTGCATCGCATAATGTGGAGCAACAACAACAACAAACAACAAACAACAATACTAACAACATTACGTGGGTGGCAATTATTAGGCTATTGCCGATTTACCGATTGCTGTAAGCTGTATGCTGTAAATTGTAAATTGGCCGCCAACGTTGCGTATGCGTAATGCAATTGAATTGCGCATGCGCCGCATTCAACATTTTGCCATTCGCCACATGTTCCGCATGTCGCTAATGCGCCATGACAGGCACCAAAAAAAAAAACTATAAATAGAGAAATATAATGCAATAGTATATGTATATATATAATTTGATAATTAGTCGCACACTTACAGACAGACAGACAGACAGACACGATTGTAATTTGATAAATGCCTAACAACATTCACCACAAGCCATTAACTAACCAAGAATGTGACTCAACGCGAGGGAACGAGTGGCAGTGGAACACAACTCAACTTGAGAAGAAGTTTTCGATGATATTTGGTTTATCTAATGTTTAGAAGCTAGGAAAAGGAGTCAAAAAATCACTGTGTATTTAATAAATAGTAACAATAATAGTTTGTTGGGTTATGTAACGTATGAAACAACTGAAATTGGAACCATGTTTTGTGGAAAGAAACTTGAAAAGCATTATCAAACCTAACACAAGTTAGTATTTATGAAACAGAGGAAGAGTTCTTTTGAAGTAAGCAGCGTAGGGAAGTATTTAACAAGTAAAATGACGAAATTGAGTGTAAAAAGCTAGGAACGAGTGAATTGGAACAACATTAAATTGTTAGTAATGAAATAAAACTGATCACTGATATCAAATGCTACTAAAACTTATTCTATCGCACTTTTACTTGCCATATAGATAGAGCAGGTAGAAAGAGAGAGAGAAAAAGGGAGACAGAGAGAGTAAAAAGAGAGACACGCAATCAATCACACACACACACACACTAAAACACACACACACACAGCTAGATAGATTTTTTGTTTTAATTGCGTTCCATTTTTGTTGAGCGTTGCGCATTTTTTTTTCGCAAATCATTTTGCCAACTCAAATTTCGATTACACGATTTGATTAGCCAGTGCATTACTCAACTCGCTGCCATAATTATCAATTAGCAATCAATTGATTATATTACCATATTATGGCATGCACCGCAAAGCAGCAAACAGGCTTCAATTTTATTCGTAGTTGTAGTTTTTTTTTTCGCTTGTTTTTTCCTACAATTTCTTGTGACTACAATAAAACAATGGCATCGAGCAGAAACAACAGCAACAACAATTGCATATCAATGCATTCCACAACAGCAACAGCAACAGCGACAGCAACAACAACAATAACGCATATTGCTGCCGGCACTTGGCTTGTTTTTTTGGCCTGGGAAAAAAATCGACAACAGCAGCAACAATAACAACAACAACAACAACAATAACACTGTTAATTTAAATTGGTAAATTATACAAAAATATTCAAAACGTTTGTAGTGTGCAATTTTTTGTTGCTGTTGCTGTTGTTGTTGTTACGAGCTGTTTTTTTTTTTTTTCTTTACATTCGAATCTCTGTTAATCTGAGCAGCAGTCAAACGTCACGTTTTCACGCGGCCAGCAATGCAACCTACGGCAACAGCGATCGGAACAACAACAACAACGAACAACAACGAACAGCGAATGAAGGAAGGAAACCGAAGTAACGAAGAAACGACGAGAACTGGAATCTAACGATGACGGCTGGCTTGCAATCGACAAAAGCAATTCACGCATTCAATTAAATGCCTTCAAATGTGACTTGCCGACATTTCTTGTTGTTGTTGTTTTGGTTGTTGTTGCTGTCGCTAGAGTATGCATTAAAATGGTATAAAATTGTCATGTTAATAACCAATAATTGTTAATTTACAACACATTCACAATTCTCGCTACATTATCGATGCGATCCAATGTTGAATTATTTGCGTTTTGACTCGTTTTCGCATTTTTGCGTTTATTTGTAAATGTTTTGAATTAAATTTATTGATGCTGTTTGGCCTGTGCAGGAAGTGTAGAAAAAATAAAATGAATTTCTATTTATTTATTTATTTTTTATTTTTATGTAATTGCCAGCATGCAACAAAATTTTTTAAATACAAACAGCAAAAGGCTAAAGCGAGTAAGACTGAAAGAGAGAGAGAGAGAGAGCAAAAATAGTTATAATTAAAATTAACAACTTTTCTTGTCACGACTGCAATGGCGACGCCGCCGATCGTTGAAGTCTAGCTGGAACTAAAGCCTTAGGTTGTCTATGACCAGGTGTTTGTTGTTGTTGTTGTTAGCTATAATTATGCGCATTTTCAACAGATTTATATCTTTTCTTTATATTTAAGCACAATAAAAAACACTAAAAACTCTAAACACACACACAAACACACACACAAACGCACCTTGGTGTATGTTAATAAAAGGGGGGTGTTGCGGGAAGGGGTAAAGAACTGCGCGTATAGAGAAAAAAAAGATAGCGTATCTCATTAAAACAGCAGCAGCAGCAGCAGCAACAGTTGTCGGCTGACTGGCTTAGCTCTGCCATTAGTATATAATAGTAGTATGTGTATGTGTGTGTGTGTGTGTGTTTTATAGTATATAATTAGTAATTGTTGCACAAGCGATGCAAAGTTGTTGAGCGAGGCAGCGGCAGCGGCAGCGACAAAAGCCCGGGTCTCCATTCCATTCCATTCGAAACCAATCCAAGCCCAGGCATAATTCTCTAACAACGTTCATAAGTTTCTAACAGCAGCAGCAAATAATACTAGTAACAATAATAATAATAATAAAGGCAAATCGCAGCCGGGCCAGGCTAGCAACAAAATTAAAAACCCAGCTTGAAGGTCAGCTGCGACACGAGCTGCGTGGCCCGGCAACAACAACAATAACAACAACAACAGCAACAGCAGCTTAACAAACTATGCACAAATCTAGCGCTTTGAAGCAAGTGACGTCAGCAACAGGAACTGAAAAGATATATTTGTACTATGTGAAGCGAATAAAAGAAAAGAAGAAAAAAAAAAAAAACGCGCATGCGTTGACGCGTTTAAAAAAAACGCTTCCATTCGGTATACTTGAGAGGCGTAATTAAACATTTTTTTGGCATACAAATCACACTTTTGAGTGCTCTTTTGAGTGGAGCCAGAGATATAAATATGCAATTGAGCTGTTATTTGATTTATTGCGTTTTTATGCCATATGACTGAAGTTTGGCAAGCAATTGGGAAAGTTTTGAACTCAACTCTTTGCTGTTTGCCCCAATTGCTGCACTAATCTCGCTGCACAACACCCACAACATGCAGTTTCCAACACTATGCCTGCCAAACGGTAAACGTTCTCTTTCCGGTATCGCTTGATGTTGTTCATGTTGCTGCAATACGTTGCCCAAAATGCTTGAAAAAGATCGAATCGCTGCTGCTGCTGCTGCTGCCGTGCCCATAACGACGTCAATTAAATTATGTTGCTGGCAACATTATACAATTTGCAACAAATTGTTAACAGCAACAACAAATCAATATTAGCACGATTTTGCTTAAGCTTTTCGTCTTGCTATCTCGCTCACATTTCAACAATGTGCAAGAGGAAGAGTTGCGTTTTGCTTAGCGTGGGATAATTGCCTTCAACTGACCTTGAACAGTGCTTAGACAAAGCTCTCTGTTCTGTTTGTGTGTTTGTTTTATTATGTGTGTGTGTGTGTGTGTGTGTGTGTGTGGTATTTCGGCGGGTCAAGTGCTGGCCGATTGTTTGCTTTGCTTTGCTTTGCTCTGGTTTACTTTGTTTGTTGTCCTGCTTGGAACGCATCGTTCGCATCGGTCGTCTTGTGAGCTTCCGGCTACCTAAATGAATGACCACAAAAGCTTTTTTTTCTCTTACTGCTGCTGCTGCCGATGCTGCTGCTGACCACAGAGAGGACAACACGCAATTGTTGTTAGACAATGATGACAATAGCAGACTGACAGACAGACAAACAGACAGAGAAACAGAGAAAAGAGCGACTTTCCGGCGCGTCTTTTGTGCGTGCAGCAATCGCTGCAGCAATTTGGCTGTTCATCTGGATTATTTTTGTTATTCTCAGCGCGCTGACCATTGGGCGGATATTATTTAGACGCTATTGTGTGGCGCCGTTCTCGACTACCTGCAATTAGCTTTCACAGCTGCCGATGCTGGCTGGATAGCTGGCTGACTGGCTGACTGGCGCTGTTGCTGCCACTGCCGCAACCATAAATTAATTACGAATTGTAAACAATGCAGCAGCGCAGGCGTCGCATAAATAAATCTCTCGCATGTGCGCATAAATTTGCATTCTCGACCTTGATGGTGGGCACACTAACACTCTTACACACACATACATACATACATGTGCTCACGCTTTTTATCATCAGATAACGGCACAAGTTGATAAGCAGCGGCAACGGCAAACGCAACAACAACAATAAACCAAAAAGCTGCGTAAAGCAAGGCAAACGCAATAGCAATGCTCAAGTTCAAGTTCAATGTCAATGCTTACATACATACATACATACATGCGTATATAAAACTCGTTCAATCACAAACGCACACACACACACGCACACGAGCACGCATGTATGCAAAACGCAAGCAGCGACAGCAACAGCAACAGCAGCAAACTACACATGTGTATGTATGTTGTATGTATAAGCAAAAAAAAACATACACAATTTGCCTTATGCGTTTTGTGCGTCACTTCGTCGGCAACAAGTGGGCAGACAGCAATAACAACAGCAACAACAACGACAGCGACGAGAGCGACAGCCAGAGCGACCGCGACGTCAACGTTGACTGTTGCTGTGCGCATTGCGTTTTGCTCTTTTTTTGTTTTTGGTTTTGTTTTTTTTTTGTATGTCTGCGATGCGAAGCACACACGAACTTGTTTGCTGTGACGTCATTGCCAGACATTGCGTCGCTGCCTCTACGCATGTTTTGCGTAAATATATTTTTTTTTTATTTTTTTTTGGGGGCGCGTCTGCGTCTGGAGCGTAAAATGTGCGTGAGACGACAACAGCCATAACAACAAGAAGAAGAAAAAACATGCGTGTGACGTGTGCTAAACAGCTGATTAAACTGGTGTGAGCTTAAAGCTTACTTTAAAACTGTATTATTTTTTTTTTGTCGATTCACTTAGCTGCGTTATGGTTTTAGTTTCGCTTGTTTCATTGTTGTCGCTCTGTCTCTCAGTCTCTATGCTTTATTTTGCACTCCTAATTCCAAGGTCATCGTCGCATTAGCGTCCGGCATCGTGCAATCAGTCATAAAACCAACAACAGCAACAACAAACAATAAGAAAAATAAAGACAGAAAAGAGAAAAAACTAAGCTTGAATATAAAGGCGTGTTTCATGTTGTGTGTTTGTTTGATGGCTCATAAATGGAATTCATTTATGTATGATTTGTGGTTTGGCTGGCTCGCTGATTTTTTCTTTTTAGCCAGCTTGCATTTGGCTAATTATCTTAATCATAATGGCCATAATCAGCTGCTAAGAAAACATTAACGCATTATGAACAACAAAAACAAAGAAAAAAGTTGGAATAAAAAACGCAAATCCCAAATAAATTGTACTTAAAATAAACAGTTGGCACATTTGATGAGATAATTTTTAATTTTATTTATTTATTTTTTCCTGCGTTTTTGCAATTCACATATTTTTTTTGTTCATGCGCTCGCTCGCTCAAACACACAACAGCGAGAGCGAGAGAGAGATAGACACCCGCGCATTCGCAAGTTTTACAAACGCGCTGCGCCCTTGCCTTGTCATCCTCTGCCTCCTCTGCCGCTGCCTCTGCCTTCGCCGCCATCTGCTTTACCTTCCTTTTGGCTTGTCTGTCGCTGCTGTCGTCGTTTCGCACGCTACACTAACGACAAACGGCATTTAAGCTCTCAGCTGCTGCGTTGCGTGCGCTGACGTTGACGCTGCTTTTGCCTTAATGCTTCGCACGCCGCTTCGCACAAGCACACACATACATACGCACATGCACATACACAGACGCTTGCACACACAAAGTTGGTTCCGCTGCGAATGCGAATATCAAGGTCAACTTGTGATGTGTGCTTGCCGCCCGCTCTCTCTCTCTCTCTCTCTGTCTATCTGTCGACAACGGCGTTGCTGAAATGAGCTCTAAGAAAATAATTAAAAAGCAGCAACAGTAGGCAAACACACACACGCGCGAAGAGAAAAAAACGCAATTTTTATTTGAAGCGCAGTTGTTAAATTAGAAATGCCATATTTTGTTTTTGGCCTTTTTTTTTTCTCAACTCAATTCCACTTCAGTGTATTAATCAGCATCTCAAATGTTAGAGACGAAGCTTTAGCAGTAAACATAGATAGTTATTCGATACTTAATACATTAGCTACTTAACATTTCTAAGAAGTATAATAAAAATATATATATGAATAGGCAAATCGAATTGCCTCATTCGCAAGTCGTGACTGTGTTTGTTCAACAGAAATGCATTGAAAAGCATTTGAGAACGAATCGAATTCGACAGTTTTGTGAGTCATGCGTACAGTTTGACAGGCAGTGATTTTTTGCTTTATGACAATCAAACTGCAACAGGGCGTATGCGTGCTTGTGTTAGAGCGAGAAGGCAGCAACAACAACAACTTGCTTGCAAAAGGTTAACATTTCTATTATGGCCACACCCTTTAGAATATTCTGTTGTTGTTGTTGTTGTTGCTGCTGCTGCTGCCTTGACCACCATCAGAGCCAAAGTTGGGTCGCCAAAACACTGCGGCGAAATATGCAAATTATTATGTTTGCATATCGCCTTTTACTATACATACATAGATGTTTCCTTCTTTCTGTTGCTATAAACGTTGCTGTTCCGCTGTCTTTGCTGCAATTTCTGTGTTGTGTTTGCCGCAAGCGGCATCTCTTTTTCATTGTTGTTGCCGTTGTTGCCGTTGTTGATGCTATTTTTGTATAGTGGCTCGAAGAGGGCTTGGACTTGAACCTGGACTTGCAACTTGTACTTGGACAACTCCCATGTCTTCTATCTAGTTCCCCCTCCCCCTCCCCCTCTCTCGCCTTACTCACTCGCATTTATGTCTTAATATAATTTAAGCTGCAGCTGCAACAGTTGCTCTTGTCTTTTGATGCTGCGCTACTGCCACACACACACACACACACAAACAAACATGCACCTTAAGCTACTGCACCCACCTCAAGCCAACCCCTTTATCCTCTCTTCTTTTCTTTTTCTACTCTGCTCCCAGTCCAAACATTGTTATTAGCTTCCTTTTCTTTGTGTTGTTGTTTTAATCTTTTTGGTTTTTGCCCATTTTAAAGCCAGATCTCCCGCACTTGTAATGTCCGCAAATTTCTATAATCTGCATTATGGTAAATATTCGTATAATTATAGCACAAATTATGGCATAATTCACTTTTATTGATTTTGCTTGGCAATAAAACGACGGCTTTCAGCAATACTATTTAAGCTTATTATTATATCTAGTTAATCTGCTCAGCGACTCTTTTAACCAAAAAGGTTTAAAGAAAAGATAGAGTTCTTCTTACTATCTCGTTGAAAAGGATCTGAATATGCTAGTTTGGCCTTGATTTATAGCTTTGTGCGTGCAACTAGGCAAGAAGAAGCATGTTGCAGGTAGCACTTGGCCTACGCTCACATTACTTTGACTCTCAACTCGTTTTAAGTTACAATTCCAGTTCATTTGGCTTTGTTTTGCGCCAAGGCGTTGGCTTTTCTGCCTTTTCTAATTTCATTTAAAACTGTTGACGATTTATTTCGAGTAGTTACATGTGTGTGTACCGTAATGTTGCAACGCCCACAGCCATATATATATATATATATACGTGGCACGCAATCTATAAGCAATACTTGACTTTATTTCAAGCCCCCCCTCCTGCTAACCTTTTTATGTTGTGGCTGTAATCTATTGCAATTTATGTTGTTGACTATTTGGCTGCAAATTACATGCAACATATATATATATATTTTCTTCTCTTCTTCTTCTACTTCTTCTGGCATTAGAAATCAAAGCCTTTGGCGTTCATTAGCTTTGGGGGCGTTATGCCCCGGCAAATGTTAATAATAACAGCTAGCTGCAGCAAACCAGGCAACAGCAACGTTTGAGCAGCGGCGTTCAATTAAAAGTGTTGCCAATTTGCGCCGCTCTGGACAGCGCCTCCTACTAGCCGGCTGTGTTGCTGCCACTGCCACAGCCACTGGCTGCCTAGTTGTAATCAGGAAATTCGATTTTCTTAATGCCAGAGACGCGGCCAAAAGACATCGAGTTGAGTTCCTGGCCAGTCGAAACCCCCGACTAATATGCGCGTGAATTTATTAACGCTCATTTTACTTACTGGCCATAAGTTGTTGTTGTTGCCTCTTTTGTTGTTGTTGTTTTTTTTAGGGGGCGTGTGTGCGCCGATTGCATTTTTTTTTAATAAATTCTAGCTCAAACGGCGCGTGACAGGCGGCAGAAGGAACGAACAGGCACAAGCTATGCAACTGGATCTCTTTTTGTTCACTCCTTTCTCCTGCCAGCAGTTTGCCAAGCGCCAAAACGTGGCCAAAAGCTCATTAGGCTGCAGCTTGGCAAAGGGGTATGGGGTATGGGTAACTATATGCGAAATGCGAGGCTGACGCCTTTTCAATTTGCCAAGCTATGAAAATTTACAACATGCGCCCTGCCGCCTGCCGCCTGCCTCCCCCCCCCCACCCTCCCTTTTGTACCCGCTCTATGGGCTGCATAGTGGGTCTGCATTGCATACCCCAAGGCGTGCAAGCGCACATAAAAATCGACAGATATGCAACCAGATTGTTGTTGCCAGTTGCCAGTTGCCAGTTGCCAGTTGCCAGTTGCCAGTTGCTGCTTGCTCTCATTCCAGTCTGCTGTTGCTGTTGCTGTCGCTGCTGCTGGCAGCGCATTGTCATTCGTGGCGTGTTCACGCCTTGACGCCCGCAGCCACTTGACCAGTTGTTGTTGTCGTAGCCAACTAGATGCTTGGGTTTACTGCATCTTCAAAGCGGTCCCGGTGTGCTGATCGTAAATCTAATAAATGTTTCTCGCTCTCTCTCTCCCTGTTTCTCTCTGCACGCAAGCTTTTGCTCGTTCTGTTGGCTTTCTAATGGCCAATCGATATATATATATATATTTTTTTTTTTATCGATTAACTGCAACTTGTTCCTGACAGTTAATTTGAGCTCAAATGGTTATTCGCATAATTTCATACAATGTATTGCATTCTAGAAGAGTTTACTTACAAACCAAAGAGATCTTTGTTATTAATAATTGTTTCTTGCTATTTTTCTTTGTGCGTTTTTCCAGGTGGTCCTCTCGGCCTGTTCCTCATATTTCCAGAGCCTGTTTCTGCAGCACTCCGATCCACATCCAATTGTGATATTGAAGGACGTCCGTTTTGCCGAGCTGCAAACATTAGTTGAATTCATGTACAAGGGCGAGGTGAACGTGCAATATTGTCAGTTGCCAGCGCTGCTCAAGACAGCCGAATCACTCAAGGTTTGTATACAAAATATACAATACAATCCTTCATTCTAACAAACCTAATCTCTCTCTTTGTGTGTGCTTAGGTTAAGGGCCTAGCCGAGATGACAAATCAAAATACGACGCTGCGGGAACCCGAACGGGAGCCAGATCGATTGCGTCCACATTCGCAGTCAAGCGGTGCCAGCAAAACGGCTGATAGTCCAGCGGCAGCAGCACTTGATGCAACAACAACAACAGCAGCAGCAGCAGCAGCAGCGACAGCAACCAGCTCAACATCAACATCAGCAGCAGCAGCAGCCGCAGCAGCAGCAGCAGCAAATAGCGCAACAACAACAACAGCGACATCAGCAGCAGCAACAACAACAACAGCAACAACAATAGGTAGCGGCAACAGCAGCAATACAAGCGCCTCCGCAAGCAGTACAACAGCAACAACAACAAACGCAGCAGCAGCAGCAACAACAGCGGCGGCATCAACAACAGCCACAACAACAACACAAGCAACAGGCGTTGACTCATTGACGTCAGCGTCAAAGCGTGAGGCAAGCGAACGTTGCAGTCCAACGCCGCCAAAGCGGCCAGCGAGCAGTGGCAACAGTGCGCCCATTGAGCTGCTGGAGGATGATGAGGATGAGGATGATGAGGACGATGAGCTTGATGAGGTTGGTG
This sequence comes from Scaptomyza caliginosa, assembly GCA_035044725.1. NCBI lineage: Eukaryota > Metazoa > Arthropoda > Insecta > Diptera > Drosophilidae > Scaptomyza > Scaptomyza caliginosa. The sequence continues at coordinate 854,728 of JAWNNR010000739.1, read as the reverse complement.
AGGGGCAGCTGCAGCTGGGCGAGGAGGAGGATGAACTGGATGAGGATACACCAATGCCGCTAGATCTCTATCAAAGACCAGCTACGACTGTTGAGCCGCCAGAGGGCGCTGCAAGTAGCAGCAGCAGCAGCCACAATAAAAACAAAAGCAGCACTAACAACACAAGCAGCAACAGCAACAGCAACAACAATAAGAACAGCAGCGGCAGCAGCAGCAGTAACAACAACAACAACAACAACAACAACAGCAGCCACAACAACAACAATAGCAGTAGCAACAACAACAGCAGCAGCAACAACCAAATGAAAGCCGCCTGTTCCTCCTCCTCAGCGCAACTGTCGCCCAGCGGCAGCAACGGCGACTGCGCAGCCAACGCATCAACAGCAGCAGCAGCAGCAGCAGCAGCTGAATCGAGCAGCCATAATATAGTTGTTGCCGTCGATGATGATGATGATGATGACGATGATGGCGAGCAGGCGGATGACAATGAACTGGACGAAATGATGGATGACCATGTGATTGTTGTGGATCGTTCGCGGGCAGCTGTTGCAGCTGCCACAGCAGCAGCAGCACGTGACATTGCCCAGCGCATAGCGCATCATAGTGCGCGGCGAGCGCATGGCGAGGATGACGATGAGGACGACGATGAGGATGATGAGGATGCGCTGCCATCGGCGGCACACGAATCCCTGCTCCACTCGCCGGGCATTGGCATTGGTGGGCTGCAGCCCAAGACCGAAGTGCTGGACGATGACTATGACGATGAAATGGATCTGGATGATGATGATGAGGCGGATAACAGCAGCAACGATATGGGCCTCAACATGAAGATGAGCAGCGGCGGTGTCGATCTCTCAACGGGCTCAACCGTTATACCATCGCCGCTAATCACGATGCCCTCATCATCGGCCGCCGCAGCTGCCGCACATGCCGCTGCCGCAGCTGCAGCTCATGCAGCGGCCGCTGCCATTGAATCGGCTCGCTCCACACCAGGCGGCGTTGGTGGTGGTGGTGGCGCCTCCGATCTAAGCCTGTCAGCTCGTCCAGCATCGCGTTCATCTCGCGACGGCAGCAATGCCGCCGATGGACGCTCCACCAGCCTATTGAATCCCGGTGCCGTAGCCGGACTCTTGCCAGTGCAATCGGTGCCATTGGTAAGTAGCAAGCAACTTCAAACACTTTTTACTCTTCCTTACCTATAATATTATCCATATTATCTATTGTCGCCACAACAGAGCCTCAAGAAAGAGATCGATTGCAGTGAGGATGATAATAGCAGTCACAGCAGACACATGCAACCGCGTTCGGCATCAGCTGGCGGCGGATTGGGCGGCGATCTTGATTATCGCGCCTCACACGAGTCGGTAAGTGTTGCATACATCTTAAGCCGTCCCCACCGCCCCACCACCCCCCACCCTTCGTTTTGCCCAGCAAGCTTCCCGCAACACTCCGTTCCGAACGCAAAACAAAATTTACAAAAAAAAAAAACAAAACCCATCACACTGATTAGACGAAATTCCCAAAAAAATCCCCCTCTACCCCCCTCAAAATATACAAAAATCCATTCAGTGAATGCTTTTGCTGCTTCGATAGGTCTATACAAACCAGTCTATGCTAGAACACATCAATTTGAACCAAAATCAAACTTATACTGAGCCATTAAATTGACCCACCAATTAGATAGAATGCTAACTAAATGTTTTCATAAATAATTATAATACATTTTTATATGGCTACACGCTCTATATCTATCTGTCTCCCTTGTTTAATATATATATACGTTTCCTTCCAATACATAATATTTAGATATTCTTTATTCAAATAAAACCACAATATTACGTATCTTAAACACAAAAAAAAAAAAACACACTTTGTTCTCTCTCTCTCTCTCTATTTGTCTATACCTGCCATTTATATATACATTGCATATATTTATCTATTTTATATACATATATCTATATTATATAACATACTTACAATAACAATCAAAAAAAAAAAAAAACTAAATCAAGCAAAGAAAACAAATCAAAACTCAACATATGTTTTTGCTCTTCGTCGTGTTCTTTGTCTATGAATTTTAATATATATATATAAATGCATATATATATGTATATATATATATACAAAAATATATATATATGTATGTATATATGCGTATAATTGTCTATACCATATTTAATCAATACAATATCTAATATATAAACTTTCATTATTTATTCAAATTTTCTGTTCAACAAGCAAAGCTTAGAAAATAAATATCACTTTTCTATATATAATATATATATATGTGTTGTATTTATATATATATTTCTAATGTTAGCTGTTCAGTTGAATAAATAGATCTATAGATATATATTATTTTTTTCTCCCTATTTTGTTCTTGTAATCAATGTGTAGAAGTGCTCTCTCTCTCTCTATCTTTATATAAATATATCTAACTATCTATTCGTATGTATATTTGTAAACGTAATTTTTCTACATATCTATCACAAAATACACTTTATACCTTATCTAGTATATAATATACACACATACTATTATACTAAACAAAAAAACAACCAAAACACTCGCTGCAATAAGTTTTTGCACAGCTAAATGCCAATCTTTTATAATATATATATATATATATATATATATATATTTCTTACTTTCCTTTTTTGCGTTTCAGTTTAGTTTTGCATTGGCTCCTAATGTAGTTTTATTTCCCTACATTTTTATATACCATATGCATTTGTCTTTGTGTGTGTGTGTGTGTGTGTGAGGTAACAAAATCCGCTTGCCACGCACACACACACACACATGTACACTCGTTGCTAGCAATTTCCGCTTGCAATTCGCTCAACCCCCTTCGTTCAGTTCGCTTTGGCCATGTTTGTTTGTTCATACATATATATATATATATATATATATATATTTTTTTTTTGTTATTGCCCTGGCCATTTTTTACTTATTTGCTGACCATGTTTTGTTTGTTTTCTATTTTAATTTTGTTTTTTTTTTCTTCCTTTTCTACAACCCTGGCGTTTCTTGTTGATGTTATTGTTGTTCTTCTTGTTGTTGCAGTTGCATGTTTACGACACTATAATTTTCAATATGGCCCGGGGTCCAATGCAATTCCCCAGCCATATTTACTTGACCCAATGCTATTCAATTTACCAAATACCCTACACGACTTAGTCAGCGCTTAAAGTCATTCTTTAACTTGTGACTTTTATTTCAAATTATTATAGCAACTATTCTCTTTCACTTGACTACTTTAAAACTGATGTTTGTTTTAGTGACCTAACCTCACTTTGGCGTTTGAGAAGCGCATAGAGAGTCGCATAGTTTGGTTTAACGAACTTTGGCATTTGAATCATATTCATCGTTTTGTCGTTTCGTGTTTTGAATTTTGTTCTTGTTTGGCAAATAATTTATTATACAACTGCAACATGGCCAAATGAGAAAAATGTCGGCGCCAAAAGCAATATACTGGAAAACAAACCCTAAACAAAATAATAACACAAACCAAATAGATGAAACATTTTTTGATAATCAATTAAAATACGTAACAATTTTTCAATTTGAACATTCGTATTGATTTCGTTTATATGTGTTTTGTTTGCAATCGGCCGGTTTTTTGGGCCATAAGCCTAAAGCGTGCTTTTAGGCTGTTAGGCGCTGCAAACGCAACTGTACTTGCGAGTGGTGTATAAGGATTTTGAGAGGCATCATCATCAACATGGCTCGTAAGCAGTGCCGCCACAGTGCCACAGCAAGTGCAACAAAACTGGCAAAACATTTAGCTTCCGGCAAAATAATGTGTACATATATGTATACATATATTTTGTACATTACATTTTCTTGTTTTTCGCTTGGGCTTTTCGTTAGTCGTTTTTGTTTTTTTTTTTTTTTATTATTATTTTTGTGTGTATATTATTTTCTTTGTATTTTTTTTTTTGTTTCTTTATAATTTTTTCGCTGCTGCCCCTTTTTCGACACACTCGCATTCTGTTGTCGCCGCTTCTGCCTTTTTAAGCGAGCAAATTTTGTGAACAAGCTGCATAAAAAAAAAAACAAAAAAAAAAGGAAAAGAAAATAACAAATTTTCTGCTGTCGTTTTTATAATATTTCTTGGCTCTCCTGTGTATGCGTGTGTGTGTGTCGAATGTTGTTTTATTTAATCTTTTTTATGCTCGTCAACGACGGCAACGATGACGCCGCGTCACAGGTGCAAAGAAAAAGTACAAAACGCACTTTGTTGCAACGCTTGACGAATTTAAGCGACGCACCGTCAGCACAGCACTCTGCTGTGTCAAACAGGGGAGATGTGTTGCACACACACACACACACTTCTCTGTGTGTGTTTTTAAGGCAGCAACGCACAAATAAACGAACAAGCGGCAGAATTTACAGTTATAATCGACTAGAGTTGCTATACAATTAACATTTAATCGAAATCGATCTTAAATATTTATTGCATATAGCGCTTTTAATTTCTTATTCTCTCCTGAGGAGGCTTGTATAGAAATTGATTAGAAATCTTTATTAATATCCTTATAATGCACTTATCATTGGTCGTTAAAGAATTGAAAATAAAAAAAGCTATCGTCAATAGTCAGGCAAACAGTTATCGATAATGAAATTTTCACCCAAAGTTGCATATATCCTTTGCAAGACGCAAAACAACATTGGGTAGCGCTTACATGGCACACACACACACACACACAAACACACGGGAAACGCACATGTGCATAAATTCAAATAAAAATTTATCTAAAAAACAAAAACCAAAAAAAAAAAAATGAAATAAATAGCAAACAAAACAGAAAAACAACAAAAACAACGAAGAAATGGCATAAAATAAAATGTATACGCGTCTGGAGTCGTTGTCGGACGTTGACGCACACACATACACTGTTATCTCTGCCTCCCTCTTCTCTCGCTCTAAGTGCGTGTGTGTGTGTGTGTGTGTGTGTGTGTGTGTGTGTGTGTGTGTGTGCGTGCAATTTGTTGCCTGCAGACGCAGTACTGAGAGATTCAGCCGCATTTGTCCGCATCATAAATACTTTTGCTTTTACACTTTCCTTTTTCTTTTTCGTGTGCAAGTCGATGTGTCTGTGTGTGTGTTGGTGTGTGTGTGTATGTTGCCGTTTTGCTGTCTCGCTTCAGCATTTGGCTTGAGCTTGAGTCTACAAATTATAAGTATAATAATAATAATAACAGCGCACAAATGACAAAAATCAACATGCAGCAACAACAACTTTTGCTTTCTTTTTACACACACACACACACACATACAGTTACACTTCACACACACGCGTATTTAATTTTGAAACAAATCCCTTTTCCTATTTTTTTTTTGTTAAGTATATATATATATATACTTTCGTAAGCCTCTCGCATCCACTCGTCTGACTTGCTGTTTTGCCCTTTCTCTTCCGCATCTCCCCCCCGGCCCCCTTTTGCTCTGCCACTCTTCATTTGCATTGCCTTTTTGCACTGCTGCTGCTGCTTTTGCTTCTGTTTCGGCTGCTTTTTTTTGTTTCTTCTCATTTTGGTCTCGCTGCTCGCTGCTCGCTGCTTTCGTCATCATCGTTATGCATTTCATTTTTTCGTAGCATACCTTTAGGCTGCCTCTCAACTGTCGCCCTGCTTGCATTTTATGCAGCGTCATCGTAGTCCTATCCCACCCCCTCACACACCCCCTCACACACCCTCTCGGCGTTGTTTAGCTGCGTATGCGTAGCAATTTTTGGCATATTTTTGCTGTGTTTTTTTCTTTTTTGTGGACTTAAATTATACGAAATATGAAAACGGCTAAAAGCTTCTTTGCTTAATACTCTTTACCAATGGGACAACAGTCAATCACACACACACAAACGTAGCCGAAATACATTTGGAAACGCAACAAAATGCCCAAGCGCAAATATATATTGCCAGTTCTAAATGTTTGTGTGTGTTACAGCTAGCACTTTGACTCGTGCAAAAACTCCACGCACATTGCACATTTATGCCCACCACCTCTCCCCCGTCCCCTGCCCAAACGACAACACGCCGACGTTGACGTTGACAGCGCTGCTGGGGCATTGTAATCAGTGCGCCGCGTTGATTGCAACGATTTTCAAGTGGTTCGTGTGTTTTATTTTTGTTATTTGGTTGAGTTTCGTTTTTTTATTTGTTCAGTTTTGCCCAGTTTGTGTTTTTGGGTGTAGCAGCATAGGCCACTGAATGCGACCCAGGCACGTAGTGGGTGAGAGACGCCCAACGGGCACCCAACGGTGGTTAACGCATTGCAACAGGGAGCTGGGTGGGGTGGACGGGGGAGGCAGCTGTGGGGTCTGTCTGTAGAAATTTCATCATAAAGCTGCTAATAGCCCGAGCCTTACGGACTGTTTGCCAAAGGCTTAAAGGCAGCTTTTGGGCAAATCAAACGCAAATGAAATATGCAATGTGTGTGTGCCTGTGTGTGAGTGTGTGTGTGTGTATTATGTCCATAATTATCGATAAGATTTTTATCGATGCGCTAATTGCTTGAACGCTTGAAACTCTTTTTAATTGCAACTAAATGCTCTATAAAAACTTTGCCAACACTAAGCCTGAGGGTGATAGTGTTGCCAAATCTGCTGCTAAGCAAAATCTACTTGAATCGAATCTTAAAGGTTAAGCACAAAGCAATTAACTTTGGTTTTATCAGCTTTTTATAATTTGATTCTGCAGACTTTGGGTTGATATTCTTTAAGTTTTTGGCTTTTAAAATTATTTTTGGCTAGATATCTTGATTGCTTAAAGCCAGCGCGGCTTAACTGCAGTTCAAATCTGCCTTTCCCAGCTCTTTCTCCACTTCTCCCTGTTGCGTTTCGCATTCAATGTCTGACTTTTGTTTCGACGGTTTATTTTTGTTTTGTTTTTTTTTTGTTTTTGTATCTTTTGACTACTTTAGCTGTTTGCATTTTGTGCACATCACGGAGACCTTCTATGTGTATGGGTGTGCGTGTGTGTGTATGTGTGTGTGTGTGTCTATATATTTTATTTTTATTAAAAATCAGGCAAAAGCGCAACCCACAACAGACGAAACCCCCGTAGCCAAAACGTCAAACGACACACACAAAAATAAAAAATATATACCTATATATATATATATATATATATATAATACACAGCAACAAAACAAAAAACAAACAAACAGAAGAAAAATATTACAAAACACACACTAGCAGCCAACCAGCCACCTCAACCTTCAACCACTCTTCACCCACAAGAAGGCCCAAAAAAAAAAAATAGGCAGCAGTTAAAATATTGTTGCATACGTGCGGGCGCCAACTGCAGTTCCATATGTTGTGTGTGTGTGTTTGCCTTGCTCTTCTTCTTCTTCTTTGTCGTCGTCGTTGTTATTGTTGTTCACACAACAACAAAAAAAGAGTATTATAACAATACATAATAATTTGAGCAAAAATATTACGAAAAAATATTTCAAATAGTCGCTTCCGCTCTAACGGCTTTTGCTTTACCCAAACCCCCAACACCCCTGTAAACTCTGCAACCCTTTTGCCTATCCTCTGCCCTAACCTACTATACACATACACACACACACACACATAAACATGTGTGTGTATGCGTCACCTCCTGCCAGATGCGTCATATGCGTCATCTATTGCGTCTATTTTGGCGGCTATTTTGCAACAAGAGCAAATGAGTGGCCGGGATATAAGGGGCTTAGCTGGGGTGCATCGGATTGAGTTGTGGCAAACGGGATAGGTGGCATAGAGAGTAAAGGCAGGTGGCATCTGGCTCAAAAGGGGCTCCGCGCTATGGGTTTCATTAAAAAATATTCGAATATTTATATTAAAAATGTGCAAACCAACAAGCTGCGGAACAAAAAATGATTCGCTTTAAGTGCAGCCAACAAAAAGCAAACCAAAAGTCAGCTAAGTAAAATGCCAACACAAAAAAAAAATGATAATGCAGCAGAAGACATAGTTAGCTACCGAATTTTAAATACTCTTGCATTTAATTTCAACTGGAACAAAACTTATTTAAGCTTCACAGCTTAGACAAAACTGTGACACATTCGAAGTAGACTCCAATGAGTAAGGGTATGCCAAAGGAGGGAGAAGGCCGACGACCGTCAAAAATTTTCGTGCCAAGAACCCAAAAAAACCCAAAAACCAGACGCACATCGATCGATATTTGATTATTATTACGACGACAACAACAACAACGACAACGACGACGACGACGACGAAAAGTCGCAAGACGATGACGCAGACATTGACATGGAGTCGGTTTGGACGTTTGGTTGTTGCTGCAGCGGGTGGACGCTGGGCTGGCAGACGCAGTGAGGACAGGACATAAAGCTCAATGCCTGATTGGGGGCGGGCGTTGTGAAGAGAGAAAGCGTTAAGAGTCGAGACTTGAGCAAGCAAGTAAACTGTCGTCTGGGGCTATGATAATGATTCCATTAGCCAAAAAGGTGGCGCATTGAACTTGCAACCAGTTCAATGACATGTGGCTTAATACAATTTATATCACTCTCTCTCTCTCCCTGTCTCTCTCTCTCGCTCTCTCTACTTTCATTGCTTAAGTGTGTGCATCTTGTTGGCCAGCTGCGGGTAATGCAAATTGGCTTTTCGGCCACAAATGCGCACATGTATGTGACCCAGATTGCAGCTGCAGCCTTATTGAATAATATGCCGCATTTCGTTTGTGGCGACACCCCATACTATTCCACAAAACGAACTGAAAAATAAAAAAATAAAAACAACAAATTTCGCCCAAATCCGTTCAGCTCAACTCTGCAATTTGCCTAATGGAAACCTTTAGTGCACACACACACACACTCACACACACGAAAAAAAAAGGTCAGCCAAAAGGCAAATCACGCAAAGCTGTTACAGAATTTGCTTTCTAAGTTAGTGGTGCACTGGTCTCTTGACCACTGGGCCAAACTACTTTAATCCCATACAAAAAAAAAAAAACTAGTCACACACGAAAAATGGTCGAAAAATCCTTTTTATTTGGTTATTTTGCTTTTTATACATAATTCCATCGATTGGCATTGAGCATATGTTGAATATATATATAATTCTACATCACTTTTCATAGCATTTCTACTTTTTCTCCACAAAACTGTTTGAATTCTCAGTTAGTTATCGATACTTTTCTATTGTGCCTATTTACAAGGGAAGTTTCTTTTTCTCCTTCCTCACCTATAAATCCCAAAAGCTAAATATACATATCTTTGTATTTTGTTTTGTTTAAAACCTATTTATATACATACATAAGCTTAACACACACACACACAAACACAGAGAAAAAGTACGTATATAACAATTTTAATTGAATATATTATTGCAACTTGTAGCTGTAACTTGTATGATATGATTGTATTGCATGCTTACCAATTAACTAATATTTAATAGCTAAAAATATCTACAATCCCACAAAACATCAAAAATACTAATAAACAAAAAAAAAACATGATTAAAATTACCTAACTTAGCTTTTGCGCTTAAAAAAAAAAGGAAATGAAATGAATACCAAAACCAAAACCGTATAAACACCAACAAAATTATCAAAATTCAAAAAATACCAAGATAAAATTTAAAAAAAATCAAATCGAAATTTTGGCCAAAAAACCCAATTTGAACAAAATTTGACTGCACACAAATTTGGACTATTCCCGAGTTGAGAACTATCCTGCAATTTGAATTGCATTTATGGTTTTTCCTATTTTACTTGTATGTAAAACAATTTCCATGCCATAGGAACCCTTTTATGACAAATACCTTGCATATGCATACGTTTAACTAGTGGAATATTTAAGAATTTTGCTTTCTTCTTCTTGGTTTCTTTAAGCTTTTTGTTGATTTGAATATTTTGAAATATACTTAATACTTGTTAATATACTTATAATATATGTAATTTGTGCTACTTATCTTGCTGTCATTGTCTAACACGCTATCTGCCTCGCTCTAAGCTCTCTCTCTCTCTCTATCTCTATGTGTCTCTCTCTCTATTTAACTATCTACTCATATCTATTATAATATTTCAATGTGTCTAACTGTGTGTTGTGCTTTTACATACTATATTATAATAATCCCAATCAAAACAAAACTATAATAAACGAAAAATACAGTCAAGAAAAGCTTAGAAGAAAAAGAAAGCCAAAAAAAAAAAAAGAAAAGAAGAATTAGCAAACATTTGCTTAGTAGTATATCATTAATTCAACCTAGAAAACAAGAGGGGTCCAGTAAAAAAAAAACCAAACATGTTCTCTGAACGTTGTGCAATTAATAACAAAAAAAAAAAGAAAAGAAAAAAAATATTATCTATAAAAATGCATTAATTATAAACAACAAGAATATCGTACTAAAGCGCTTTTGGTGTTTTTTAAGTTACACGATGAAAAAAAGAAGAAAAAACTAACGAAATGATTTCGTTACGATTTGATTTTAAAATCAAAGAAACAAACACAAAATAAAATAAATACAAAAAAAAAAGAAAAGAAATCAAATTAACAATATTGATGCTATATACATACACACACACACACACACATACACATACATATACACGTATACATAACAATGTATTTTTTTTCTGATATATCTATGTATTATCTAAATGTGGAACGCTTTTACATAAATCGTTCGTTCGTTGTTCGTTTATGTAAATGGTAAATGTGTGTGTTCTATTTTTCCATAAGCTAAATGTATTTATTTTCGTTATTATCATTATTATATATTATATGTGAAATTTTTCAATAATACATATTTATATATATGTATGTATTGTATGTATGTCTGTATGTATGTTTACTCGTCTTGATTTTAATTGTCTTAGAAAACGATTTGTTTGTTTTTTCTTTGTTGTTCAAAATTACAAAAATATGGCCATTCTTAGAGGTTCATAATTTGCATCAATCCTAGTAACACGTTTAAAAACAGATAAAAAAAAACTCAAACAGGTGAGCTCAAAAAGACTGTGCATTTAATAAAAGTAACGAGTGAGCCAGACAGAAAGCAACGAGTGACGAGTGACGAGAAAGCCAACTTGACAACGAGTGATGTCCATTACAGTGACGAGTACTGCACCAAGCCAACAACGAGAGATTAAGGATTCACAGGAAGATACAAAGCAATCGTACTACAATACTCGTCGTTATGTTTATTTAACTTCACAGGACTTGACTAAAAGACTAACTGAAAAACAAAGAATTTTAGTTGTTTCTAGTACTTTTTTTGATTTTTTGCATATTAACGTGCTTCTATTCATTTTCGTTGGCCAATTTGAAGTTTTTATTTGTTTTCAATGTGTATCTGTATGTGTGTGTGTGTGTGTAATTGATGTTGTGTTTTTTACTTGTTGATGTTTTTTGTACCTCGATGTTGTTCAAGAACGTTGTTTATTTTGATTTTAGTTGTTTTCTATCTTTATCTCTCTATCCTATCTATCTAACTATCTGTCTATCTCTCTTTTTCTAACTGTCTAACTCTCTGTCTATCTGTCTAACTCTTTTTAAAAACTATCTAACTCGCTCTGTCTGTTTTAAAATATATAATATACTCGTATATATATACATAATATATGCCTTTGTAACATATAATTTATCGTTGTTGTACTCTAAAGCTACTTTAAAACTAAGTTTCAAACAAAAAAAAACAAAAAAAAAAAATAATTTAAACTCAATATTTCGAGTGTGATTCAATGTGACCAGATCTGTTTACGAATATATTCTAATCACATATTTTAACTTCTTGTATGGCATATTATGTATATGTATAAGTCTACAGATCTGTCTATTACTCTAGGTATTTCATAAACCCTGCAAATGCATATAGCTAGAGAAATGTGTGTATGTACACATATATGCATATATTATGTGTGTATAATGTGTATGTATGTATGTACATAGGAACATGTGTATGTATTAGTTTATGTATATGCATTATCGACTATATCAACCAATCACAACAAATGCATTAAGCTTTGTCGACCCTTGTCAAGATATTGAAGTTAACAGCGAATGGCAGCATTGCCAGCATCGAAACGTAGGCGTTGCCAGCTTTTATTAGAGACATAACGACGTAACAAACGTTGCCACAGCTGTCCCATTATGGTGTGCGTGTGTATCCCTGCCTGACTTTCCCAACAACTTGTTTGAGGTTTGTGAACTATAAGCAATGCCAGGTCAATCGTTTGTCAATGTTCAATCCAAGCTCACGTTTAGAGTTTTATGTACCAAACGGTTCTGCAATTGTACTTTTTTTTTTTTTTTTTGTAACTGTACTTCAGTTCCCAACTTGTCTGTGTGTGAAAACTGTCAAATTGTGGCCATGTTTTCAAGCATACTACTTCTGACTTCTTATATTCCTTTTGTTTTGTTTTTCGCTATTTCAATTACTACTTGTTATTTTCCTTTCGTTTTATTGTTTTTGTTTATGTTTTTTTACAATATATTGTCAAGAAGTTGATCTACGTTTTTTGAAAATGTTTGTGCTTAACGAAATAACCTCTACTTCAAAGATCATTCAGTTGATATAAATTGAAACAAGGATTAGCTTCAAGCTATTTTGTAGCGCCGATTGAAATAATAAGATAAGAAATAAGTTCGGCGACTGCAGGCAAAAGTAGAAAACTTCTTGAAAATAATTTGAATTCAAATTTCATTCTTTTTTATGTTTTGTTTACGACTGCACTCAACTAAAAGTATCAAAATTTCTTGATTTGATATTGAAAAGTAAAAAAGAACACGATCTGGCCCAAAAAAAAAAAGCTACAGAGCTACTGAGTTTGTTTTCTACTGTTTCCAAAATGTTTTATGTTTATTTTTTATTATTATTATCGTATGTTTTTTTTTCAATTGTTTTGGAATATTTTTTGATGTTACCAAAGCGGCAGTAGCCACAAATTGTCTATAATTTTTCAAAATTTTTTATAAGCATTTATAATATATATTTTATAATTTATAATTTAAACAGTTTTTTTTTGTAAAACAAAATTTTGACGCAAAAATTGGCAAAACAGATAAAGAAATGTATTTTTTCATTTTTGTTGTTTGTTTCTTTTTTGGTTTTTGAGCAAAAGTAAAAAAGCAAAGAAGAAGTAGGCACAGTATAGAGTGGTGAAAAACTCAAATTTTCTCATACTAACAAATTGTTTAAAAAACGTATTTTTGTTTTGTTTTTTCAATTTTTTGCCGAAGCAAAGTTTTGTTCATGTTTCAAAGAACTAGTTCTCGAGTAAAAACAAAAAAAATATATTTATATTCCACTGAAATGTCGCGTCTAATATTTAACCAAATTCTTTTGCGGCAAGTGCAAAAAGCAGAGCGTGAAATTTAAGTTACGAAAATTTAAACAATAAGTTTGAACCAAAACTAAAAATTATGTTACAAAAACCAAAACTTACAAAAAAAAAAACACAAAAATGTAAAACATAAACAAATAAACCAAAAACAACCAAAAAAAGCAACAACAACAACAAAAAATAAACAACCAAACAAAATAATGAAAAGAAATATCAAACAAAATGCAAAAATATTATTTACGTACGATTATGTGACGTTTTTCGAACGACGCCCAAACAAAAATCGAAATTCAACTTCTTGAAAACAAAAGCAAAAAAAAAGAAAAACACTTAACTAAAGTTTATATATATTTATTATATATATGCAAATATATATATGTATATTAAAATAATTGTATCGAAATTTTTAGAAATGCAACAGCAAACAAAACAAAAAGAAAAGAAAACAAAAAAATAAAATTAAAGCAGTTATAGATAATAAAGAACAACTACAATAAATACACAACGAATGACATGCTGAAACCCCCTCTTGTTTTTACTGGCATTAACTGCCACGTTGAAAGATATATATATATATATACATATTAAAAGTCAATAGTTTAAGAGCTTTAAGCTCACAGTACTTGAACTTGAAAGATGATGGTAGCAGAGGAGCAGAGCTGAGAGAGCGTCGCTAGCTAAGATTTGGCGGCTATTTTAGCTTTTGCTATTAGTATCCACTCTTCTACTTCTATAATCATATCAGATATACCTATATATATTTTTATTTTCTTTATCATTTTGATTTACTGTTGTGTTATTTCCTTGCCAAAAAATAAAAAAAATAAAAATTGAGAAAATATAATGTAACATTTATAATGATTTTTGTTTATCCTATCTTTCTCTCTACCTTCCACTATATATGATCTAAAATATATACTATATATATATAAATACATATAATTTCCTTTATCTTTTACATTAAAGTAGAGTAAACAAGTCAAATAACGACTGTTACATAATAAAAAGTGAAACTTTTGCAAAAGCGAGAAGAGCCAAAAAAAAAAACCTTAAAGTACAGCAAATTTGATTTTGTAACTCGAAACGTAATTTCCTTTTTTATTGATTAGATTAATTTTTTGGACGCTTAACGCAACCAAAAAAGAAATAAGTAAGCAAAATGAAAATAATTCAATCGTAAATATTTTTATTGTTTTAATTTATAATATGATTCCAATTTTAATTATTATTATATTTTTGTTGCATTAGTTTTGAAGCTCTTACTATCCCTCCTACTCTTTCTCTCTTGTGAACTCTCTGCTCTCTCTCTCCCTCTCTCTCTCTCTCTCTTTCTCTTTCTCTCTACGTCTCTCTTTTTCTATCTGTATATTGAAGTAAAAGTACAACCACAGAAAATGAAGTATTAATCTGCATTATTTATTATTTTGTGTTCTTTTTGTTTTATTCAATTTCAATTTCAATTTAATCAATTAATTTATCGTTGTTTTGTAAAAACTAAAGTATTTCAAAACCAATAGTTGTAAAGACAAAGAAAACGAAGAAAAGCAAAAATTAAAAATCAAATGAGAAGCGATACCGATAGCAATTCAAAATATATAAATGGCACACATATCGATAACATAAAGAGCTAAGCAAAAAACTATCGATCGATCGATTGCAAGCAAAAACTGAAACTGAAAATACCATTTAAATACCAAAAAAAAAAAAAAAACTTGCAAAATACAAAATAAATATAAAAAAAAAATCACAAAAAACCAAAAAAAAAAAAAAAAAACGAAACGTAGTAAAGAAGTTGATGTTGGATTTTTGTTTGGTGTTTGTTCCAGGAAACGTCCGAATCGCCCCAACAACACGCTGTGGGCGTTGGCGCGGTCCTCGGCGGCGGCATGAGCAGCAGCAGCAGCAGCAGCGCAGCCGCCGCCGCCGCAGCCGTTGCCGCCGCAGCCGCAGCCGCTGCCCATGAGCAGCAGCCGCAATCATCGCCACCGCCGCCAATGCACCTGTTGCCGTGCATATACTGCGGCGCCGCCTTCCCCAACCAAAGCAAACTCACGCGTCACCTACTCTCGCACTCGCTGAAGACGCTCGAGTATCGGGAGCCCGCCACACATGCGGCCCTGCTCCACTCGCAGCTGCGCGCTCACGACCTCAACATGGGCGCCCTAACGCAACCGTTTGCCTTTCAGGCGGCAATGGCAGCCAGTACGGGCAGCACGGATCCGCAGGATCAGGCAGCCGCTGTGGCCGCCGCCTTGGGCCTTGAAATGGAGATAGCGCTGCATGGCGTCAGCTGCATACAGAGCCTGACGGCCAGCGGTGCGGGCGGCCGGCTTGGATTGAGCGGCTCATCCACATCGGGCAATGGTGGTCTTGGATCCACAACAGCCGGCATGCTGCTGGGCAGCGGTTCAGCCGGTGGCAGTGGTGGATGCGGCGGCAGCGGTGGTGGTGGTGGTGGTGGTAGTGGTGGCATGGGCGGCAGTGGTGGTTGCGGCGGCGGCTCATCGTCGCCCTCAACGTCCGCCGCAGCGTCGGCAGCGGCGCAGTCCGGCTCGTCGGCCGCCTCGTTGCTCGGCGCGTCAAGTGATCCGAATAGTGTTGTCATGTGTAAGTTCTGTGCTAAAAGTTTTCCCGATGTTACATCACTGATCACGCATTTGTCGGTACATACAGGTGATCGACCATTTAAATGTGAGTTTTGTGGCAAAGCGTTTAAGTTGCGCCACCACATGAAAGATCATTGTCGCGTGCACACGGGTAAGTCTCCACCAACGATCCAACAATCTGGATCATATACTACTACTACAAACATATATAAAATGCATATAATTCATACATACATATACCTATAACATTAACAATCCTTAAGGGTTGAAAACCCAACTAAAATACTCGGATATCTTTCAAATTTACTAATCTCTATATATATAAAATATATCATCGAAACTTTTACACAAGTTTCCCATTAAGCTCAATGCCAATCCGCAGTACAAGTTCAAGCTTTAAGCTTACATATAACCCAAAGCTCTTTACCACTTACACACATTGACATACACGCTCACACTCACGTACATAGCACTGAGATGAGTTTGAAATTGCTTTATAACCTCAAACTGACATATTGAACTTACTTTTGGGATACCCGCAAACAAAAACGTTCACATTTTGTGTGTGTCGGGCAAATTGCAGGTGAACGACCATTCAGATGTCAAATGTGCGGAAAAACGTTCTCGCGCTCAACGATCCTCAAGGCGCACGAGAAAACGCATTTTCCCAAATATGCGCGAAAGTATTTGTCACCCAGCCCTGTCGATACAAAGGATGAGCTACCGCAATAGTGAAACGATTTTAGTTTGTTATTAAATTATTATTATTATTACTATTACTATTATAATAATAACAACAATAACAACAACAACAACAACAATATCAGCAACAACAACATTGCAAACTATTTGCAACATAACAACAGCAATCACAACAACTATAACTACAATTGATGAGAACGAGACAACAATAAGAACAATAACAACAAAAGCAGCGGCAGGCAGCAGCAGCAGCAATAATGAGACAGCAAGAGCAACAATTTTTTGACTTACTTAAGCGAAAAGCGCAAAGCTTACAAACACACACACTCACACACACCCACACACATACACAGAGGAACACTTATGTGTATAAATAATATGTACATATTTTATTACTTATATAATGAACTAAAAACGAGGCAAACAAAAACAGAAACAGACAAAAACTGGCAAATCGAATTTGCTCCTTTTTAAACTGAAGCGTAGCGCATAGGAAAGAGCTGACAACATACATACATACACACACACACACACACACACATATTGAAAGTAAAACAGAGATAGAGCTAGAGTTAGAGAAAGGAAGCAAGGAAAGTATGGATCATGAGATCGCAGGCAAGCATGCATAATGCATATACATTAATTATACATATATACCTATATATACATACACATAAACTATATATACGATATATAGCAACATATGTCAAATTGTTGAAAATTTATACCAAGAGCGATAATATTTTTTTTAAATGCAAAACAAGAGAAGTGAAAACAAAAACAAAAACAAAACACACACAGAACTCACACACAAACACCGTTTTTTTTTTGTCTCTATTTATAAAGTAAATATTATACAAATATGATAAAAAAAAAGTAAAGAAGAAAAAGGAAAATATGTTTAATTCTAATTTAGTGCGAAAGAATGAAAGAAATTAAGAATAACACAACCCAAGCAAGAGTTTAAGCGTTGATCATATTATTATTATTATTTTTTTTTCTATACAATAATTTAGTGGAGAACAAGTTAAAGAAGATAGAAGAAGAAGAAGTGCAGCGTGAATGTTTTAGCAGGAATCTAAATAAAAATGATAAATATAATATATACATATACATAAATGCGTATGAACATGTATATATATATATTGGTATTTTCAAAAGTATATATATACACACACATACACACACACACACACACATATATAAGAGAACGTAAGACATATATACATAAAAAAAAGGTAGGAACAAAAAAAGAAAACCAAGAAAAAAAAACAAAAACAAAAAAAAGAACAGCAAAAAGTTAAAAAATTCTACTAAATTATAATGATATACATACATATATATACAACAACAACAACAACAAAATATATATATATGCATACGATAGTAATGATATAGAAAAAGAACAGTGAACACGTGATGTAACTTTTTAAGTAAGAATGATGATGATGATGATTATTATCATAATAAAAATAATAATAATAATGTTGATAATGGCGATATTAGCGAGTTGATAATAACAAGTAAAACTAGTTTAACACGTAAAGATCTACATACTTTATACATATTAGCAAAGCAAAGCAAAGCAAAGTGAACTGTTAACAAACATGGATGAAAAAAAAGAAAATGCTTAACAAACAAAAAGGCAGCATACTTTTGTGCGTTTTGTTTCCTTTTCTGTACTCGAATTGCTCGAAAACCGCAAAGAACGTATACCACATACATATCCACACACACACACACAGTTTTATAGGCTTATTTTAGCCCCAGGCGTTCCGCGTAACCCCTCTAACATATATATATATATATATTGATCTAGTACCTTATGCGATAAGTAAATGCCCAACATTTTGTAGCAGTACTCTAACGCCAGATGGCGCCACGTACTTGAGTATACATATATATGAAAGAAAAAACCAACCTGCAACAAAATATTGAACTTATTATCCAAATTAACATACACAGGCAAGAAATTCAACTAGTATATACCCAAAAAAATAATTAATTTTTAGCCTCATATACATACATACAAACCAATATTCGGTGCATATACATATAGATCTATACAATATATATATATAGAAAAAAAAAACCTTGTACAGTTGAGAAGGAAAACGAAAGGAAGGAAAGAACAAAAAGAATTCAAATCATGGAATACTACAGACATACGCGTGAATTATGCAAAGCAGCAGAATTACATAGAATATCTGTGATCTTAAATATATATATATACACACACAAACACACACATATATATATATATATAACAATACATTCATATGTATTGTCTACTCTTATATTGATAACTACATAATCGAACACAGTTTTCAAAAAAAAAAAAAAAAGAAAGTCCCTTAATAAAAAAAAAAATAGATATTTAGATTTCCAATTCAAATTTCACGCATAAAATTTGTTTTAAAACACCTTTAACCGAAATCCAATGTTTAAGATTCTTTATTTCTGTAAGCTTTATGGCTTTAACTAACACACACACACACAGCGATCTACGTTCCTTTTTGTTGCCTACAGTTTGGGGCTTCTTTTTTTTCTTTGCTCAGTTTACTTTGCTTTGACCAAACCACCAACAACAACAATAGAAACCCATCAACAATAATATTGTTTTCGTGTACATTTTGAGTTTTGTATATGAATACAAAAGCGAACAATTTGTAGAAGAAAAACCAGATTACAAACAAACTTTGGCTAAACATTTGCTAGGATGAAACATTGCTAGTTCTTAAGCAAAATTATGTGTTATTATGTTTATATATCTACATATATATATATACAAACATATACTCTGATTTGCTATTTTGATGATGTGGTCTCAATATCGCAGTGGCGCTTCTTCCAACAACAACAATGGTAACTGCAACAACTTTCTACACCTTTCAAGCAGATGTTAGATGTTATATATTGAAAGCCCAGAGCCAGACAGTAAAGTGTATAGCGAAAACAAAAACAAAACCAATACAAATCGATCTCAAAATTATAACACAAACAAATTATATTATAAACAACAATAACAACAACAAGAAAAATACAAAACTTGTACAGCAGCTTTTGGGTAGGGCTCCGGCCACATATATATACATACATACCTGTTGTATGTATGTATAAAGCGATTGTTAAGGCGGCCGTGCGCATTTTGGAACGAGATTTATGTCGATCTGTGTTAGTTTAACAAGCAGGCAACAAGCAACAACAAAATGCGTACATTATAAACCAAAAAAAAAGAAAAGTATATTAATAATAATAACACAAAATAAACAAATAGTAAAAAAACAAAAACGCACGCTAGGCAAAATTCTAAATTCTAAATTTTTGGAAAATGAAACAACACTTTTTCGGCAAAACAAAATACATACAAATTACAACAAAACAAAAAAAAAAGAGAAAAAACCCAAAAATCTAGCGAAAAAGGAAACAAATAAAACAACTTTTGGATTAAACAATTTGGCTGTGATAGCATTAATGAAAAAACAAAAATAAGAATAACAAAAACATAACAACATAACCAAAAATCAAGAAAACCATTGAGGTATATAAAAATCTCAAAGGAAATTATTCGCTTTGCATTTTTAAAAACGCTAAAAAAAAAAACGAAAAATGTCGCCATTAAAAAAGGGAAAACATTTTGTTGTTGGCTTATTTTCTCGCAGGGATCGCAGTATTAGAGCAAAACAAGACAAGACACAAGAAGAAAAATTTATACAAAAAAAAATTTATATATATATAATAAATCCAACAGGCATCAATTTGACATTGTGATGTTAAGAATATTTGCAAAAACATGAAACAAGATTTTTGCGTAAATTATTATTATAATAATAAAAATTAAAACATAATCATATTTAATATACACATATATATATATATATATATATATAATCGTATAATGGAAGAAAGCAAACAAAATTTAACGTTTAGGAACAAAACAAAACCAAAATTGTGATTTTCGGCCTTTTAGAAACAAAATTAAACAATTATTACTCAATAATTAATAATTAAACGTAACCAAAAACAAAACAAAAACAAAAAAACTAAATTTAAAAGCAAAGCTAAATAAGTATGGAAAATAGAGGAAAACGCTTTTTTTCAAGCACTTTTTGATTGGCTGGCAAAGAGAAATTTTGCGATGAATATTTATATATGTATTTTTTTTTTGGGATAAGATTTAATGGCTGCCAAAATGCGCACAGGCGACGGCCACATCGAAAGTGAGAGTGAAACATTCCAAGCAGAGAATAGGTAGAAGAATTGAGAAAGCAGCAGAGTTGCTTGCAACAAAGAACAAGAAGAAGCAGAAGGAAGAAGCGCCAGCATATTTGAGCCACATGCAACAAAAAGTAGCAGAGAAATATGTTTATATTATTATTATTTTTTTGGTAATATTTTAATAATTATTTTGACTGCACTGACAACCAACAATGTTTTATGCTCTGTGTCTCTACGAAACAAACATTTTATTATAATTATTATGTTCTATTATTTTTTTTCTAAATATATATACTTATATATATTTATATATAAATAATTTAATATTTAAGCAAATGTTATTATTATGATTATTACACTTATTGTACCAACAACTTATATGAAATTTATTTAGCTTTAGCGCAAAACAAACAGCAACAAAAAAAACTAAATGAAAACATGGCAACAATTTTTTATGTTCACATTTGTATTCTAAATGTATTGAAATCAAATCAACTTTTGTTTATTTTGCATACTTTAATGTTCAATAAATATTCTGTTTAACTGCGCTTAGTTAATACACAAATAACAACACACAATGAATTTGTAAGCTATATGAAAGAAAGAAAAAAAAAACAAACGACAGGCAAAATTTATTGTGATTACACCGCAAAACACCAGCAACAAAAAATGATACAAACAAAAATAAATAAACGCAAAAACTAAAAATTAAAACAATCAACTTAAAAAAAAACAGTTGAAACTAAAAACAAATTTTTAAATGACGTTTTGGGTTGAAATTTCCATTTTTTTTATTTCATTTCGATTCATTTTCTTTACGCATATCATTTCAATTCATTGTGTTACATTTTGCAACATCATTTCATACATACATACATATACATTTACATACATATTGTTCTCTATGGTTTTATTATTACTATCATTATTTTTTTTTTAGTATGTATGCTTAGTTGTTTAAGTTTAGCTTCTAAGTTTGCGTATGAGTTTTATATAGCCTTTAAGTTGTGATCAAAAGTTCCTTACTTTGGTTCCCCGCGCGAGCGCCCGTCCCGCACCATGGGCCTTATATTCAATGTTTTGTTTACTTTGTTTACTTCAAGACGCCATTTGAAAACATTTCAACAAGTTCCTTGACGACAGCAACAACAAAAAAAAATATATAAAAACACAAAAAAATACGAAAAAAAACATAGCAAAATATACAATAACATATTATAAAAAAAAAATACCAAGAATTCTAAGCTGCAGACACTACAGAAATCTTTCTTTACAACAATTTATATTTATTTTTTTCTTAATATATTATTTGCTTGTTTTATGATTACGTTTTTTTTTATTTTGGTTAAATGTTGCCAGGTTTTTTTTTGGTCTAGACATTTTGAACATGTATATCGATTATTGAGAAGCCCGAAAGTACCGCTTCCAAATAGTACTCATTGCTAACACAAATTTTTAGTCAAAATTTTATGGAAAACACTTTTTAGGCAAAAACAAAAACTTAAAAACGAAACGAAAAAAAAAACGTAGAGCGCTTTATACAAAAAACACAAAATTAAATTGAATTACAATCAATTGTTTGGTATTTTTAAGGCGCACAGTACGAAAGTAAAGCACCAAAAAAAAAAAAAATAACAAAATAATAGCTGAAAAAAGTGCGGCGATTCTCAAGATGATTAGACTCAAATTTAATATACATACATATACATTAACAAGAAAGTGTTAAGCTTAGTGGGTATACATATATATTTATATACATATACTATGAGTTTTTCTAGTAGAGTTCGGAATAAAGCGAAAGGGAGTGAGGCAGGAAAACGTAGTTTTGGTTTGAGTGCTTATCAGTTTTGTTTTCTTTTATCAAGCTAGCAGCACAAGCAGTAGAGGCAATACAAAATTTAACAGTTATTATCCAAAATACAAACACCCACACACATACATGCATACACTTATATATACAAAAACATATATATATATATATATATATGTATATGTACACTGCAAATGCAAATAAAGGAAAAGCAAAAAAGAAAAAATATCATTAGGCGTACTGCAAAAATGCATTTTAATGGAAACAGGAATTTAAATGATATATATATATATATATATACAGACACGCGGATGTAGTAAAAGTATGTATATATATATATATGTATACATACATATACAATACATACAATAATAATAATATATATATATATACACTAACATATACTTCGAGTAATCAGAAAGTAAGCAAAGCAAGTTATTTATATATGAATCTATAAATACTAAAAAAAAACCAAAACGCATATTAAATATCACACACACACACAGAGAGACACACAAACGCATACAGACACCCCATACGATAGTATGTACTACTATATCGCATTAAATGGCAAATCGAAGCTAAAAATTCATGCTTACAATTATAAATGTGTACAGCAAGGTAGTAGAATCAAAGATTGACAGCCTGACATACATACACTGACGTATACGTAACACAACGGATGCGTATAAGCAACGTGACACAGACCAAACGATGCGTAAGCTTTCGATTGGTAAACGGACAGAAACAATTACGCTAGATTTGCATACAAGTCGAATTTATATAAATAAATACATAGATAAATACATCTACACATAATACGTACAATAACAATTACTATTTGTTTCGAGTCCGCAACATATGAAGAAAAGAACTAAAAATACTACAAGGAAAGCTTTGGCACACAACAATTAACAACTTTCGAATAATCCAACATCAAAATCAATAACAAAACAAAATTCAATGAAAATTCATAACAAAAAAAAAAAAAGCACAACTACAAAAGTAAAAACCCCAAAAGTATAAATTATAAAACAAATTCAAAAACTCAACTTCAACAAAGAAAACAGCCAAAAATACAAGTTTCGGATAAACAAGAAGAGAAAAAAAACAAAAGCAAGTTTTGAATAAATGATGAAAAGAAAAACGTTTCTAAACTACTTTCGGCATAATTTAGCGTTTACAATTAACTTTTTCTTTTGTTTAACCTTTGATCAGCAATAACAATGCGTACACACACACACACACATACATAAATAATAAATGAAAAGAACAACAGCAACAACATCTATTACTTAAAAGCAATAAATGTTAAATGTTTATAATCGTTTTTTGTTTCGTTGTGTATAATTCTTTTGAGTTTTCTTTTTGTCTAGCAGAAAAAGTGCTCAGGGTAAACACAGATTCTTCCAATACAATATAGCTAAACTAAAAATAACAACAACAACAACAACAAGCAACAACCGTAACAACAACAAACAATATTTATATATGCATAAATATATACCTTATAACTGTATACATACATATATCTCTATATATATATACATACAACTACAAACAATAGTACCAATATTGAAAAGCGTTACAAAAAGTGTTAAAAACCTTTTGTAAAGTTTAACAACAAACAAATACCGAATGGCTGCAAAATGCTTTTAACAAAATGCATACTTACATATGCATATTAATAACTATTTTTTTAAATTTAATGCATATATATTTTATTGTACCAATAACAACAATAACGACAAAAAAACAAACCACAAGAAGAAATCAACTATATAATTCAATTATACAATACTATTAACAAAGTTCATAACACACACATAATTTTTATAATAAATCAAACTTATTTACACAATCAAAGCATAAACATAACAACAACAAAGATAACAAAAAAGAGATACTAGAAATGACCCAGAAGTTAAACTCTTAAATACTTTAATTACCTTATCAAGTATCAACGTACGTGATTTTGTTTGCAAGTAAAACTAGTTCAAATATCAAACCCCAATTATAATATCTCCACTTATGGATTTCTATAGAAATGATTGAAAGAGAGTAAAAGAAAGATAAATACATAATTCAATCCCAATCAGATGCCTTCTTTACAGTCGTAGCGTGTAATTACAATTTTCTGTTATGTTCCCCATACAAACTAAAGTTCAGTGCAGCTCACATGGTTGAGCGAACTAGTTCCAACAGTTAAACTGCCCATAGTTAAATTTTGTAAGACAATAAACCGAAACACAACTCACTGCAGGGAATTGAGTATAAATTCAAATGCGCATATCAATTGATTCAATGTTACAATACATATATACAATAAAACTCACATACATACAATAAATAGTTCAAATAAACCAGTTCAACAAACTAGCTTGTAAAGCCACACGACGGAACTAGTTCGCAACAATTTGCTGCTCACTGCACTGAGACAACAATTGTAGCAAAAGCAATAAACAAATGTTCGGCTTGCCGAACATGTAATACTCTTGCAGCATATACTCTATACTCTGATACTCTAACTGCAAGGGTATTCGCGTAACGATAACAAAATAGTAACACAAATGTACCCTGTTGACAGAATGCCTTCATCTACACACATTCACATGCATAATCACCTACAATACAAATACTTTAAGACTAATAAGCATGTAATCCAATGTTTAACGTAAAACCTTGACCGATAAGCAATAGCCACAATGTGTATCGATGTACGATACAATACGATTAAGTGTGGAATCCAATGTTTGTTCCCTAACATACATACATACATACATACATACAGACGTACCTAGTTTTCGGTTCATGATTTTAGTTGCCCGTAAAACTAATTGTTAAAGCATAATAGTTGAGCTATGCATAATATGAACAAGTACAATCGATTTTTCTGTTTGTTCCGATTATGCAAATCTCTTGTTTTCTTGTTTGTTTTTTTTCCATCTTTTTCTTTTTGTTATAAATATGCCTTTTTGTGTTCGATGTTCGTTACTTTTGTATTAACGAAACTTGTAGGAAGTCAGCTGATGAGCTGACTAATAACCGTTAAACAGACTGTGATGCAGTGATGCAGAGCAGCAAAACCGATAACCAATAACCGATAAACGATAACAGATAACAGATAACAGATAAACATTGATATCAGCTTAACAACTATAGAGTGAAACACAATAAATCACAAATTGGTTTCATCGGCGTATATAACAGCAACAAACAATACAATAAATAAATAAAACAAGAAGAACCTAATAACTAACTAAATATGTTTGAGTGCCAAGCTAATAATTCGAAACAAACTGTAAATAAACTTTAATACATAGACACAGACGGTGAACTGAAAACAGAAATAAATGAAGCAAAAGTGTTTTTTTTTTTTTTGTGTAGTTGACTCTCGTTAAATCAGTACTATAGAAACTAGTTCCACACTGCGAGCTACCGAATCGGGTTCACTTGAATGTGAACCAGATCACGCTATAAGCCACATCCACACACATAACTGTACATAGCAAACATGTAAAGTTACGTTTTCGTTTATCAACACTGCAAAAAATGCTGAACAAATTGATCAATTTGGATGATATACATATACCATAAACACACACACATAATCAATATAGTATAGCTTCGATATGGAATGCATGTAAATACGAACAAACATTCATATATGAATTTCAACTTTGAGACAGCAAACAGAGAGAGCGGAAAAAATAATAGAACCAATTTTTCGAATGCCTAAATACGACAAACTGTACATTTCCAGCTACATACATATATAAATCTATATATATATATATATAATCATGCATACATACACATATGAGAAATTTTTTATACGCTAAACTGAGTTACAACTAAAGATACAGATTCAGATGGATGGTATGCAAGATACGAGATACAGATACAGCTAGGGAAACGTATTTACAAGAATATACAAGTACATATATATATACATACATACATATATAGCAGGACATTTGATTACTTAAAGCTTGGCAGTTCGCTCAACACACCAAAACACACATTTCTATACATAAATACATACATACATACGTAGATATGTATATCAAAACACACGTTTAGGCTGATGATAAGTGAGAATTGTTAATATATACTTAAATGATAAGCAACAAATAAGGCTTTTAAGCTTATTTTAGGATGATAAACGATTCGTAAAGATTTTTTTTTTTTTGGTAATAATTAACAACAAAAACAACATGAATAATGATTAAAAAAAACCTAATCCATAAGACAAGCAAACAGAGAAAAGAATTAAATAAAAAAAAGTAAGAAAGAAAGAAAAAAACAACAACAACAACAACACTGTAGTGCCTACTCCCCTTTAAAAAAAATAAAAAATGAATGAATATATATTAAAAAAAAAATATATATATATATATACAATACATATATACACTATACATACTAAAGTAATATTTTATAAAAAGCAGAAACAAATGTCAAAAAACAAAAAAAAAAAGAATTAGCTGTATGGCAAAAGCATAAAGCGAAAAAAAGTCAACAGAATTGCAGTTTTTTTGATAGTTATTTTTTTAGTGAGCAAGGGAGGCATTGAATTATATATATATGCATACATATACGATATATATATGTATATCTCTTTACTATATACAGAGACACTCACACAGACACACACACATACACACACCAATAAACATATGCAGCATTTGTAAGCCGTTGATAGGGTGTGTAATAAACATATATATAAAAAAGAACAAAAAAAAAATTAAAGTTTCTAAACAAAATTAATTTATTAAGTAAATACAACAAAACAAAACAGACTTAGGCATTAGCAAAACACAAATCTCACAACCAAATCAACAACAACAACAACAACACAAACAAACAAACAAACAACAAAGTAGTTTTGCATATCCACACAAAATACTTCAAAAACGAAAAAATTTATAAAAAATAAAACTAAAAAAAAATTACCAGAAAACAAAATTATTTAGAAATATGTATATTAGTTTATAGAGCGCAAATATTTTTCACAGCCACAAAAACAGCAACAAAAAGAACAACAACAAAATACAAATACATATTTAAACCAAAAACAAAACAAAAAAAAAAAACCTAAAACTAACAACAAAAAAAGTACTTTATACCATTTAAGATACCATCATGAAAAAGCGAACAAATTTTTAAACAAAAAACAAATACAAATCATCCCAAAACACAAATATTTTAAAATGCAAATTTGGTTAATGCACACACACTCCAAATACACACACACACACATACATACATAACAATAGTATTTAGTTGAATACAATAATACATAAATATGTTAAAATATGTTTTTTTAAAAAACATAATTTAAGTTTGATTTCCATAGCGCTTAAATTTAATTTAGCTAATTTTGCCACATCCAAAAAATAAGTAAAAATCGCATTCAATAATATTATTAAATAATTAAATAGCTAAATAATAGTTTTAGTTAACTACGGTTGAAATTTTACGTTTCCTATGAGGCTCATTTCATGATTTTTGTTTGTGTTTCAAGTGAATTTTTTTTTTTTCTCTCTATATATTTTTTGTATTCAAATTCTCTTCAACGTTAGCTATAAACATTGTATGAGGCAAAAATATATTAAATACATACAAACACACACACACACACACGTATACATACATACATACATAGTAGTATATATAGACTTTTGAGGCAGCTCAAAGAGAAGCAAGAAATCATTTGGCAGTTTGGATCGAGGCTCACAAATGGATGGTTTTTTTTTGTATATGTATGTAGTAGATACATAGATAGAGTATCAAGAGGCTGCTTAAGATTGACAGTTGTTGCCTTCAAATGAGCTCAAGAAAAACAACAATAACAAGAACAG
Source organism: Scaptomyza caliginosa (assembly GCA_035044725.1). NCBI lineage: Eukaryota > Metazoa > Arthropoda > Insecta > Diptera > Drosophilidae > Scaptomyza > Scaptomyza caliginosa. The sequence goes on along the minus strand of JAWNNR010000739.1, from coordinate 826,238 downwards.
AAAAATAGCTGCAATACGTTATAATTACGTCAATATGTTCCTAACAATATAGACATACATGCATATTTATAAATTATGATTAACTAACTATAAAGCGACAGGAAGAGCAACAATTATTTATACATAAGTGAGCAAACACACACACACACACACACACACACACACACACAGCAGCAGCAGCAGCAACTACACACAAACACTGAGAGAAATAAAGCTAAACAATAAACAAACAAACAAGATTAGTTAAGAGGCGCGTGTCTAAATTCAATTTAATAATTTCATAAGTTAAGTTGTGTTTTTGTCTTTTAATATAATATATATATACATATACATACATACAAGCGTACATAGGTATTATTGATATTATTTTGTAAGCGTTCAACCAAACTTCCCAAAAACATATACAAAAAAAAAACAAAAAAAAAACAATACAAAAACTTATTTATTTAGCTAACAAGCTAGTTGAAAAGAACTTTGAGCTACAAAAAAAAAAAAAAAAAACAAGAACAAATTTTCGTAATACATTTTAATATTAATTGCAAATTTAAGTTCAATTTCATGTTCATTTAGTTATATTTTTTTTTTCTCTTGCTTAACTTAAATTAAGTAATCAATTATATGTATATACATATATACATACATACATACAATCATATTTTTTTCACAAATAAATCGATATAATGAAACCCAATCATTTTACTTCAAGCATGTTTCACTCATTTATTTAACACACACACACACACACACACTCGCACACACACACGCATACATACACATAACTAATATTTGCATTCTGACAGCTTTACTCGTTGGTTTTACTCGCTGTAATCGATTTCTCTACGAATTCGCCTTAACCTAGGCGAATTAACAGCGGCGAATTGTGAAAGGTTTGAGCTTTCTCATTCAAATTTGTATTTGTTTTGTTCCACAATTATTATACCTGGTCAATAAATATATACATACATACATACATATATGCCAGTTAATGAGCTTGAGCTTGATTTAAACGAACGAAAAATAAAATACTATAAAAACACACACAAACACAGAAGACGAAGGTTAAGAAAAAATCGATATATATATACATATACCTACATACACACACACACATATATATATATATATATATAGGAAATATATATATTTTTTTTTTTTCGTAGTCGAAAACAAGTCGAATGTAAAAGGTAAAAAAAAAACCTAAAAACCAACTAAAAGCACTGAGCAACACACTTATAGCCAACTCATTTTCGAGTTGTCCAATGCTGAATAATGGAAACAAGTCAAGTACTCGTTATATATTACTGAAATAACGAATTAAACAAAAAACCAACAAAAAAACAAAAAAATGAGCAGCTTTTATCAGGCACCAACAAAATAGATGCAAACAACAAATATTTTAGATGAGAAATTCAATAGCTCACACTCACACACACACACACACACACACACACACATACACAACCAAAACAAGAACAAGAACAACAAAGTGGTAAATTAAACATATTTTAGGCAACCAAAAAAAAAACACAAAAGGCAAACAAAATTTATATAAAAATTATTAAATAAAAAAAGGTAAAAAAGTTTATAAACAAAATATTTAAGCAAAGCAAGGCATATCATAGTTTATAAAAAAAATAAAAAACAAAACACACACACACACCCAAACACACACACACACACACACGAAAAAACACACAGTAAGATTTGATATGCAATATCTCAAAATTCCATAGCACACAACAAATGAGGCAAAGGCTTTCCAACAGTTACTTAGGATCCAACAAAAACAAAAAAACCAAACAAATAAGATAAATAAAGAAAAAACTTAAAACACAATATAAAGTCTTTAAGGATGAGAAAGATAAAACAACACACAGGCTAGAGAGAGCACTAAGTAACAAGGTTAACCTAAGAGGACCTATAAGAAAATACATACATGATATAGGATATATATGATACTATATGGCCAAGCATATAGCCAGCTATATAGACATGCATAGACACCGCAAAAACAAATATTTAGTTGACGAAAAGTGTAGCCGTTTATAAAAACGAAAATAATAACAAAAAACTAAACCCAAAACATGAACAAAGATTATGAGCGAGAAAAACAGAGTAAATACAAAGAGTAAAGAATGATAAAACAGAACAACAACAAACAAAATAAGGGAGAAAAAGCAACCAAAACAAGATGAAAAAAAGTAAAAAACAAAAAAAACGGAAGATAAATTCTATATAAATAAAAACTACTGAAAATAATGAGTTAAAGTTTTTTACTGGGCATAACAAATAATTCAAATTTATATATAACTTCTTGCTTATAGTGTATAAAACATAATTTATAACTAATTTTTCTATGTATAAAAGTGTCTTCGAAAGTCTGGCAACGCATACGTAAGTACTGTCCATCTGGCAAGTGTCGTCTAGCAACAACATGTTTTGATTTGCTTTTTTGCTTGATTAGAATATAAATACATATATTGGATATGTATATAAAAAGAGCATGTTATAAGCGCAATGCATGCTCTGTAAAAGGCTTTAAGCGATAAATCGCCATTATTTCTGACTTAATACACACACACACACACATACAAAGCCCGACCATGTCCACTTGTCAAGTAGTCTACTTAGCAAACTTAGCAGCAATTGACCCGTCCCTTGAGCCCCTTCAACCCTTCAATCGCAAGTTTGAATAATAGATAAATACTATTCCAATACTAATATATTACTTTGTTACTAATGTTTTTTTTTGCAACAGCTGCTGCGTAACTTTGGCTCCCCAATGAGCGCAATGGCCGCCAGCCGTTGCCCCACACCGTTTGCGTTTCCCTTTACGCCACTCGGTTTGAGCCTTTTTGACATTGATCCGTCCAGAATATTGAGCCTGCTGCATCACCAAACCTGGCTGGCCGAAGAAGCCTTGCGGTAAGCATTTATATCGAATAGAATCTAGTTACAATTTAATAACTTTACCACCCCATGCACAGTACACGAGGTTTGCTAAGCGCACCAAAGGATTTTCCCCACCGTTTTACCACGTTAAGCGATCTGCTTACCAAGGACTATCAGGCAAGTGCTGTCGGCCAGTTTGCGGCGAAATCGACGCAACCGCAGCAGACACAACAGTCCACAACGAACCGTTCCAACGATCCACAGTACAAACAACAACAACAACAGCAACAACCACAACAACAACAGCAATCACTTGCCGCATTCAATCTACGTTATGCCACACCGAACACAGCGAACTTTTTTCAGCCAACCAAATCGGGCAAGTCAACGAATGCGCCGTCGCCGCAACAAATGGCAACATCGTCAACCATATCGGCTGGGGAATCCCAGCTGGAGGCAGCACAAGCGGAGGCGAAGCGTATTGGCGCCAACGATAGCAACGATGATGTCAGCATTGTGGAGCATTGTGGCAGCGAGCGTAGCGTTGTGACACCCAACAGCAGTGCATTGCTCTACAAGGAATCTCTGGAGCATCTACTCGCCCAGCAGCAGCAACATCAGCAACAGCAACAGCAACAGCAGCAACGACGTCGCGCTGCCAACAACAGTACGCCAGGCACGGGTAGTACAACTGCAGCAGCAGGAGTGGGTGTTGCCAGTGCAACGGGTGTTGGTGTTGGAGCCGGTGTCATTGTGGATGCCAGCGGATTGCGTCAGTATACGAAGCTATTGCTGTCGGGCGCTGGCACGCCCGTCAGCTGCACAGATACCTCGAGCAGCTGCAAGGAGAAGAGCTCCTCGTCGTCTACCTCATCGACGCCACCGCCAGGTGGCGCACTGCTGGCCCAGCATCAGCAGCTTAGCCAAATGCTAAAGAGTCCATCCGATACATGCTCCTCGCTGTTCAGCGAACCCATCGAGGAGGAGACACGCTGTGTCGTCTGCAATGCGCACTTTCCAAATGTTTGGCTGCTCGAGCAGCATGCGGCACTGCAGCATCCGCACATTGGTCCCGGCGAGGAGAAGCCCTTCATTTGCGAGCAGTGCGGCCAATCGTATCGCTATCGCAGCGCCTATGCCAAGCACAAGGAGCAGAATCATCGTGCTCGCCTGCCCGCCGATAAGCTCTTCACCTGCGATGTTTGTGGCATGCAATTTCGCTATCTCAAGAGCTTCAAGAAGCATCGTCTCAATCATGCTCTGGAGCGTTTGCATGGCAAGAAGAGCATTGGTGTTGGTGTTGGCGTTGGCGTCAGTGTTGGTGTAGGCGTCTCAGCGGCACGACAGCTTGTCAGTGGAGCTGGTGTTGGTGTTGGTGCCGCATCCGCAGTGAGTGCTGCCCAGCAACTGGAGCAAGATGTGGTGACCAGCTCACAGGAGCCCATGCTGGCCGATGAGGGCGAAGACTTGCGCATTAATGTGAAGCGTGAGGGCGATGATACGACCGGACAACTGCAGCAACATCAGTTGCACCAACACCAGCAACATCAGCAACAGGATGCTGGCAGCGAGGAGCACGAACAGGATAACACAATCGATTCGGCTGGCATTACAATGCTCTACAATGACAACAACTCATCGGCTTCGGCCTCCACCAGCGCCACAGAGCCAAACATAAGCAGCTCCGATGGCATACATAGTACAAACAAGCGGGTAAGTAGCTAAATTCAGCAAGAACCTATCGAAATCTGGTTAATGCATAATTCATTTTGCTTGCAGTCACGCCTGGTGAACAGCGCACACCACTTGGAAACGGATCCCTCCTATCATCATCAACAGCCACATCATCACCAACATCAGCATCAACATCAGCATCAGCATCAACATCAACATCAGCATCAACATCAGCATCACCATCAACAGTCGTCGCAGGCACAGCAACAACAGTTGCCACCACATTTGGGTCATGTATCACTGCCAATGGCCAGCGCCGCAGCTGGATCATCGTCAGCGGCAGCCGCAGCTGCTGCAGTTGCAGCTGCAGCTGGCTGCAACTCAAGCGCCAGTGCTAGTGGCACCAGCAGCACCGGTGGCAATAGCGGTTCGGGCGGCATCAGTTCGCTCAGTTCACTGACATCGCTGATCAATGCGGAACGCATACCCAATGAGCAATTCCTGGGCCTTAATCCGCAGGAGGCTTCTATACTCAATTTTTTGCGTGTCGATGCCGCTGAGCGACAACGTGACAAGCGGTAAGTATTAACATAAACAACTCAATTATAAATCTATGATTTTGTGTTTTTTTTTTGTAGACCGGCAACCTCACGCTTTGCCTGCCCCTTTTGCGGCAAGTGTGTGCGTTCGAAGGAGAACCTCAAGCTGCATGTGCGCAAACATACTGGAGAACGTCCGTTTGTTTGCCTCTTCTGCGGACGCGCCTTTGGCGGCAAATCCGATTTGACCCGTCATCTGCGCATCCATACCGGCGAGCGACCCTATCACTGCGAATCTTGCGGCAAGTGCTTTGCCCGTGCCGATTATCTGTCCAAGCATTTGACCACCCATATACACAATGCGCCCCGCTGAGATGAGGCGCGTAGGAGACGTCTCCTACGCAGATAAGCTAACACATACACACACACACACACACACAACAAACCGAACCACCACTCAGCAACAACAAGAAACAAAGGAAACAAAAGCAAAACAAACAACCAAGAGGCATAAATTACAGGAAAGCGTATGGAAATTTATGTATAGAACTATTTTAACGACCATTATTATTATTAGATTAACGCTATGAGAATATGTAACACACACACATACACATATATATATATATATATATATATGTGTGTGTTTTTATTATTATTATTATCAAGATTGTGTGAGTAGTCACAAAAGTTCGAATTTTTACAAGATGTGAGCATAAGGCATCGAGGCTTGAAAGTACTGTCAGCACACAGTTAAGCTATGTGTGTGTGCAGGGTATAAAGTGTATTATTATTTTTGTACAAATCATATAAATATTTTTTTTTTCTGTGTGTAAAGAAGTGAAAGAAAGAAGAAAACATTGGCAACTATTAGCACGGGTATTAATGTGTTTAAGATTTAAAACTAATATATAATTCTAATTGTAATTAGTAACTCTTGTTTTTAGTGCAGGAATAATTTTTTTTTTTTTTTTTTTTGAGATGAAGCCTAAAGAATTTTGTTAGGCTTTTAATGAATTTCAAGATAGATAACTAACTACAACAAAATGCAATATTTAATAGTCTGTTGATTTGTTCTTTTTAGGGTTTTTGTTCTAATAGAAACAACAAATTAAATCACAAAGTACCGTAATCTGCCGTTTACACAATAGTTGAATACATAAATAGTACTACTTGTAACAAATAATTTAACATATATATTTAGTTATCAATGCAACAGGAAAACAGGCAAAACAAAAATAGCTAAATCCATTGTACAAATGCAGTTAAGAAGTAAAACGAGTTAAACTCACTGCTGGGGCACAGAATTGAGACGAGTTGGCAGCGCCAATGCAGAAGAAGCAGCACAGAATGCGTTGGAACTAGAAAAGCTTGCTCCAGCGACAACAGTAACAGAAACAATAACCAACAAACAATAAACAACAATGCAAATTGGGTTTTTTTAAGTTAAGTTCTTAGCAAATATTATGTAATTATTACAGCTTATGACACACACATAAAAAAACACAATAGCAAATACAGTTAGGCAGGAAAAGGTAAAGGAAACTTGAAATCAAAATACCACAGAAGCAAGAGACAAATGTAAACTAAAACTAATACATACATACATATACACAGAGAGAAAAATGTATGTAACTATGTTTTAACCGTATGTGCTAGCTAAAAGCAAACAGACAACAAAAACTAAATAGAAGAAGAAAACCGGCGATGGGAAAGTTAATATTATTTATTAAAAAACACAAGCAAACTTGATGAGGCAAACCAATTTTTTTTTTTTATAGGGAGAAGTTAGATAGTGGAAGGATATGCTGGGAAAAGGGGGAGGGGGATTGAATGTGAGGCAAGCTAGAGTTACAAATAATATTTACTTATGTGCAACCACCGTCAATAGTTTAATTACATGCATATATACAAGCAAATAGTAAACAAACAATAATTAATTACAATAGAAAACTAACAATAACAATAACAATTACGATTACAATTACAATTACAATTACAAATACAATAACAATTACATTAACAATAACAATTACAATTATGCAACATAAGCAAACGTTTTTTTACAAAACTACAACTACAACAACACAAACTAACTGTGATTCCAGCAACAACAAAATAACAAGTAACAATTACTTACATACATACAAACAAACAACTTAAATGAATATAAAAATCAAAAGATAAATCAAATCAAAACAATAGCAAAGCTAAACAAAACAATAGGCAACAATTTGAGCGGCAGACGAGCGCAGCTTTTTCTCTCTTGCTTTCTCTGCGTAGGTGAGCTTTTTGTTTTTTAAGCACATCCACGCAGGAGCGTTGAGCTTTAAAGCTGCGCTCGTAAGCCGCATGTTAAACCGAACACGTGCAATTTATACAATATACTTGAAGACTTCTAACTGATTTTTATACCAACATGCTAAGAATGCTGTCTCATTTGTTATTGCTAATTTGTGAAAAGTTGCAACAAAAGTTACCACCAAATAAATCGCACAAAACACAAAACAAATGCCACAAGACATAACAACAGAGGAAGGAAATGAAAAACAAAAAACATAATAAAAACAAAAACATATACAAATACAAATATAACTAACAAACTTTGAACCAAGAACATCGAATTAAATTGTAAATGTAGTTTCAACAACAAGAGACAAAAACATCTATGATTAAATACTATACATAGTATATATGAAATAATGTTTCCATATATATATATACATGTTTTTTTTTAACTAAATGTCCTAAGCATAAAGCGAATTATAAAGAAAGAAAAAAACAAAACAAATGAACATATTTGCCGTACCAAAAAAAGTAATAAAACATTAACTGAATGTAAAAAGAAACTTAAAGAAAAAAAAAATATATATATATGAATAACAAGAAAACAAAATAAACTTTAAAATAACAGTTTAAACTATCGTCAAGCAAAAAAAGTGAACTAAAGTGGTAGTAGGAAAAGTTACAGAAACTTTCACTGTGCCAAAAAGTTTAAAGTACCTCATAATTTAAATAAATATTAATAATGAAACAACAACAAAACAGAAAACTTGCCCACACAGTAGTTCAATTGAAAGTGGATAACATACAAATAATACTTAAAAACAAAACGAAACAAAACAAACATCAAACGTTTACAGATCCCACGTAACATAACAAGAAACAAGTCAAATAAAAAATAATAATACATATAGAAGACAACCAATAGAAGCTACAAGCTGCTGATAACTAACTAACTAACTTACTAACTAATTAATTAATTAGCTACATACTTACCAATTACCATCCAGAGGCAAAGAGCATACTAAATGTTTCTTATTACAACTTTTGTTATGAGTTCTACATTGAGATTTTTTGCATTAAACTCTATCAAAATCCATCCAAAAAACGAAAAAAAAAAAAAAAAAAAAACAATTTTTAGTTTATCCTCGAGTATTTTTGTTTTAAAACAAAAACTCGCCCTTTTTATAATGAAAATGCAAAAACAAATAGTGTTCAATTATAGTTAAACCTTGTGATAGTTCAGAATATTTTTTTTTTATCAATACCATAAAAGACAATTTTTTTTTATTTAAACTTGTCGTCGTTTTGCCTTCGTAACCGATTGAAAATAGGTTTATTTAATTTTTTTTTTATATATTTGAGTACGTAATAACCAATCATCAGGGTCTCTAGCAAATGTTATAGTTTTAATTAAAATATATATAATTTTCTTTAATTGTATTTCGATGTATAACAAAAAACAAAAAAAAAAAAAAACGCTACTGCTACAAAAACAAAAACAAAAACAACACTGCCTTTTATCACAAGCACAAAATACACAAACAAAACAATTGAAATAAATCTTACTATCTTTTAGTATTTAAATACATATATATTTTATTGCTATTTCTATTTTTTATTTGTGAATTTTGTAATGAAATCTATAAAAACACAACATCACAATTGCACATTTTATTTTTCAATACTGCTCAAGCTACTTTTATTTTCAAATATTACTCAAATGTATTTAGTTTTAATTGACAACAACAACAACAACAACATGCTGTGAGCTATGTATGTGAACATTGATTTAAACATTTTTTTTTTGTATGACAATTATTATTATATATGTATTTAATGATTATTATTTTCTAGTATTTATTAATAAAGTTTTTTTGCATTACAAACATTGATTTCATTTTTCTCAATTTTATTTCTGTCTTTAGGGAACAACGCGCCTTAAAACAATTTAGCAAGCTAAGGTAAATAACTAAATCTACTTTGCTATGGGCATACTACTAAAACGTGTAGTTAAAAACTAATAAACAAAAAAAACAAAGCAATACTAACAAAATTCAGAAACTAAATTTAAGAAATTTTTTCCGATCATTAAAAAAAAAAAAACATAAATTTGGTGTGTGCTAAGCTAATGGAATTCAATTAATGCATGAATGTAAAAAACTTAACCTAAACAATGCGGGAAAAATTCATAAAAATAACTTATAAATAGATGAAACGTATTTTTTTTTTAATATATATGTAGTACGAGTAAAAAAAAAAATCGGGGAAGATAAATTCATTTGTAAGTCATGGAAAATTACAAAACAAAAAAACAATTGGAGGGATTCAAGACTCTTATTTCATACATAACATCCATACATATATATATATATATATATATATATACAAATTTACCATATATATATATGTATATATATACATAAAATATATGTATGTTACCTACGGGAAATTGTTTTTTTTTTTTTAAACAAAGCATAGTGGAAATGCAGGATATACGTGTAACAAAAATATTACAAAATCCAACAACGAAACTTTTTGGCATTAAATCAATGCATTTTTAAACAACAATATTTATTTATATATACATAAATGCATAGAGTTAAATACAAAAACAAACACACACACAGTCACACTAAACAATTTATATAAATACATACATAGAATATATATATATATATATATATACATACATATAAATCTTTATACAGATACTTAAATGTACATGTGGTTTTCGGTGTCTATTACATATATAAATAGATATATATATATACAAATACAAGATACAAATTATAAAATACAAAATACAAAATTATTAAGCAAAATGCATATACATACAATATGTTTATGCATATTTTGAAATGAAATTATGAATGTTGTTCATTTGAGTAACTAACGAAAAGAACCCAACAAAACACATACACACGAACCCACAAATCCCCCCAAAAACCCCCCCAACCAAGAACAACAACACACCCATCTTAAGTGACAGGCTTACTTCGGATAGTAGAATGCCATGGGTTTCGTCAAGAGTTGATCAGAAAGGTTTCGAAGACTTCTTTAAGCAATATCTTGAGTATCTTGATGGAAACAAACTCATTGCATGGCACAAATAAATGTTGAAGCGATTCCTGAAACAAGTAAAAAAAAAAGCAAAATGAAAAAACAAAACTACGTTTTCATGAAATTAAGACAATTTCGAGGTTTCACTTAAATAACAAAACCAAAAAATAAAAAAAACAACAAAGTAAACAATTTTAAATATATTAAACACATAAATGAAGAATTTTGTTTGATTTTTTTTTTTTTTTTGTTTGTTTTTAAACACTCATAACTGAATCAGTTAAGAAATGTTTTTCATCTTAACCGAAACTAAACTAAAATCAAATAAATTGTTAACACCAACTAACTCATGTATATATTACAAAGGAAACCAACCATAACAAACAACAACAAAACAAAAAACCAAAAAAATCCATCTAAGCATAATAAACATAAAATGTAGTACATGCAATATATTTTTCGGTGTTAGGCGTCTTTTTGAGATTTTTACAGAAAAAACTAAATGGAAAAAAAAAAAAACACAAAAAACTCATATACATATATATAATAATATAAAATATTTCATTGTTGATGTTGTGAGCTAATTAAAAAAAAACAAAACAAAAACAAACTATAGTAAAGTAAAGTATATTGTATTTTATCTCTTTCTCTCTTAAACTCTCTCACCTAAGCTCTACACTTTAACTGTCGTGTCTCTTAAATATTTATAGAGTTTTACATACATGTAGTTATACAGATACATACATACATACAAATGTTATGTAAGTGCAAGTAGTTAATAACACTATCGATATATATTGAGAAACTAAAATGTTTCTTAAATTTTTTTTTTTTATATACATACTCGTAATAAATTCAGTGTCTACAAATTATACGAAATGAAAAAAAAAACACAAACAAAATAATGATAAACAACAATTTTTAGATGAAATTCAAATATTTAAATGTAAATGTAAAACAAAAAAAAACCATTCTCAAACTAATGGGGAAAAAAGAATTGAGTTAAAGTGCGATTGCGATAAAGGGACACGGAATGAATGAATATAATGAATACATGCAAGAGAACTAGCAATAATTCTGAAATGACCTCAATCAAATATTTTTTAAATTTTATAAATATATTTTAGTCGTGCAGCAAAGCAAAGCAAACGTCTTAAATAGCAACGTACTATTGTAAATACGATAAGACACAAAAAAAATTAAAATACAAAACGAAATAGCAAATGATTACAAACAAACCAAAATTAATAAGAAACCAAAGATAACAACAAAATGTAACCACATAAAAAAATGTCTCTTGAACGAACGAAGTAAGAATGTGATATTTTTCTAAGGTGTACTACATACATACATACATACAAAGCAAAAACCCAAAAAAAAAAACGAAACCAAAAAAAAACCAACAAAAAATGGCACAAAAACATAAAGCAAGAACTTTTTACTGAAACCAAATAGTTATAATATGAAATTATAATACTGAAATGCAAATGCTAAACCTAAAACAAATTGAAAGACATGCATAAAATAGAACAAAGGCAATAGAGACTGATTTTTGACAAAATGACAAAAACAACTGAATTAAGTGCAGAATGCAAAAAAAACATAAAAAATCCCAACAACCAAATACCAAATGACCATCAACAAACACCAAAAACAAAAAAAACTCTACACAAGCGAGTTATGCATTTCTTTTAAGTCTTCAGCCCTGAACAGATAAAATTTGATTGAATTAAACCAGGGCAGGCGAGCGATCTGCAAGCAAGCACGAAAGCTGCTCCTGAAGTCAGGGCTTCAATAGAATGAATATACACACACACACACACACACACACATATACAGAGCTACATACATATGTTTGTGGATAAAAAGCTTTAGTTAACTGTAAACAATTATGCAATTTTCATAATTTCAACTGGTTTGTTAGCACAATGACAAAGAGAGAGAGAGAGTGAGTGAGTGAGATATAGGAATCGGGTTATGTTTCAATGAGTGAAATATAGCCGAAATAATGGAACCAAAAGGAACAGATTGCGTGGTTTTAGATATAGATTGATTGACTTAGAAGCAATGTTAGTTTAAGCTAAGGCTAATATGCAGACAGACAGACAGAGCCAGAAAGAGGATAAGAGAGAGAGAGAGAGCGAAAGAGAGGAAAGGGTTTGAGAGAGAGAGAGGTACGCGGTCAGTTTTAGTACTAACTGCGGTACGTATGTACATTTGAGAGGGGGCTGGGAAGTGTGGGGCAAAGCCGCTATGTTGTGCACAAATGTGCACAGAGTTGTAGTAATTATTTTTGTGATAAAAATCCGAAGCGCAATTTTTTTCCAACTGTATGGTAGGTAAATGTAAGAAGAAGAAGCAGGGAACGATTTGAGCGTTACAGAGCCACATAAAATGTCTGTAAATAGTTAAACAAAAAAATATGGAAAGAAGAAGCTGGTTAACATGCATAGATTGATAAAGGTGTGCTAATATTTGGATATTGGATGTGCAATTGAATCTAGTGAAAGCACATTGCCAGCGTTTGTTATGAAGGGTGCTACGAACAAAGACGTAATTGAAAATGTGATACAGTTTTTTCCTTAATCTACTACTTATGTATTTATTGAACGGTATGCAGAGATAGACAGAGAGAGATAGAGAGAGAAAGAGGATAAGCCGAAGGCAGCAGGAATTGGAGTGTGGAACAGAAAATGTTTTTTAGCAATATCGAGTAGAAAAGGCAATCAAGAAGATTTCATTTGAGAAGATGTGATGGTACAAGAGTTGTGTTAAGTTTGGTTTTAAGCTCTTTTTGGTTCCATTTAGCTACTTAGTTATGTTTAGTTTAGTTCTCTATATTGGGCAGCCTATGAACTGGAAAATTCAAAAAAAAAAAAAAAAAAAAATACCGAACAAACAATATATTAAATACAACATGAGAAAAGAAAATTACAAGCACAACAACAAACACAGAAAGCACAGCCAGATAACGTGAAAAGAAAAAATAAAAACAACAATTAAAATATATGAAAGAGAAAACAGAAAAATATTGTAAAAAATTTACACTTTAGGAAAATCTCTAAATTTTAAGCTTTCGGTGTTTTTAAGCAACATAAAAATTTAAACACAGTCAAAAGTAAAACAAAAACAAAAAACATACAAAAACTTTAGCGAAAAAATACAAAAATTTATATATATATATACATACATATATATATTTCGATATTTAAAATTTAATTCGGAAAAAAAGAAAAACATGACAAAAAAAAAAACAAAATTAAGAAACTTTTGAACAAAATCTTGGTGTTTTAAATTAAGCGCATGAAAAATTAATTACACTAAATGATAACACAATTAATTCATGAAAAAAAAGAATAATATTTTAAGCAAAAACAGACGTAAACCAAAAACAAAAACCTCTTTCACTTTCGTGTCTTTGACTTAAAACCAAAAGCAAAACTAAAATAAAAACATATTAAGCATATTTTTAAAAATGTAATTTAGCACAAAATAAAAGCCCAAAACAAAAAAAAAAACAAACACAATTTTTAAACTACCAAAATATTGATGTGTATTTAATATATTAATGAGAAAAACAAATTCAAAACAAAAAACAAATGAAACTAATTAAACATAAATAAATTGTCTGTTTTTTTGTATAACTTTTTGTTCTCATAATTATAAGTTCAGTTGGGTTTTGATTTGGTTTCAATCGTTTTACGAAACTTTTACAAAACTACGAAATGCAATGCCTGCCAAAGAATTAATGTTTTTAATGCAACAAAAACAAACAAATGTACTTATATGCAACACAAAAACAAAAAACAAAACAAACAAAAACCAAAGCAACAACAAAAAGTTCAATAAAGCCGTTCCAAACAAGCAACAAACGACAAAACAAAAAATCAAACAGAACTATATACTTGTTTAGAGATTTTTTGCGTTTCCTTATATACAAAAAAAATAAATAAAAAAACAAAAATCTTAAAAAAAAAATACGTGTAACAAACAAACAAAACAACACTTAACGGTAAAAGTAACAGCAACAAATGTAAACTTTTTGCAATTTAAAATCTGAAAGAAACCAAAAACTGAATAACTATTTGTCGTGAACAAGTAAAATTATTTGTATTAAACTAATAAAGTGAAATGTTTATTGGTTTAATTTTAAACAACACCACAATTTTTATGCATTACATTAAAAAAACCAAAAAAAAAAAATAAACTAAATTAAAAGAGCAATGAGTTTTTTCCTTGAACAGCTTTTTCTGTTTGCTTCCTCACAAATGTTGGCGCCAACGCTTTTAACGTTTCGTTTTGAAACTAAAACATTGCAATCGATAGCAATAATCGTGCGCAGTCCATTCATCGCCGTGGCTTTTTTGACGTCACAGCTGTGTCAGCACAACAGCTGCTAGCTCCAGATTCGATGTGAACTTTTTTACATGCGTCGGCAACGCCATGAAAGAGCAGGTGGCAACGCTCGGCGCATTGAAATTATCTGCGGTGCGCAATGCATAGAAAACTGTTCCGGCTGAAAGTCTCAGTCGCAAAATAAAGTTGTAGCGCTTAGAGGCATTCACTTGCCGCATTTAATTTCGCACATTACAAAGCAGTATTATTGTTATTGTTTTTTGTTTTTTGCGTTGTTTTGTACCAAAGTGGCGTGTCATTTGAATTTATTGTGTGTGAAAGTCTTGTAAACACATATTTGCACGCACATTACATACTAACACTAATCCTACCTGAACACTAAGCGTGTGCAATTGTGAGAAGAAAAAGTAAAACTGCAATAGTCACAGAACGACTATTGGGAGGAGAAGAAGGTTGAAGGAAAAGGTGACGACACCGACAGCAACACCACCCAAAAGCAGCGCCAAGTTCAAGGCACGTCCAAAAACGCACATAAAACATACACAAAAAGCTCTCAAGACTGTGCATTGAGGACAGACAAAGCCGGCGTGTTTGTGTGGGTGAGTGTGTGTTTCTGCGTGTGTGTGTATTTGTGTTTGTTTGTGTGTGTGTGTGTGTGGGTTTCTGTTTGGTGACTGTCTTGTCTGTCTGAGTGCATTGAGTGCACAGCATGCAAAGCTATGCGGATGCATTAAGTGCCAAGGGCTATCGCAGCTTTGGCTTTGACACAGATGTTGAAATGGACATGGACCCGGGCATGGGCCTGGGCATACGGAGAATTGAGAAGCGCAAAGGAGGTGAGTGGGGAATGACAATCAACAACAACAAAAACAACAGCAACAACAACTCATTTATTGTACATGCAAACATTTAAGCTTGTGTGTGTGTGTGCGTGCGTGCGTGTATGTGTGCGTTTGCCATAATTGCTGGTCATTGGCAGTCAACATTAAGAAAGTATATAAATATGTATTACCTTTGAGTTGACTAGCAAACAAACGGTGCCAAAAATTGTTTTTATTTGACCTGTGCCATTACTTGTGCTGAGAGTCCAATTGAAATTCAATAGGCTTGTTGCTTGGCAAAATGTGTGTCCTGTTCAGGGTTAATAACATTTAGCTAACATTTTCTGCTACTTAACAGACGAGTAACAGTGAGAGTTACAAGACATGTAACCTTTAGATTTTCTAGTTTTCTTAACTTTAAGCCGACCAGTTTCATCTATAGCAAAGGTATGAATTGATATTTAAGGCCAAATTAAAATGTATTGTAAGTGTATGGAAAAAAACCTGACAACAAATTCAACAGACAGACGAAAAGCAATTTGGAAAATTTGATGCCAACGCACACTCAACCGATTGTGCCGAGTATTAATGCAGCAAAGAGTCAATAACTTTTGTCTGTTTGCCTTTAGTCAGCTTTTAAAAATATATATATATTTCACATATTTTTGCAATCTTATCTAGGGCATAAGTCGCACAACAAATAAAGTATAATTATTATAATCAGCTGGCAAACATATTGTTTATAAAGCTGAATTTGTGAGATGCTTAAAAGAACCCAAAAGGAACCCACTCGAATCAATGTGTGTGTGTGTGTGTGTGTGTGTCTAAGTTGAGGGTGTGTTATCAGACTTTGCTGTGACGTGTAGCTTATCATTAGCTGACTTTGCCGAGTTGGCCATGAATAGAAACATTGCCAAAAGTGCTAGCAAATCGTGAACCGTGAAACCAACAATTGTAACAGCTGCTTATCATTTTTGATAAATACGTGTTCGAATGCGTTTGCATATAATTACAATTAAGGGCATATGCTGGCAATCAAGTGTTATTTGAAGTGAAACAAATAAGCATATTAAATGTATTTATAGCTATAGAGAAAATCAAAAAACCGCAATCAAACTGCGCAATATTGTTTCCAACAACGTTGTGTTAAAGAATTTTCCAAAATGTTATTCAAATTTCGGCATTCAATTGATGAATCATGTATACTTTCCCCCTACCGCCTCGCTCCACCCACGCATTTGATCGTAATTGAGCGGTTTTTTTTTCTAATAGTTGTTTTGAACAGTCATTGCTGTGACATTGAGTATACGCAATACGTTTCGTTTGAGAACTTTGAAACAGACGCGTTGGCTTTTGTCTAGACATAGGTCAGGATTTCAATTAGAAACCCAAACAGCAAACATACTAAGCAGAAAGAAAATTTGCTCTGATTTGTATTCAGCAGCTGTTTTGCCTAAACTTCTACTCTTCATGCTTTCTCTTTTGCTCTCTGTCTTTGTGTGTGTTCTCGTAGCCTTTGCCAGAGCTTAATGACTGTTAGTCACGCCAAAGAAGTTTTTCTTTAGGCTACGCTTGCTTTCGAATACCCTTTTTTGTCTATCTTACATAGCTAAAGTCTTGAGTTAAGGGTGTTTGCAACTTCGTTGTAGACTTTTACTTTTGCAAGTCATTTAGTTAGATATTTTATTCATATACATATGTAACTATTCATAATAGTATCTGGTTGGTTTCATGCTTGCTTTTACCAACTAGCTGAAAACTCAAATCAGTTGACTTCGCGAATCCGTTCTGACAAAAAGCGCAAAAAAAATATTTACTCATGTTTTTTTTTTTCTTTTTTGCGTTAACCCAATATGGGACATTATGCAAGTGCAAGCTATCAGAAAGAAAGCAAAAAAAAATCGTGAATAATTTGAGATTTTTATGAGAATCAATTGGTCAGCGGCCAATGGCCAAATGGCAAAGTGCCCGAAACGAAACGAAAAACAACAAATGTAGCAATTAATAAATACACAATTCGTTCAATAATATCAACAACAAAAGTATTCGTTGCCAAAAAATAAAAAAACCAAAAACAAGCGAATGAACTTTTTTATATCAATACTTTCGCAAAGAGATAAAGAATATTCAAGAAATGCAATTGTTAAACGTTAGTTAGTGCAACATTAGGGCTAATTTGTTTTACTTATTAAGCCATCAGGTCTTATAGCAGACGACGTAGACGGCGTAACGCGGCTCGTTAACATTGAGACGCTAATTTTGATAGAGACGCATTCTAGATTTGACTGAATGCTCAAAACTGAATACTGAATACGTTGTCTTTTGCGTTCACGATTCCCACAACAATAATCATAATAAAGAGGCGAGTTTTTGTTTAAGCCATTAGCATTGATTGCCGGCCAAGTGGCTGGCTAAGTGCCACGAAAGGGAAAATTACTGGCCACTTGAGCTACTTGCTTCAAAGCTCCAACAGAACTAATATGCCCGGTCAACAATGTATTTTAGGCACAATTTTGCGCACGATCAGCATTATATACTGGATAACCCCATTAACAGATTCTATATATAAATATGTATATGCATACTTTGTTGATCTAACAAATTAGATGTAAAAAACAACAACAAGGAAGCTTTTTGCGCTGAGAGTAAAAGCTCTCTCTTTTTGCAGTACTTGCTCTTTTAAGTTCACCCACTAAACTTTAGGCAATGTATAAACTTTGTATGCAAAACATCTGACAGTGAGCAACAAAACAAAGAAAAAGAAAAGAAAAACAAAGAAAACATATCCAAACTGATGAAATTAGCGCGTAGATGTGCAAATTGCGTTGCAAGCAAAACAGTAACAGAACGGCACAGAATAGAACAGATCTATGCCACGATAAGGCATCGCTTGTAAAAAATATCAAAGTGAAAAACGATAAGAAACAAACTAACCGGGCAAAAAAAAAAAAAAAAACAACTTTGAGAACCAAACAAATAGAGAGCGAAGATCGGAAAGTTTTTTGTTTTGTTATTTTTGCGCTTGTTTGTGTGCGAGTTTGAAAAAACAAAAAAACAAGCAGTAAATATATTACATAAAATAGTATTAAAATTGTTTACAGTATATTTGGATTACACATCAAAATCGACATATGTAAAACGTTATCGAAATTCTCGTAGCGTAAGATTTTCTGACTACAATAAGTAAATAACTAAACTGTGAAGTGACCTGTGGCAAGCAATGGCATATCGTGGCATTATTGGCAACACAGACGGTACGGATCGTAATGATGGCGACACCGATTCCTTTGATGATCCTCTGTCTGACAAGGCATTGCCGCGTCGCAACCTCGTGTCAAATGCCACAGAATCGCTCGTTGGCAGTCAGCTGTTGATCCAACCCATCACCACCAAAGTCTCCAAGGTCTCCAAAATGAATCGTACAACTTCGATGGTTGTCAAAAGTAACTGTAAGTCTGACCAAACGCAATCAAAGCCCCTGCACCAAAGGCTATCGAATCGTAATCGAACCATAAATCGTTCTTCATGTCTTAGTCAAGCTCAAAACCACAACTGTTTAATGGTTCGCCCACCTTAAAAGACTCAATGGAAATGCTAATGCCTCAATTCCACTTGACACTATCTCCAACACTTTGACCATGTTTAACAGCGTGTTGTTGCCGTCTCGTGTGTGTGTGGGTTGCTTTGGGCATGTTTGGACAGCTATTGATTTCCAATAGTCTACAAATGCTTTCTCTTCTATAACTTGGCAGCGAATCTTGTGGCAGTTAAAGAAAAACAGAGTATTCACTGTTCGGCTTTACGTTTTTTTTTGTTTAGCATTCGCTATCGTCGCCCGCTGTTTGAGCTGCCTTCGCATTTTATATACGTATTTGGTTTTGTGTGCGTTTTCAGAGCTCCTTTTTCAGTTTGTTTCGTTATTTGAAATTGATAATTTTGTTGTTTTCGAAATCGTCTCTCAGGTATCAGGTTGAAATCGCCAGTCTCTTCACAATCTCTCAGTCATTGAAGCCTAAGCATTCGTTCAGCTAACAAGCGCGAATATATTCTCATACATTTTACATTTATTGCCACTTCTTTTGCATCGTTAGAGTCGAGTTCAAGTTATGAACTTCAATCGTAGGGATAGTGATGATCGTTTGCTTGCGGATTTACAACTCTTTGGTAGCAATGTCATGAAACCTACGAAAAACCATAATCCTGAAACAGTGTCGAATCCAATAAGTAGGTTGATTCGAATTGGTTTATTCGAAAATGTTAAGGGGGAAAAAAAAACCATAATTAAACAAAGTGTTTGTGTTTAACTTTAATTAAATGTCAATTTGTTGTTTATTATAGGCGATATGACCGATTCACCCGATGCTGATAAGACCGATGCTGATAATGAGCTAACCAATGAAATTTCGGCACCCTATGAAGTACCTCAGTTTCCCATTGAACAGATTGAAAAGAAGTTACAAATACAACGCCAACTCAATGTTAAGTAAGTGCAATCTATTCGTATCTATATATATTTATATATATACACTTGATAAGGTTATAATTGGGTTAAGTTTGATAAGGCTTAGTTTGATATAGATTTAGATTAATATAGTAGGCAATAAAATGCCTAAAAATGAAGTGGAACAAATTGATTAAGTTTTTGATAGATAGGACATTACCACTTAGAGGCTTGAAAGGTTCCTGATACCCACTCTAGTATTCTAGTACAGCCATTGAAATACACGTTCTTGCTATCTGTCTATCAAGTTTTTGGGTAGGGGACCAATGCTAATCCAAGCAACTAGTCTATAGACACCTTGCTCATGAGCTAACCGAGGGTTGTGGAGGCGAACGCATAGGATAGGTAAGTTTCACCTGTCAAACAGTTGATGAACATGTTGGGTCAAAACGTAGACGGCAACAGTGTTGGACACGTTCTGATTTTGAATGGGACTGCATTAGCATTAGTTGGCCCAACACATACACATAGACAGCACACGAGCCGCGTCGCCAACGCGGCTTATGGCATAATGATGAAACCAACAACAAAACCAACCAACCAACCAGCCAACCACCACTAGGTTGGGCCGCGTAATGAAGGAAAGAACGCGCTGAACTTGCTGAGCAATTTTTGAGGTTCGAATGCCGTCACTTTTCAGTACAATTTGTGCATCCATATAACTTGGAGCGTGCCGCTACAAAACGCATTTGGCCCCATCGACACACAAACACACTAGTCAGGGACAGATTCCGGTGGCGTTTAGTGCCGCAAGTCTATGGTTTTTTGGGTCTAGGGCTCTGTCTCAAGCCAAGTTAACCAACGACCTACGGCTGACATTGAGGACTCGCTGGCAATCAGTCAGTCGTCAGTCATCGTATTGCTTTTCTTTATGTTGTTCGTGTCACACGCCAAGCGTCAAAAGCAACCAAACTTTTCGCACTGCACTTGAAGTTTGTTGTTTCGGGTGTTGTTTGGCTACCAAAGTGCGCAAAAAGAGTTTTAGTCTTGTTAGGTCAAACACAAACATTGGAAAATTACAGAGCATTCGAAACTAAACCCAAACTTTTGGTTGAAGGAAATTTCTTTCGTGACACGCGTCCATCCCTAAACGTAGTCAAAGATATGCTGAGTAGTAACAGGCACACATCTATCAGGTTAACTTCTTATGATACGCCCTTCGGCAAGGGAACTCGCACAATTTCCCTCACCCGTTATCAGTTAGTGACATCGCGTGCCCAATTGCAAATTATCAAGAGGGGAAGAAGGGTTAAACTAATCGGTCAATCGATCACAGGGCAACTGTAAGCTTGACCCGCAACTTGACGTAACTCCCCAATCGGAAGTTGGCCCATTCGACGAGTTCGGGGCTCAGGAGCAACATGTCGTTTGCGGATGATAGCTATAGCTTTTGCCGCCACTACGAGTACCAGGCCCATTCGGAACAATGGTTTATACTTGACGTATTGGTTTTCAATACTGAACATGCTTAATTTAATGTGTTTTAAACCTTTTTCTCATCCACACAGGCAATCGACGTGCCAGCGGCCAGCGGTATCAATATCCAGCCCTCGAGCAAGTAGTTCCGACTCTGAGGGTCATATATCGGCCGAACCGCTCAGGCTTACCGATGCGGACATCAATTTTCAACGAGTGTCCGTCTCCGGAGAGGATACCAGCGGAGTACCGCTTGAGGATCTAGAGCGTGCCTCCACACTGTTGATTGAGGCGCTCAAGCTGCGTTCTCACTACATGGAAATCTCGGATCAATCGTTTCCAACGACCACGGCACGTTTCCTTAAGACGGTTCGTCTCAAGGATCGTTACGATAATCTGCCCGTGAGAACGGTATCAGGTAGGTTCAAAGTTGTTCCTCTTTATGCAATGCTATTTTTGCTGATCTAGCGGGGAAAAGCAGGTTCTTGTCGTCTGTACAGACACACCCCAACCGTATAGTGTTACCATAGTAGAGAGTTTATGCCAGTGTTGTATAGCACCATTTACCAATGCGATGTATTATACAAACGATTTTGTTCATTATCGTAAATGTTATGTACATAAATATATATTTTTATAGTTAAAATATCATTTAGTGTGCGCTAGGAACGCGTTAAGCTCTTTATTCTATTTCTTTCAGCCTTTCTCTCTTGCTCTATCCATCTCTTTCTCCCCTATTTGAACTATATATTCGAAAACAATATATATACATATGTATGCGTCTCTCTTTTGTATATCTTGCTCGCTAGCCGCTGACACCTTAATCCTGTCATCTTTAGTAAGTTTTCCATTAACATATGTATATGTACTGATTGTATGATTTTAAACTATTTTATTTGTTCTCAAATCGAAACTATTTTCTATTGAAGATCAGGTCTCCTCTCTCTTTTGTTTGGTTAATTATTATTTGTTTTTTTTTTTTTTTTGTTCCCATTCATTTTGTATATATAATTATTTTCACTATATATATATATATTATTTTTATTTTTTTTTTTTAGACATAATTCGCAAACAGAGTATGGCCAGCTTTACAGGTAATTCGGCATAGCTTCTGCCGTGTTCGAATCAAAATCCGTTGTTTTCTTTTTTGTTGTTGCTTTCCTTCCTTTTCACACACAAGTACATTAAACTCGTATAATTTAGAATTTTGATCAGCTTATCACTATCTATCTCTCTCTTTCTGTTTGTTCCGTTTGTTTTTTTTTTGTGTGTCTCTTTGTATGTTTACAAGCTTTTTTGTGTAAATTCCTTGTGCCGCAGCATTGAGCTTTTGTCACGAGCCTAACAAACTGTAATTTATTGAGTTCCGCTATGCTTTGTTTTTATATTATATTTTCTTTTTTACGTTCGTTGCTAACAGCTTTTCTTCTTTGTCGCTTATTGTCTTTGCCTTCTCACTGTCACTGTCACTGTCACTTTTACACTGTCAGCCTGCAGTAGAGTATGCAATATCTCGCTTCGTTTGACCCAATTATAACGCTATATTGTCACTTGAAACACACACACTTTAGTGCAAAAACAAGTTGAATATATCGTATTTACATGTCGTGTGTGGTCGCAGGAACAGTGTGGTTTTAATTTAAGTATTCAACAACCCCGTTTCTAGACACACACACAGACACACACGCAAACACAACACCAATACGTACATTTGTGTGTAGATCATATGTAGTTACCGTTTGAGTACCGTTAGTTTTACGTAACGTTATTTATTAACATTTTCCAACACCACCACACTGGTAATTAATGTTAAAGTATACAAAAACACCAATTTGAATACTGATTCCCATCCAAACACATATATATATATATATTTTATATTTTTACATAAAACAAAAACACAACAACTAAACTCAACTCAAAAAGACTTGCATCCATCACCGTCGGTAAAGGCGCCCCACGCCTGGGATGTGGAGTTTGTTCCAGATGAATCTTACATAATAAAGCCAGTAAATGGCGTCTTTCACATCTACAATGATGAAGTAAGTACCCCAAACAAAATATACATAACCAAACAAATCATAACTATTGCCTTTTTTCAGGAGCTAACTAGCGAACTGAATTTTACGTATCCGGACATGAGTCAGTTTGTGAATGACATGCAGGTTATGTGTAATATGATTGCCGATGGACCATTGTAAGTGTTCACTACACTCTTTTGTGCGAAGTTTAATTAAATTTGTCGTTGTAGAAAATCGTTTTGCTATCGCCGCCTTTGCTATTTGTCCTCCAAGTACCAGATGCATGTGCTGCTTAACGAGCTGCGCGAGCTGGCTGCCCAGAAGGCTGTGCCGCATCGCGACTTTTACAACACTAGAAAAGTGGATACCCACATACACGCAGCGTCATGCATGAATCAGAAGCATTTGTTACGCTTCATCAAGAAGACGCTTAAGAACAATGCCAGCGAGGTGGTCACCCACACAAATGGACAGCCAATGACCTTGGCCCAGGTGTTCCAGTCGATGAATTTGACCACATACGATCTGACCGTTGATATGCTTGATGTGCATGCAGATCGTAATACGTTCCATCGTTTCGATAAGTTCAATTCCAAGTACAATCCCATTGGTGAGTCGCGTCTACGTGAGGTCTTCCTCAAGACGGACAACTATCTCAATGGCAAATACTTTGCACAAATCATTAAGGTAAGTAATTGGTTAGCTAGTATGTACTGCAAACTAAATGTAATCTGTAATAAATAGGAAGTGGCCTTCGATCTGGAGGAATCCAAGTATCAGAATGCCGAGCTGCGTCTCTCGATCTATGGTAAATCACCGGATGAGTGGAATAAGTTGGCCAAATGGGCCATAGACAATGATGTTTACAGCTCGAACATACGTTGGTTAATACAGATACCACGTCTCTTCGATATATTCAAGTCCAACAAGATGATGAAGTCATTCCAGGAGATAATCAATAACATTTTTCTGCCACTGTTCGAGGCAACCAATAAGCCCAGCGAGAATCCAAATTTGCATCGTTTCTTAACTTATGTGATTGGTTTCGATTCCGTCGATGATGAGTCGAAGCCGGAGAATCCGCTCTTCGACAACGATGTGCCACGGCCAGAGGAATGGACATATGAGGATAATCCACCATATGCCTATTATATATACTATATGTATGCCAACATGACCGTCCTCAATAAGTTCAGACAGTAAGTGCCTTACCCCTCACCTTGCACAATTATCTAAAACTCAATTCGAAACAGGCAACGCGGCCTCAACACTTTCGTGCTGCGTCCCCATTGCGGCGAGGCTGGACCCGTGCAGCATCTGGTCTGTGGCTTCCTGATGGCCGAGAACATCTCTCACGGTCTTCTCCTGCGCAAAGTGCCCGTGCTGCAGTATCTGTACTATCTAACCCAGATTGGTATTGCCATGTCACCGCTGTCGAATAATTCGCTGTTTCTCAACTATCATCGCAATCCATTGCCCGAATATTTGGCACGTGGACTGATTATCTCGCTGTCCACCGATGATCCTTTGCAATTTCACTTCACCAAGGTAAGGGACTTTTACACATTTCAAATTTAAATAAGTTTCTAAGGCTTTTGTTTTGGGGACTTAGGAACCACTTATGGAAGAGTACAGCATTGCTGCTCAGGTTTGGAAGCTCAGCTCCTGTGATATGTGTGAATTAGCAAGGAACAGCGTCATGATGAGCGGCTTTCCACATAACGTAAGTGCAATCGTTTTGGAGATTTTCCTAATGACATAATCGTTAAACTTTGCTTTCACGTCATTTAGATAAAACAACAATGGCTGGGTCCCAACTACTTTGAGGATGGCATCAATGGCAACGATATAACCCGCACCAATGTGCCAGAAATACGTGTCGCCTATCGTTATGAGACTTTACTGGATGAGCTCTCTAACATATTTAAAGTCAATCAAACCTGCCACAAGGAAGACGACTAAGCGGACAAACTAAAGCAATAAAAAAACGAGAAGAAAGCAGTTAGCAACAGCAACAAACAACACATATATACAAATTGCTTATTACATATATATATTTACAAATGTGTGTACGTATTTACATACCCGTTAATTGCGTTCTCAATGTGAATCTATATTTACTACCTTATCAATTATAAAACTACAAAAAAAAAAAACAAACAAAAAAAAAATGCAGGCATACTTATATACACATACATCCATAAATAGGAAAATTCATATTTGTAATTTATACTTATATACAGGGCGTATTGGCTGGCGAGCAGCAGTGATTGAAACTTGCAACCAGTAAGTGCAACAATCGATTAGAAAGTTTTTAGCAAAATTTGCATAACAATGTTTATCCTATTGTAGGTAGATTTTTTTTATGGCGCTGCTGGTGTTAATGTTGCTGCTGCTGCTTTAGAATTGAATAAGAATCAACAATTATACATGTATACATTCAGATATATTTAAAAACCTTATATAAATTGTAAACTTTCAATAAAAGCAAATTCCAAACTACAAAAACCGTTTAAACTTTAAACTCGCCGGTAAGACACCTACCGGCTGCTAGAGGAGCCGTGTGGCGTTGCCACATGAAAAGCAAAAAACTATAATACATCGACAACTCAATGCACCTCAAGGTGTATCGATATATCGATATAAGATCAACAATCCGACCTCACATATGCAGGCACGTATATGCGTGTATAGGTGTTTGTGTGTTATTGTAGATGAGAGATTCTACTCATCAACTTGTCTTTGTTGTCCACAAAATCAAACACACAAAAAAACTGACAAAAAATGTCGCTCACACAAAGCTGATAAAACGCAACAAATTCGCAGTCGGCACAAAGCCAAAACCGACAACAAACACGCAGCAGAAAGGCCAACAAAAGCATAGAATCGACACTGCTCGAACCCTCAACGCTCTCTGAACGACTCATACGTACGTATACATACACACACTCGCGCACAGATATATGCATGTGTGTGCGTGCGTCTGTGAATGATTGTATGTGCATGTGTGCATAATGACCACCCAGCGAACGCATCGAAATGCCAACAGCAGCAGCAGCAGCAGCGGCGCGGTGGGAAGTATCGGCTCCGATGCGGACTACGAGACGTTAATGCAACGACTCAATATATCCAGCTATCAGCGCTCACCCGGCGCCATTGAAAACTATATGCATGATGCACCACACCAACTACAACACCAACAACAACAACAGCCGCAACATCATCAGGTGCAACATCATCAGGTGCAGCAACAGCATCAACCTCGCCTGCCCAGCAGCGAGGATTACAAGCTCTATGAGCGTGGCAGCATAATAGCCGCCTCCAAGTATGCAACTGCAACGGCAACACCCAAACCGCACAGCATGGATGCAGGCATGCAGCTTGGCAATGGCAGCAGCAGCGGCAGCCACACAAACTCACCATTGATATATGCACCCACCGCCCAGGTGCTGGGACAACGTATTGTGCCGCAAAAGCATTCGCCGGTATATGAGAATCTTGAGTTCTATGGCCAATTCGATACAAACCAGAAGCGCGCCCAGCCACAAAGTCCGGCCAGTCGTCAGAGTGTCATGCTCAACGATTATCTGCTGATGCAGCCCATCGGTGGCGGTCGATTTGCGCACACACCCGTTCCCGAGGCGCCCAAGCACACACAAACGCACACTCTCACACACAATCATGCACACAGTCACAGTCAGAGTCACAGCAGCCACACACATAGCATTGAGGAGCTACAATCGTCAGCAGCGCCCATCTATGAGAACATAATACCACATTCCGGACAACGTGCCCAGCCGCAGGCATCGCCAGCAACGGCAAGCATTTATCAGCACACCGAAATGGCCACGC
Organism: Scaptomyza caliginosa; assembly: GCA_035044725.1. Lineage (NCBI taxonomy): Eukaryota > Metazoa > Arthropoda > Insecta > Diptera > Drosophilidae > Scaptomyza > Scaptomyza caliginosa. Next base: position 798,820 of record JAWNNR010000739.1, on the reverse strand, counting down.
CCACGCCCCATCAGTTGGAGATGAATGCGATGATGATGACAGCATCGCCGCTGCATCAGCGCAGCAATAGCAATAACAATCCCAACAACAGCAGCAACTCTGGCGGCGGCAGCGCCAGCGGCGGTGGCTTGGGTTCACCCACACAACGATATCGCAATCTATCACTGCCCAGCCATCTCAGTCCAATGGCATCGCCGGTGCCCACGCCGCTGGCCAAGCTGCAGTTACAACAGCACACGCCCATCAAGCATCAGCAGGCGCAACATCCACACGGCGGCATCAATGTCTCCGTCAATCCCAACTACATTGAGGACATCAATAGCTCCGATTACGTTTGCATGACAGCCAACTTGCATCGCAGCAGCAATACAGCCAAAAGTCGCAGTCCCAACAATGTGCGTCTGACAGCAATCAGTCCACAGCCGCAGTTGCCACTGCCGCCGCCGCCGCCATCATCAATGGCAGCTCCACTGGTAAGCACCGCCATGCAGACGACAGCAACGGCAACAACATCGGCAGCATCAGCTGCTGCTGCTGCTGCTGCTGCTTCTGCTCAAACGCAGCCAATGCAGCTGCGTGCCACGCCCATGACAACAACAGCTCCACTTGCTGTTGCCACATCTCCAACGCCCTCGCAGAGCAGCACAGGTAAGCGAAAGATGAATACTCCAACAAACTAAACACCTGTGAATATATATGCTTAATCCCTACTAAAAATCTCTTCTTTCTGTCTAATTTTTAAAATGCTTTCGCAGCCGCTTTGCGGCCCAAACGAGGTATGCTGCTTTTCCAAAACCCACCTTTTTAGCTGCTTCGGTTCGATTTCTCTAGCGTTTAGTAATTCTTTGGGTTTTTCTTTCGCAGGTCTTACCAAGAACTTACTGCCGTACAGCGTAACACCGCCGCGTCCGGCTGGTCCGACAGAGGCGCAGCGTAAGATTGAGGAGCTGACACGCCAACTGGAGGAGGAGATTGAACAGAGCGAGGAACATGGCGAATATTTTGGTGAGCAGCAAACACAAACTCCATATATATTTAAACAGCAATAACTTATGCTCATCCTTTTCATTGCAGGCATTTGTCACACCTGCGGCGAGAAGGTAAAGGGTGCTGGTCAAGCGTGCCAGGCTATGGGCAATCTATATCATACCAATTGCTTCATTTGCTGCTCCTGCGGCCGAGCGTTGCGCGGCAAGGCGTTCTACAATGTCCATGGGCGTGTCTATTGTGAGGAGGATTATATGGTTAGTAAAATGCTTTCAATGTACACAAAAAACCGCAATTAAACTCTTTCTATCTCACTCCCATTCGTACAGTATTCGGGCTTTCAGCAAACGGCTGAGAAGTGCGCCATTTGTGGCCATCTCATAATGGAAATGGTGCGTATTCATTCATTCTTTTCTTGCTATCTCGCTCCTATTGAGTGGTTTGTTGGTTTGTTGTGCGCAGATCCTGCAAGCCATGGGCAAGTCATATCATCCGGGCTGCTTCCGCTGCTGCATTTGCAATGAGTGCCTCGATGGCGTGCCCTTCACTGTCGATGTGGATCATAAGATATACTGCGTCAACGATTATCATCGCATGTTTGCACCCAAATGTGCCAGCTGCGGCAAAGGTGCGTATTTCGTATAAGCCTATAATTGTATAAGGTTCTTATATCTTCATGCAATTGCTTCGTTTAGGCATCACGCCCGTCGAGGGCACCGATGAGACCGTGCGTGTGGTGTCCATGGACAAGGATTTCCATGTCGATTGCTATATATGCGAGGAGTGTGGCATGCAACTAACCGATGAGCCGGACAAGCGTTGCTATCCACTGGATGGCCGACTGCTCTGTCGCGGCTGTCACTTACAGCGTCTGGCGCTGCAATCCTCGCCGCACACACGCCACCAGGAACCGGTGTGTGCATCCTATCAGTATATGGGCTGAGCTTAACTATCACAACCCACCTTCGACTGATTCAACAATTAACAATTTTTACGCACAAAACAATAAACATACTATTATACTATATACATATACATACACAGATATCAAACTTTCGAATAATCAATAATAATATAAATCTTTTTAATAAAAGACAGAAAATTTCACACATAAAATCAAAATACAAAACTGGCAGTTTATCATTCATTTATCGCTTTAACTTCCTGCAATAATTCGACTAATGCATTAAAATCTCCAGCTGCACGAGACGATTGTTGATGTCGGCGGGCATGCGATAGGGCAATGTGGCAGCCATATTTGTCATTGCCTTGGCACGTTGGCGCAATATCAACAGCGTTTCCTCTCTTTTATCGACAGAGGCGGCGCCGAGTACCACATCCTCCTCGTCAATGAGCGTGTTGCCGACCTGGGCCTTTAGTTCCTTGTACTCGGCATAGATGAGATCCATGGCAGCCAGCAGCACATCAGGCAGCACCTTTATCAGATCGGAGCCCACCAACTTGAGGCGTCGAATGCAATCGTCGACCTCGGCACAGCTATTCGGTGTTATGCGGCTCTTGGCCAACAGCTCAGCAGCCTCACGTCCATCGCCATCGTGGTACAGATCGAAGAATTTCATCAGCTGTGAGAGCAGCGCATATGCGCTCATCAGATGCTCATCAACGTCCAGCTTACGGCGTGCCAGCGACCTATCAATATTCTCAATGACCTCTGCCAGATGCTGGCGCATGCTGCCCTTTTTATTCGGTTGATGCACCACCTGGACGAGCAGCGAGCAGAGCAAACGCAATGCCTTTTCCAGCTGACCGGCTATCAGATAGAGCTGTATGGCCCACTCATATTGTGTGCGTTGTGATAGCTCATCGCCAGCCATGTTGGCCACCGCATACTTGTCCTGCTGATCCATGCTGGCGAATACGGCAAACATGCCGCTGCAATAGAAAAGTTTAATATTAAAGTGGATGCATGTATGATATGTATTGGCGAAATGCTTGCTTACCCGCTGTAACGCCAGGGATTGTCAGTGTCGGCTTCGCCAAAAATCAAATTAATCAATTCATCGTCACAATTCTCCACAAGCATGTCACAGACGCAGGTCAGCATCAGATTGCGTCCGTCTTTGCTCTTGAAATGGCGCAATAGGAAATAGTAGTGCATTGCTTCGACGGTGTCTGTCTGCTCAAAGCATTTGGTGTACATGATAATGAGGCGTGCCAAATTGAGACGACGCATTGGCGGCGGATCTGTCGGGAGGATAGATAGCAGCGGCTGCTGAATGTCACTCGGAGTGCCAAGCATTGAAATCTCATTCAGGGCAATGGCCATGTGAACGGCATGCACACGATTCTCATCGGTGCGGGCCAGAAACTCAATAGCCGATTCGAATTGGCCCGTTAGTACGAGTACTTGGAAATAAAGTGACTTCTTCTCGCTGGCATTGAAATAGTTCTCGCCATACTTGTCCAAGATAAGCGATTGCAGGCCACTGTAGGTCAAACGATCGATGTTATAGTCGGGCAGTTGCTCTGTGGCCAACACTGACAGCTGCATCCAAAGGAAGTCATCAATGGTGCGCACGACTCCAGAGTGCGTCTCATGCGGATCGCAAGCCAACACAATGGCAAATACCTAAGAAATATAATTTATATTAATATATTTTAAACAAAGTATTTCAAGCATTAGCTTACCGCCTTCTTATAGGGATCTGTGCAATTGCGCAGCTTGTCATTATACTCTAGCTTAAGTTGCCTCTCTAGCCTGGCATTGGGACGATCCTGATCGCTTAAATCATTCTGTTGTGCCTGTTGATTCCGCTTGTCCTTAAGCTCATCTTGCTCCTGCTTCTTATATTGGATGAGCGTGAGTAAATCGGGACAAACGCCACCCTCTTTAAGATACTGGGCGGCAGCACCAAGATCACCGCATCGCAGACTGTAAAAGACGAGTGCCCACAGTGGACATCCTCGGTTGATGTCGAGCAGGCCAACCAGAGTGGAAGGCGCTTCAAAGTTAATGCACACAAAAGAGCTGACAGTATTATAGACATTGGGCTGGCCGCCACGATTGCCGGCTATTAGATTTCTACCGATGATTCTACTCATATATTGTTTGTAGGATTGCTCCAAGTATGTTAGACCCAGCTTCACAAACTGTTGGCCCGTGTGCCGAATCTTAATGGGATCTACATTTCGGGAGACTGGCGTCACATTGGCCATGTAGGCTAGGACAAACCACATATCTATAACTTGACTATCGAATGCGTGTTCCGGTTCCTGCACCAAATTGCTTAGCTGTCTAAGCAAATTGGAACGATTATTGCCCTGCCCGTGCAGTTCATTGTATAGCCTAATCTTGTCTGCGTATATTCCTTCAATGCGATTAAGACGTGAGCTTGGCATAGCATTCTCGGGCAGTGTTGTAGACACCATGTGCCGGGGCATATCGGGAAAGTCCTCCTGGTTGGGTCCAACCATTGCATTAAGCAATATCTCCTTTTCATCGCCCCAGTCAGCAAACGTGGCACGCATCTTATTTCGATTAACAGTTTTGAATATCTAACAAGGATATGAACAAAGTTATTAAGCAATTGAAATGTAAAGTAGGAGTATTATATTTACATTTTGATTGGTCTCCTCAATAATAGCGAGAACGGCATTGTTGCGCACGTTCTTAAGATAGCCATCCACATCGGTGTCGGCAATGGGATTCAGAGGCTCGAATGATTGGCGCGTGCTTAGCGATTCCACTTTTTGTGTAAGTTTGGGTAGATCGACGCCACGGGCACCGAGCAATAGTTGCCTACATTGGAAAAGCATGAAAAGACGAATGTGAATCGAAGAGCTGGCAATATTGTGGTTTACAACTTACGCTTGTAGGTCGTTTGTGCCATTCTTTGTAACGCGCGAATGCAGCTCCTGTGTGGCTTGAAGCACTTGCGACAGTGTGCGCTCGACTGGCGGTATTTCTGTTTCGTTTGCGAGGCGTTGTGCTTCTTGGAGAAGTTGGTTAAAATCCATACTTTATATATAATTACTGCTTAAATTTTGGCGCACACTTGGAAAAACAATTTGATTGATAACTTGCTGGTTTCGGTGGGAAGCCGGTTATTAAAGCAGCACGATTTTTAAACGATAGGCCGATAGACTGTTTATTCATGGCATGCTGTGCTCCCACCTATCGATTACAAAACCATATTGAGTACTGTTTAAGCTATCGATAGTAATTTCATCGTATTATGAACAATCCACTAGATTGAATACAACACCATTCCATACTGTAACTATAGCGAACAGGCAGCACACCGCAATCGCTTGCAACGGGAAGCAAACGTAATTTTTTTTAATTCCAACAATCTACACATACTAGCGTGCTAAAGTACAGTGAATCTTTAATATAGTGCTCAGTGTTCGTGCGTGAATATTACCAAATATAAATTAACACAACATAAAGAGCAAAGAAACACACGTACGCACGTCACGCGGACGACAACGACGATAACGCAAACAAAAAAAAAGGAAAATTAAGAATTAGCACCAAGACTGTGAATTTAAAAGTTGTTAACAAGAAAGCTAAAGCTTTTAACAAAAAGAAAATAATAACCATGTCAGCCGCCGAAGTTGATACACAGTCGCAGCAGGAATCGTCGAACGGTACCAGCAAATTTGATGTGCCCGAGATCGAATTGATCATTAAGGTGGGTTATTTTGCCAGCCAATGCTGGCATGCATATGCATTCTCCTCTGTATGTGTGTTAAGTTGCCTTATGCGCGCTTTTGCAAATTTTTCGTGCATCAATAAAGTGAAAACGCTGCTGTTTTGCTATTATATGTTGCAAATAGCTATACACACACACACACACACACATACATGCCACTCTCTGAGAGACACATTCTTCTACGTTTCACACCTTTTGCTTGTCTTCTTTTGTGTAACAATAAGTTGACAATAATGTATTCATAGTCTTTAACATATTTTGGTCAACAGCGCTTCCAACCATGAGGAAATAATGAGCTTATTTTAAAAAGAATTATTTATTTAACGTTCGCTGCTATTTGTTTATTCTTAACTTTATTATTTTCATTCTTATATTTATTTGTTTAAATCAATAATTTACAATTATGCTTGCTAGTTAAAAAAAAGAGCTACAAATCTATCATATTAAAATAGAAAACGCAATTGGCAACACTGTTCATCAACATTTTGCTCTGCGGACCCCTCTTTTGTATTGCGTCTGTTAGTTCTTGTCGTTGTTGTTTTTGTTGTTGATTCTTAGCTAAGCATCGCAAAAACTGGTTTGCTTTCCTTCTCTGTCTCTCCTCCTTAAGTTCAGCCAAGCAGCAGCAGCGCACACAGAGCAACACACGTGTGCATATTGAAATTTGCATTTGTAGTCGCAGCTCTTGCTAAATACTTCTGCATTTTTGTTTATTTTTAGTTAGTTAATAAGTTAATTTAACTGACATCAGAATTTATCAAATTTTAATACGCACTCAGTGCGGGTGTCTCTGTACGTGTGTGTGTATGTGCGTATGATTTTGATATCTCTTGGCGCCTACGTCATGCAAAGAAAGACGAAAACAACACTTCAAGTCAAACATTTTGTTTGCCCAAGTAATTGTCTTTGTACAGCAACGACTGTTGATTCTATTAGTAAAGCAACCATTATTAGGGCCTTATGCTCCACTCCTTTTTTTCTCTGCGACGTTTATACTGCGCGGCATATGCCGCGCCCTTAAATCCAAAGAAGTATGACTAATGCAACTCAAACTGCATAGCGTTGCCAGTGTCACCACCGCGACTCTACATATTTGCTGTTTTGTTGCTGTTGTTAGATGGAGCTTTTGCTCACAAAGAGAGAAAGTGAAAGATGGCTGCCTGTCTGTCGTACTGTAAGCGCACCTGTTGAACTCAATGCACTCTCTCAGTGAAGCAAAAGCCTTTTTGACATAATGTACACACATACACATACACACGCACAAACACACACGCTAATGCATTAATACATACATACATAGATCCACACTAGCGTGCACATGCCATTTGCAGTAAAATTGAAAACAACAATAAACGTACATGTACAAATAAAGCGTTTAAGCAAAAAGTGAAAGTTCAATTTGGTTTTTGCGCCCAAATACATTGCGCCAGCTTGTTGCTGCTGCTGTTGTTATTGCTATTATGTTGCATAGACGAAGAAAGCAGCGGCTGTGGCAGCGGCAGCAGAAGCAGCATTCACTCTTCCCAACTGGCTCTCGTGTTTGTGGCGCGGCGCGTGCAAAGCAAGCGAATAACAAACAAAACAAATGTGTGTTCACTGTTCACGGGGTCTAACAAACCAACAAAACACATTCATTGAACGCTAAACAGGTTTTTCTCGTGTGCAGTTTTCCGCATCCTTGGCCAAAGCCAAAGCCAAAGGCCCAAGCACACAGTCATCGCCCACACAAACACACACACACACACACACACACACACACACATGTACATACACTCACTCACAATAACAACGGCAACAATTGCGTTCATTGTTTTAAGTTTTAAAGCAGAGAGACGAAACTATCCCAACAAAAAAAAAAACCTGATGCCTTTGTTTGGGCATTGGCACAAAGAAAAAAATGTATCGATATCATTAGCCATGCAGATTTTTAAGGTGTGATTCTCGATGCTGAATTGCAAATTGATATGACACGCCAAATCAAATGCAGCCCTGTCATACATACATATGTATAAGAAAAGTGAAGGAACGTTACATGCTCACGCGTCCATCTGCGGAGCGCTGCAGCATGACATTAAACAAAGCACGCAACTGCTGTTATTACAGTAGCTGTTGTTGTTTTTGCTTATGTTTCTGTGGGTGGCGTGTTTGCTTATGTTTATATGTATGTATATGTTAGTGAGTGTGTGTTTGAATGCATTTCATTGACAAACCCCAAAAAAAAAAAGAATTAGTTACACGCCATCTTATCTGTGTGTTACTTGTAGTTATGTTGATTACATTTCGCAATGGAAAATAATTCATTTTAGAAATTACTTAACACCATAGTACTTTATCTTTTGCGCCGGTAACTAAAATAGCAATTAAGTCACAAAGTTCGCAAAATGAAATTGACAAGCGTCTCAGCACGCCATAAATAAGACATAAGCGTGCACAAACTGTGCATGGAAAGAAGTATGACAGAGAGAGGTGGGCAGAGCCAAACAGCAACAACAGCAACAGCAAAACCCATTAGCCATTTACCAATTTGGGCCAAGATACGAGTCAGCCAGCGAGTATTCTTCAAGCTCACGTTCCTCCTTCATACAGCACTCACTCACCGTTGATTATTATTTTATTATTATTTTGTTGTTGTTGTTGTTTTTTTTTTTTTTTTTGGCTATTACTTCATCACAGTGAAGAGCCGTTGGCTTTTGCTCGTACGGTTTCTATTGAGGGCGAATGCTTCCGCTGCTGCCCGATAAGATATGTAGTATGTATGCATTGGTATGTATGTATGTGTGTGTCTGTATGCTTTGTATGGTTGGTCGGGCAAGCGACAAGAAAGCTCCCAAGGTTGACATCTCTTTGCCCGCCCTCAACTTGATTAATCTATGCATGTACGTGTGTGTGTGTTTTTATGTGGTCATAATGCCGCCGAAAATGATTGCAGACTGCAGCTGTCAGCACAAACCGGTTCGAAAAGTAAATCACTCTTTCAAACTTACCCACAGTTTTGCCAATGTGCAATTTTTCTTGCTTTATAAAGTATAATTTGGCACAGAAATGTGCAAAAAAAATAATAAACAGAAACTTTCTTCAACTAGAATGCAGCTTTTCTTTTCGCTTTCTTTGCATCTCTAATGCACAACAAACATATATACATACAAAGTGATGCATATGGATGTATTTATGAGACATACATATATACATTTTTTTATATATTTTATTTGCTGCTGCTGTTCACAAGTCTTTTTTACTTATTTTATCTTATCACACTGTTATTTCTGCTGAATTGCGTTGCCCTTAATACAAAATACAACAACAAGAACAACAGGGAGACAAAAAATCAAGAATCGAATAGTCTAGTTGGAAATGTTTAGCGAGCTGCATACATACATACATATACATACAAGCATACAGACTACGTACGTACTACGGAATAGATGTGAGGTGGAAGAGATAGATAATTAACCGTACGATAGATTTGTCTCGCTTCTGTGAATGATGCCATTTAATATTTTTGACTGCTGCTTTTTCTTTATCTGCTTCTCCTAAAAGCCGCAAACATCACAAATTTATTTGCGAGCCAAATGAATTGTTTGTACATTTATACAACATAGTATTTTAAATTACCGATTTTATTGCTGATCAGTGACTGTTCGTTTTTTTTTTTGGCAAAGCCATTTTGTATATTTGGCTTATGATTTTTGATTATGTATATACAGAAGAAGAAGAAGAAGGAGAAAAAAACTCTGCCACTTGACATTTGCTGAGTGCCGTTTGCCGCTTTTGGCTTGTTTTGAATCATCGTCATTTCTATTTTCGTACGGCAATTGCAATCGCTTTCAAGTTGCAGTCGATTGGTTGACGTGCCGCTGGCGAAGGGGGGACTGTTGGGGAGGAAAGTCGCGTCAATGTCTTGAACTTTGACGTTTTCCATGTCGGTGTAAAACAATCTCCCAATTGCAATACTTATTGAAAATAATTACATTTCAACTGCATACCAGCGAGACGTGTTTGTCAGTATTATTGTGAACAATTTTTTAAATAAAAATATAAATTTACTTTCGAGCTCTTTTTAACTCTCTTAAATGCTGTCATCACTGATTGGTGAATACACTAAAAGAGAACGAAAGAGCATTTGTTAGAAGCTTATGTGTATGTATGTTCTATGAATGTGTACGCATTCAGTATATCGGCTGCTAATGTGACAAGGCACATGTGCAATATTTTTGCCGCAATATAAAATAAACCGTTAAAGCTCAAGCGTTAAATGCCTTGAGTGACAACGCACCCGTGACGACGCTCCCTTTTCCTCCCACACACCAAACAGAACATGCATGGTTGCCTAATGAGAGGCGGCGAGGGCGCAGCAAGCTTTATTTTCGTTCATATATGTACATACATACATAAATCGTTTATGATACTCTTCATTAGGTGGTGTGACTATTAAGCTTTTAACTGTCATGCAAACGCATGTTAATTACATCTTATTAGAAAATTAAACATAATAGTTTGTGTAATTGGTTAAACGGGCTGATTGTGACCAATCGATTAGATTGTTGACACAGGTAGTCGTTGCTATTACTCATCATTTAGTCGGCCGGCGAATATTACAAGATTTCTATTTTAGGCAGCAGCTGGCCGGGCAACCTTGTAAGCAATGTGCGACGTAAATGGAGTTGTGTTGCAATGTGTAAACGCAATACACAAACACAATTAAATGCGTTTATCTAACTCACACACACATACAGTCAAACACTTGCACGTATTGGCACTTAATGCCGGCTGTCGATAAATCAACAAGTCAAACGAGAGAGCAAAGATGATGACATCATGCCATCTTTGTTGGTCAAATGCCACGCAGGCGTGGCTGGCATGTGCAGAGAGCTTGCTGCTGCCAGGAACTTTTAGAGCCGTTAAAAAAAAAGCGCCAAACACTTTTCGATACTTATTCGATACCAGCGTGTATGTGTGTGTGTTTGTGTGTCAACAATTCATCACGCGACGTTTGCAAAACGAAAGAAATATATTGTGAATGATGATGTCACATGATTAAAGCTACAGTGCACGTTCCATACAATGTGTATTAAATAGATTTCTTGTAGCTGTGTATTTAATATGGTTTAGCTAGCGTTCACTATACTGTTGGCATAACTTAATTGAGTTGTATTTGCTTTATTCGTTTGCTAAATGCCTGGAACGCGATCAACGCTTAACTAGCATTTAGTATAGATAAATTATACTTATGTATCTTTATCGTCCGCCACTTGAACCATATATATTAATGAAGCAATGAAAATTTGTTTTTGGCACAGGCCTCGACCATTGATGGACGTCGTAAGGGAGCCTGCCTGTTCTGTCAGGAGTACTTTATGGATCTGTATCTGTTGGCCGAGCTAAAGACAATAAGCCTTAAGGTGACCACAGTGGACATGCAGAAGCCGCCACCCGATTTCCGAACCAATTTCGAGGCAACACATCCACCCATCCTGATCGACAATGGCCTGGCCATACTGGAGAACGAAAAGATCGAGCGTCACATTATGAAGAATATACCCGGCGGCTACAATCTGTTCGTGCAGGACAAGGATGTGGCCACACTCATTGAGAATCTGTATGGTAAACTGAAGCTGATGCTGGTCAAGAAGGATGATGCCAAGAACAATTCGCTTCTCACGCATCTCAAGAAGATCAACGATCATTTGGCCAATCGTAATACACGTTTCCTAACCGGCGACACCATGTGTTGCTTCGACTGTGAGCTGATGCCACGTCTGCAGCATATTCGCGTTGCCGGCAAATACTTTGTCGACTTTGAGATACCGGTAAGTGGCAATTGCAGCAGCTTTCAACACAAATGATGACACTTCCCAACCATTACAGACACACTTGACGGCGCTGTGGCGTTACATGTATCACATGTATCAACTTGACGCATTTACACAATCATGCCCGGCCGATCAGGACATTATCAATCACTATAAACTGCAACAGGTGAGCTATTTGGATTTGACCTTACATTTAATTTGCTAATGTTTTTGTTTTTCCCTCGGCGCAGAGTGTCAAAATGAAGAAGCACGAGGAGCTGGAGACGCCAACGTTCACCACATCCATTCCAATTGATATTTCGGAGTAAAGTTTTATAGCCATGCACAGTTATTATTATTATTATACTACTACTACTACTATTTTTTTTTTTTTATGACAACTTTACAAAACAAACTGCGAAATTATTCAGCTCTTTTTAAACAACAACTTTGAATGACAACACATATATAGAGTAAACACATATATATATATACATATTCAAGAAAAGAACCAACAAAATGATAATATAATTTATATAAATACTTACATACAAATGTAGAAATATGCGTAAAGAAGCAAGTGTTTTTTATAAGCAGCCACCGTTGCCTTTTCTTTAAGAGCCTATGCATTAACTAATTTGACTTGTATTTAAACAAACTTTTGACTTGAATGCCCGCCTGTGTGTTTAATTTTTTTTGTTTTATAAATTAATTAACTGTATGTATTTGATATATGTACATTAATTAGCCTTACGCATATATAGTTATATGTACATACGTATATATATATACACACAATTGTATACTTGTATTTAACAGCTGCGAAAGCGATTTGAAAACGTTTTTTATTTTTTACCATTCTTCCCTTCCAAATCCCCGACAATATTAAGAAATTTTATTCTCCAAAACATATAATTATTTTTGGCTACCTGGCGCATGTTGCCATTTTGTTTGCTTTTGATTTTATTTTATACCATAAAAAGGAAAAAACAAAGTATGAGACGTGGAAATTAAGAGTATTTTTGTATTAAGTGAAAAACTATAAATAAAGCAAAAAAACATTTTGAAATACGTAACGAGTTTTCTTTCGATTGATCGCGTTGAAACGAATGCAGAAGCGATACCTCAACGGTGATCAAATGCATATCGATAAGAATTGCTGATTGTTTGTCAAGCTGAGCAAGAAGGATCAACATGTGTTATGATTCAGTCTGCATATGTAGCTTAGCCGTTACGATATATAGTATGCCACTGCTGACTGTTTGCGATGATTCATCGCTTGCAATCGATACAATTGTTTTGTTATCGTTCATCGCAGTGGCAATGTCATAACCTCGTTGGCGGCGGCCGACAATTTAGCTCTTTGCCCTTTATTTACTTAAAAAGTTGTGAATTAAATATTTTAAACGATTAAAATGTTGACGCTGCGACGTGGAGAGCAGCTGCGTGCGCGTCTTCATGCAGTCTGCAGGCGCTACCTATCAATCAAGCCAGTGCCACAGACAACGGCAGTGACTGAATCCGAATACACTGCAGAGCCGGAGTATCCACCAATAAGAGATCTCACATACCAGGCCCGCAAACTGCAGACGGCAGCTGAATGGCACGAGGAGATACGCCAAGTGCCCACCATTGAGGAGAAAATGATTAAGATAAACATGCCGCGCTACTACGGTTACAAGTTAATCGACCTCAATGACACCAAAGTGCCGTTTAATGCTCTGCCGCTGACGCAACATTATACGCGAACCGTGCTCGAAGAGTTGCCCAGCAGCAGTTCAGAGCCCAAACCAGACGAACCCCTCGACGAAAGCAAGCAGAAACTGAATGACATTGTGAAGGCGGCACGTAACGATATAATTGAAGGCCTGGAATATGCCCACGATTGCTACAAGTAAGTCAAACGTATGAACCAAATAAACATAGCTAATCCAGCTGTTCTATTGCAGTCATCAGTTGTCGCTGCTGGATACGCTGCCCGATCCAGTGACACGCGAACAACAATTGACGCAGATTATTGTCGAGCAGATAAATCGTTCCGCATTGCAAATGCTTGGCGCAGATTTTGCGCATTTGCATGCGGTCGAGATCGACTACAATCCGCGCCACGAGGCATTTTGGGCTGTTGGCGGCGTTGATCCGCCCAAGAACGTCGTCAAATCGAAAGAGGGACGCGATTGGCAAAAGAAGGACGCCCACGAAGGTGTAGACCGTCTGGTACAGTACACGGGTGAGCCATATCTGGCGCTGCGCCATCACCAACAGCTGCCCACATGGAAAACGGCTGAGGAGAGCGAGAACTTGACGTTGGCCCTGCAATTGCCGCGCTACAAGCACGATGCACGCACCCTGGGCTACAGCACCAAATATCAGCATGCCATTAATGTGCCCGGCTACTGGCCCAGCGCCAATGCGGCCAATTTCGGCATGCTTTCCTTTCAATCGCGCGCACATCTACAGCTGCGTCCGAAAGCGTGCGGCGAACGTGACCAGCTGGAGGCACTGCATGCGCTTGCCATACAATCCTCGTATGCCTGGCTGCTGGCGCAGGCCAACTACAACGGTTTCAATACCTACAACGAGCTAACCTATCCGCTTAACACCCAGACTGTGATTACAAACGGTCGCGAATGGAGCTTCTACGAGTACCAGATGAACACATTGCTCCTCCATGGCCCACACATCGATACGAATGCCAAAGTGAACTTCTGTCGCGGCACAGCACCGCAGCCGCTCTATGCCGAAATATCGCCCGAGGGCAAGTGTGTGGACTTTAATGATGCTACTCTACGTCAGCTGCTTAGCTTGTACATCAATGTGCCGAGCATTCAACGCACTGCCGATGAGCTGTTGCCGTATGTGGCCGGACCGACGTTGCGACGTGCCGCCGACCATGAGAATGGGGAGCAGCGTGAGTTTTTGGAGCGCACCTTTAAGCATTTGGCATCGAAACGACCGCGACACTTGGAGCTGCCCGAGGTCTATATGTGGGAGAAGCTGTACAAGATTGATCATAAGACGCGTCCGATGGAGGCGCGTCGTCGCTTCTTTGAGCGTGACATTAATCCGTGGAAACGCACACTTGACCAGCACGACAAGGAGTATGTGCCGCGTGTGGTGCGGCCAGGTGGACGCAAGAATCGTGAGGGTCGCTTTAAGAAACTCTACTATCCATAATTGTTTTAATGCTGATGTTCAATTATTTTTTTTTAACCGAGTTTACCTGCCGCAATAAAATCGTTTTGTTGTATTATTAATCGATATTGGTTGGTCTACATTTAATTGAGCAGATACTGGCTATATTAAAGTGCAATCAGGTCTGCTTCAAAGAAAGATATACCTGGGAGAGCTCCAGTTTTCTCTTAATGCATTTTCAGTCTCGCACAAAAGTAGGCAATGATTTAGTGCAGTAACAGAAATAAGCCATTAGAGCAACCTGCATTGAAATCGAAATACACTTTGCCCCTAAAAGTATTCCTCATAATAAAGTAGTTAGAATTTATCAAGGACAGCAACCTTAAAGTGAAACAAGAAGTTTTTGTTCATTTAATTCCATATGGATTTGCATTTATTGTTTAAAACATTTTATTTAATTGCATATTGTATCGTTTCTTGCGTTTTTATTTACTAAGTTAACATGTTTGCCGTTGAGTAGTTGTTGGCATTTTTATATTACTTTTTAATGTGTTTTCTTGTTTGTCTCAATTGAATTCATTTTTTTTTATTATTTAATTCTTTTGTTTTTTTTTCAATTTCATTTATAGTTTTGCCTTGCTTTCATTAGTTTTAAATAGTTAATGCATGTGTTTGTGTATGTACGTAAATGTTATTTGCATTTATACTGTTCTTTGTTTAATATTTTTTTCTTATTTACTGTTTTAAAGAGTTTTTTTTGTCGTTCTTGTGTGTGTATTTTGTTTTAAGTATTTTTAAACTTTTTCATATATTGCATACTAAAATCATGTGTTTTTGTTTTATTCGTTTGTTTAGTGTTTATCAACTTTAAATGTTTGTATTTATTTATTTTTGTTTTTTTGTTTATTATACAACCATATTTGTTCATTAAATTTATTTGTTGTTTGCATTCAAAATTTTGGTTTTTCATTTTTATTTATTTTTGTTAATGAATAAATATTGCAGAGCTTGTATTGGATAGAAAAAATATTGTTTGCCACAATTTGTGGCACTGCTGCAACGATTTATTGTCCCACACCAGTGATGTGTCAATACTAGTATGTATTTGTGTGTGTGTTTCAAAAATGTTTAAAGAGTTGAACTTCTTGTTGGAAAACGTTGTTGTCCAGGCAACAAGATTGTTTCATTTGTTTGTCTAGGAAAACTTTTACTTTTACAATTCGAATTCCATTTGCAGCTTTGAGAGTGTGTGTGTATTTTCTTATAGCTTATGTTGTTCTACGGCTTTTTGTGTGTGTGTGTGTGTGTGTGTGTAAATGTTTAATACCATTGGAATGTAAGACTGAAGCTTACTAGTTATTAGATGCTATGCTTGTATTACTTTCAAATGTATTTAAAATTACGCTGTTTTATTTGGGGTTTCTATATATATTTATATATGTATGTATGTATGGGTTATGGTATGTGTTTGCGTATATTTGATTTATTGTTGTCATTTAGCACTTAATTGCCAACGCTGCTAATCAATACACTGGCTTACTAGCTAATATATTTGTTGCATTAAGCTGGCCTAAACTAACTTAATCACTAACTCATCATTAGCTTCCCAATAAGAACAAACGCTCTCTCTATATATCATATAATATACATTTCTGCCATCGTCGTGTTTGTTCTTATATGTATATATTGTATTTATTATTCAAAGACCTCAAATAAAAACTGAAGGGTAAAAGCTGTTTTTGAAATGCATGGAACAAAAAAAAGGTCTCACTCTTTTTTAGCCAGTTGAAATGTTTTCCATACTAGATATGTGCATACAGTTACATAACACTGTAGCTAAGCATTGTTGTTGTTCGTTAACTGTATCTTCGTATCTGTTTTTAAGTCTCGTTAAACTAAAGCAAAGCTATGCACAACATATAGTTAGATATATGTAAATATGCAAAGACTTGATTCATATACTGGAAACCGAATAAAGTTGAGGTCGTTGAGTAAGCCGTTTACATTCAATATGTTTGGTATGTAGGTCTGTATTGTATATACTCGTAGTTGTTAACAGTTCTATTGTTAAGTGTTTAAGCCAATTCCAGGCATTTCAAATCTAATCGAACCCATCAAATGATTATCAATAAAAAAATCCTTTACTAGTATTTCTTGGGTTATTGCTATTGTCAAAATGATATATATATATATATTTATATATATACTGGCGATTGTCTATACATATACACGTATATACTATTCGTGAGGGAACACAAAAAGGAATGTAAGGGCATAAATCTGATAAATCTGTTAAAAAATCGAATGTAATTTTTACACATTATTCTATAAAATATTGAATACTTCTTGTGTCTGTTTCTATATGTTTGAAACCATTTAGATTATTAATACACATTTTAAATGTTCACAAAAAAACTAAAAAAAAAAACTAACAAAAAAAATACGTTTATCAAAAACTTTTTTTCTTCAGTTTTTCTTAGCTTTTTATAGTTTTCATATAAATTTAAAAGAAATATAAGACAAAAACAAAAATTACAAATAAAAATTATTATTTTTGTTTTCTTGGCAAATGCTACGAGGACAAAAATTACCCTTTAGTTCTGGTTGTTGTTTTTGTTTTTGTTGTTATATTTGAGGCTTTTTCTTACGATTTTTCGGTTGTCTTTTGCTGTTTTTATTTTTAAAAACTCTATTTTGATCAATTTGCAATTGCTTTTGGTAGTAAATTCGCTGCTGCCGAATGCATTTGGCATTCATTGGCTTTAGTAATCAAGCAACATTTAGTTCAAGTTTAGTTTAGTTTAAGTTTAGTTTTTTTGTTGTTTAAGTTTTTAGTTTTAAGTGCGTAATGCAAGCAGTTTAAAATTTGAATTTAACAAGTATTTTATTTATATATATCTATATATTTGACTTTATTTAGAGACAGTCGTTAGCCGCCAGGCATTGGTCTAATGCTGGCTTGAAGCAAACGAATTTTGAATTTTGCAAAATGAAAGAATTTTGTTTTGGCATAAAAAAAGCTTTTATTTTTGTAGCTTTTTGGCTCTTTATGCCAAATGGCAGCGCAAGCTTTTAGACCAAAAAAAAAAAACAACACATGTATATGTATATGTGTATTTTTATGGCTTTTATGGCAGAGCTTTATGTGCAGTCGCTAGACGACGCTAAAAGCTCCGCTTTTTAACAGCTAACTGGCGGCTAACAGTATTTTTTTCTTTTATATTTAAACATTTATTTTTATAACCATAATCAGTTAGTTTCGAACGCTTTATTTAAGTTGGTTTTAGTTTGGTTTAAGATTTTTTGTTTAATGCTTGGGTTTTAAGGTTTGCTTTTTTGTTTTCATTTAATAAGTAAGTTATTTAATTAGTTTATTTAATAGTTTTTTGTTTTGTTTTTTGTTTTTTTTTTAAATTTAAGTTGATTTTTAAGATTAAGGAAGACCTTTGCTTTTTGTGCATAGCCCCTAGCAGCTTTTTTTTTTACTTTTTTGCTTTACTTCTATGCTATTCTGCAGCTTTTAATAGTAAGTACTATATATATATGTTTGTGTGTGTGTGTGTTGGTATGTATATGAGTTGCAATATTGCTGAGTTACACGTAATTGGCTGCTTAATTGATATTCATATGTTAGGTTATACTGTTAATCTTACATACAACTAGTGTCTTTGAGTGTATCTTACTTGGCTAGACAAAAAAAAAAAAACTCCTATGTATTTGGGTTTTGTGAGCATTTTTTTTTCTTTTTTGCAAATTCGCTAAATGTATGTATGTATGCAGATGGCTAATGCACTGATCTCTAATGCTAACAAGTATACGTAGATAAGTATATATGCATGTACTATATATAGTATCTGTTAATAAGAAGCATGTCAATGTGACACAAGAAATAAGAATTCGTTTACAGCGTAATTGTTCATAATTCATTATTGTTGTTGTTGTTCTTGTGTTGTATGCAAAGCAAAAATACATATATGTATGTATGTTCGATTTCTCTGTGTGTGAGTGTGTTGGTGTGTATCTTAAATTGTATTTTGTTGTTTTACGCTACGCACGAATTTGCTGTTAACTTTTTGCTGTTCTTTGTTGAAATTTCGTTTAAAAATTTGGTTTTTATTTCCTAAATTTTTACTCATTTCAAATGTTACTTAAGTATTTGTCATATGTATGTATATTTGACTAACCTCATCTTGCTTTATGCTTTATCTAATACTTAAATGCTAAATACTCTTTAATTGTTAGTTATTATTATGTTTTCTTTAGATATAAGCATTTTTTTTTCTTCATTTAATTTAAGCTTTATTCGCTTTATGTGTTTATGTTTATGTATATGCTACATGCTTTTACGTTTTAATCATACATTTACTATGTATATATAGTATATAATATATATATATATATATATGTATATATATATATTTAAAAATAGTTAACTTTATACTTTGTTTTCAACTTTTCCATTCTCCTTACTCCATTCACCATTCACCATTTGCCAATCCTGCTTGACGTTCTATTCCGTATGCGTTGTTCCTACTTTTGCTTTTAAATCCTTTTCTTCAGCTTTTGTCTGGGTTGTTGTTGTTTTGGTTGTTGTTGTTGTTGTTGTTATGGCCATGTTGTTTGTATTTAGTATGAATTTGTTCACAATATTCAAATCGAACTTCTTTTGCGATTCGCACAAGTGTTAAGTTTTCTTTTGATTTTCCTTTTTCTTTATGAATTGCGTTGCATTGAATGAAGTGCTCAAAGTGTCAAAACCGAAACAAAACAAGTAAAAATCACCAAAAAGATTGCAAATCTATATAGTATATAGTGTTTTTCTTTAGATATACATAAACAGATGGCGTTGGGTGCTTTTTTTTTGGGTTTTAGCCAATGCTAATAAGTCGAATATTCAACTATAATCCTATAAGTTAACTAGCTTGAAAATTGAACTAAAATTAATTAAATTCAAGCATTTAATTGGTATATGTGTGTGTTTGGTGTGTGTGTGTGTGTGTGTGTGTGTGTGCATGTGTTGTCTATGCATTTCTTTTCATATTCATTTTTTTGTGTTTTTTTTTGTATTTATTTATTTTTTTTGGTTTTTTTCACTTTGAATTTGAAATTTATTGTGACTGGTTTACGTTTTGTTCATACAATTTTCTATCACAGCAACATATTTGTATACACTATTTTACATACTAAAAATGAAAACTATAGTTAAAACATGAAAATTAATTATTATACATATTAATTTAAATAAAAAATACAATCAATATAAAACAGATAGATAAGAAAATAAACAAAACTGTCGTACAATTATATTAAGTATTTATTAAGTTTGTTTTTATTGATAAGAAAAAGAAAAGAAAATCTATACATTTGATGGCAATTGTTTATTGTTTGTTTATTTTAAGAAATAAGTCGAATCCAAAGGATTATTCAATTAAAAAGCATTCATTTGTTTATGTATTCTTTACAGGTTTTTCTTTTTTTCATTATTCAATTTTGGTTTGGTTTGATTTTTTTTTATATATATTACAAAAGTAGAAACAATATTTGTACGACTTGAGTCAAACTGAAGAGAGAAAGAGTGAGAGACTGCAAAGACGCTCTGAAGAAGATTTGTGTTAAGCATTTATGGGAACTATAAAAGACGTTTGTTTAGTTCAAGTTCCAAGTATATAAGATTGAAAATCGTTCATTTACTTACAATGAAATGTGGTGCCGAGAACAATACAGCCAGCGTGGCAATAATTGTGAAAAGCGTGAAAATAATAAGGCACAAACGATCCACGACCATTGCGGCAAATTTCCAATCCCGCGTTATATCGCCAGTTTCATCCTCTTTCTTAAGCTGTAAAAATAGTAACAAATAGTTCACAAGTTCTTTTGCTCTCGTTCAGTTTGCGTGCTCGATAATAGCAAGCACTGGAACTAGTATCGAACCGATGAGCCACAATCGATAGCAAGATCGTGATCAATTGAACGACTGAACTAAAGTTTGAAGTCAATTGAATCAACTCACCTGATCGGTTATCCAGCGTAGCTCCTTTAGTATCAACGCCAATTCATATTCGGCCGATGAGCTGAGACAAGTATGCGAAATGGCTTCGTGCATGCGTGCATCTGTTACGGCAGCAACGGGTCCAACTTGGCCCACTTGACCCACTGGACCCACCGGACCCACGCTGCCATCGTCGCCTTGCCTGTGAAAACAACTCATTGAAAACAATTTCATCAATATGCCTTTTTTAACGTAAGAACGTTCTAGAATGCTCAATGCCACATACACATGTATGTTTCTATGTATTTGCATAATATATTCGCATTGATATTGCTATTGACATGGTAAACACTTGAGACAGTGATGCGATATCCTTAGCCATTTCATTTTCCCATGTGTACACTTTGGTGGCTCCTTTTGACTTCTTGTCATCGAGTGTCAAACTTGGGCAAAGAAGTGAAAAAACGACACAAGAACGACTCGAAGCTCAAGGTGCAATATATATACATTTGTATATTTGTAGGCAACAACAAAGAACGGCGCACTAAACATGATTAAGTTTTGAATATGGGATTTAAGGTAATTCAATTGAAGGTGATTATATAAACTAAATTGGGCCAGGCAATGGGTCTTTTGACAAAAGGAAGATTGAGAACTAGTTTGAACTAGTTTATTGACCCAATACCCCACCATTGCCCTTTGTCACAATGGACAAGCGAACTCAGCTGAGCTGAGCTGTGTTATAAGTATTCTATGTTATTTAGTTTTTATTTTATTTTTGTTCACAACGATTGTATTTATATTTTGCAGTTGTATCATTTTCAACATTGTGCTTGTCACTAAATGCGTGTCCTTGCCATTTGCCACTACTACTTTATACTGGCTGGCTGTTCTTGTAGTTTCTTTGTTGTTGCGCCACACATCTTGTCATTGTCATTGTCATTGACTGTCATTTGAGATAACGCATGGAATGAGGATGCGACTGAGAATGAAACGTATTTGTTGTTGCTCTATTCTTAGACTAATGCTTTATTGTGTTGTTGTTGTTGTTCTGATATTGATATTATCGTCAAATATTTTCTTTTAATATGTTTTGTGAACAGTTTACCCAACAAAAAGCTTTATTGAGCTTAAAGTGTGTGACCAAATTTAGTAGAGTTTGTGATTACTTTTCAAAACTTTTGAACACAATCAATCGATAACTTACCTATACATTGTCCTGTAGTATGTGGGCTGATGGGGTAATGTGGCGCTGGTGCAGCGATGATTGCAGCGAAAATCATCATCAATATCGAGCACATTGGCTAGCAGTGATTTCGAGGATCTATTGCATAAGTGTGCGACATTATTTAGGGCTAGTATAAGTTTAGGTTGGGTACGTAGTTGTGTCAAGATTTTATGTACGAACAGCTGCTAGTCAGTTTGTGAGAGTGGGACAAAGACAGACAGAGACAAAGAGAGAATGCGTTTTGGTTACCTTTCCTTGAGCTCAACGTTTTGGATCTGTTGCTTTTTGTCACCAGCATTGGAGGAGCCCGACGACGAGGGCGGCGGCGGGCATTCGTAGCCAACCTGTCCGGGTCTTTGCATGCGCAATATGCAAGGTAACCAATAAAGGAATATTACTCTTATCTGTGTGTGCGAGTTCGACAGAGAGACGTTGGAGAGGTGTGTTGGGTAATGCGGTTAAAAATAATAGCAATAAGTATATTTTTGGTATTTTTTTTTGCATTTTGTTTTTGTTTTTTTTTTTGCAAGCAGTTTATGTCATTTGTTTTAGTTATTTGATTAGCAAATTGTTTGGTTTTTTTTTTTCGTGATTTATATTTTGCATTAATGTTCGTAGTGTTCAAATAGATATAGATATATATATATGTAGTGAAGTATAGTTTGTTTTTGTTTTGTTGCGAGAGACGGTAAACAGAAAAGTTGATTGTTTTTTGTATGATTAATGTCCAATGAGTAAATTATTTAATGTTTTAGTTATTTTTGAATTTAGTTTAAAAGTTTTGTTTTTTGTTTTTGTTTTTGTTGATAATAAATTGGTCAATAAATGTGATTGTGAGAGTGTTAAGTGATTCAGGATAGCGCGTTTTGTTGGCCACGTTAAGAGTTGTAGATGTTGTTGTTGTTGTTTTTGTTATAGTATTTGTTGTATTTGTACGAAGATTGTTAGTTAGTTGCGTAGTTAGTTAGTTATAGGGAGAGAAAGAAATAGTTGAAGAGGCAGTTGAGTTGAGTTGAGTTGAGTTGGTGTTTTTTTTTTAGCGTTGAGAGTTGCCAGAGTTTACGTAGATGTTGTTGTAGTAGTAGTAGTTGTTGTTGTTAGAGTTGTTGGCCAGAGTTTTTTTTTTATATTTGTTTGTTAGGAAAATAAAAATTTGGTGTGATTATTGTGCTTTTGTATTCTCATATGTAGTATGCAAGTAATAAGTATAAATAGTATATAGTTAAAAAGACTTAGAATGCATTTAAGTATTTAAGCATATATCATTCGAGAAAAGAAAATATATATAAAATATAATTAATCAATTAAGACTGCTTGAAAGTACTTAATGGTATGTGGCATATGAACTATGAAGTTAATGATAAAAGTCTTTAAACAAACATGACACATAACTTTAGCTTTATTGATTTGTTTAATACAAATATAAATATAGGTTTATTTCATATAGATTTAAAAGCTTTTGGTTTAAATTGAACTTTAAGTATTGAATAGTATTCGTTTTTGTAGATGAAAAGCTTCAAAGAAATCGGTTTCATTTGTTAAAGCAAACATTTCTTACGATTATTTTCTATCACAATTTGCTCTGACTGAAATTATATTCTTCGAGTGCATTACGAAAGCTTCTTTCGCTCATTGAAAATAAATATCTGCTTATGTAAGAAATGTTGCCAGTCTATCTATCAATAAGTTAATGGCTTTTCTGTTATTTCTTGCAATATGTTTTCCATGCAATTGTTAGTGTTTAAGTATAGGAAACTAGTTGCTTATGTATGAGTATGAATGTATTCATATCTAACTGTTTAAATATGTTTGGCTATATAGTTGTTGTTAAGTATTTGTGGGTATAATTAGTATATACAATGTGTTGGCCACATTTTCGTTGTGGTTGTTTTTTTAAAATATTATTTTCTTACTCGTTTTTTGTTTGTTTATGAAACGAGTGCATTTTATTCTTTTCAAGTTGTGAATTGTGTTTGGGTGTTGATAGAATTGATTGTCGTTTCGTTTTGAGAAAAGCAATATTGAAAACGTATCGGTATCTCTCAGAACGCATAAAAAAACTTAAGAAAATTCAAAAAGAATAGTTTTAGATAGTTGAAAATAAAAATAAATAGTATTTTTTTCATCATATATTTTTGTTTGGTATAGTTTAAATAAGTAAGTAAGTAAGTAAGTAAGTAGTTAGCAAGTAAGTTAGTTAAGTTTTAGTAAGTTTAAATATATAAATATTACCCATTCACTCATTTCATGCGTATCTGGATTTCTATGATGATAATTGAGGATAAGTATGGTTGACACAACTGATGAGGCCACCATAAACATAATGCAATTGAAATAAGTTCCTAGAAGGACACAAAAATTACACAAACATTGTGGTAATATATCGATTTATCGAATTCGCTTATCGCTCATTCTACAGGTATGCTATATTTGTTTTTGTTGTTTTGTTTTGTTCATTTTTATACTCTCTCGTATAGAAAAGTATACATATTTGTTACGGCGTTGGCCGCCACGCCTTTCAATACCTATGTAATTTAATAGATTATTGTTCCCTGATTTATCGTTATAGTTTAGTATTTTCTGGGTTTTTTGTGTGTATGTGTTTGTATTTTGTTTGTTTGTTGTGCTGTTTTTGTTTATTTGTTGTTGTTGTTGTTTAATTAAGTAAAATCTTTATACACATTTATGTTGTTTGCTGTTCTATGTACAAATAATCCGCCTTGTATTTTACACGATAAACAAATTGCAAGTTTTAAGTGTATTTTTGTTGAGTATTTATTTTTTTTTTTTTTTGGTTTTTTTGGTTTTTTCTTAATGCTTGCTTGAAGTTTACTTGCGGCGAGTAAGAGTAAAGTTAAGAGAAAAAGTTTAAAGCAGTATATAGAGTTGAAAAAAATTAATAAATTTATTAACACAATTGTTTATATATAGTATGTATATATATTGTTTGAGTTGCTGTTGCTTGAAAGTGAAAATATATAAATTATTTTACAGGTTTTCGCCTAGCCAAAGACACAAAAAAAAAAAAAAAACGCACTCAATATATATAAAGTTAGAAGTATATATTTATAGTAAGTTGTAAGAGAAGAAAAATTGAAAAAGCTGCCTACTTCAAAAGCTACCCAACAAACTCAATGAACCTCAACAAACTTGCGGCTCGATTCAAATGAGTTTTTAGTGCATCTTTTGAACTGAACCGCGCGTTTGATTTGGTTCATTCTCTATGTAAACTTTTTCGCTTTCGTTTTGGGGTCTTTTACATACTCATTAATTTGTTGTTCTTGCTTTTTGTTGAGCCCTATTTTGTAAGAATTTTTTTTTGGTTTTTCGTTTTTTTGTGCACAACCAATTATCCGCAATCATCATTTTTTGTTAAAAATCGAGATCTGATTTGGTTCCTCATAATTGTTGAGCTGTAAATTGATGAAAGACATGGGTCTTGGGCAAGGTTTGTTGTAGTACTTGTTGTTGTTGTTGTTGTATTGTTAGTAATGGCAATTAAATAGGAATGGTTTCTGGTTTTTTGTTGTTGTTGTTATTCTTAACTTGATTTGGATTTATATATACATATTTATCTTATACTATTTAATTGCATTTATTTAGGTAATGCACAGTGAGGGCGCATTAAAAAGAAAACAAACAAAACAACTAAAAAAGAAAAAGAAAAAACTATACAAAATCGTTTACTCGGTAAGCGGTGATGTAAGGCATTACAAGTAAGTTTTTCTTCAAACGGAAAAAAATCGCCTTGTCACTATGCATATGTATTAATAAAATGGCATATTAGCTTTACATGTTGTTTATATATATTGATGTATATACTTTGTTTTTGATTGTTGTTTTTGTTGTTGTTGTTGGTAGTTCGTTTTGGGGCACATACACTCCGCTATTTAATTGTATTGGTTTTAAGGCGCATTAAGCGTATGAATATGAATATGTTTGGATACAGCAACTAGTCGCATATGCATTGAGTATTGAATATTTATGTGAAAATAAGCATCTTAACCTTATTTGGGCAAAAGTTCGCATACATCACACATACGCACGTACGTACCTACACATGTACGATTCTACTATGTATGTATGTGTGTATGCTAATAGAAAACCAAAAAAATTAATATTACAACATATTGTGTATGTTTTTTTTTGCTTATTTACAAGTGTTTTTTTTATTTTTGACTTTAGCTAATGTGATGTTCTATGTGTGTGTGTGTGTGGCTGTGTGTGTGTGATATGTTATTATGTACATATGTATATGTATGGTTAAGAAGCGAAACACCATCGAACATATAATCAAACATGTGATATGCAATTAGCAATAATTTTGTATGTTGTAGAGGCATTGGGATTTTAGTATTATAAACAACAAGAAGAGTATTTTTGGTTTTTGTTTTTATATTGCTACCCACTACAGAGCGAGAGAGAGACAGATAATTCGAACAAAACTAAAACCAATTCGTTTTGAAATCAAATCGTTAAGCAACAAACATAACAAATAATTAACATTTAAGACAAATATGTACACATACTTATAGAGTAAGACAATTGATTCGTTAAGGCGCGCACCGAAATTATATACATAACTTAATCCATTGATTCGCTGCTTCAGAAGCCGCCTGCCACCAATCAGTAGGTACTTTCCCTAACTAATTGCATCATAACTGAAGCTCAAAAACTGAGATAATATATTTGTATATACATGTATTTCGCAATATCACATGCAAACAATTATTGGAAAAAAAAAAAATGTTGCTGTACAAAATATTAGCAGTGTGTGTTTAAGGATCGAGCTTAAGATACATTTAAAGACAGACAAAGATAGACAAATATGGTGTGTAATAGAGACAGAGAGACAGAGAGGGAGACAGAACAGAGAGAGAGAAAGGTAGAGAGAGAGAGAGAGAGAGAGAGTGAAGAGACTTTATACAGAGACAGACAAAGTTTTGCTTTCTTAGTTGTTGTTATTTTTTTTTTATTTAAAACGGACATTTTATTTATTTATTATTTACATAGTAGCTGTTCCCATTGCTTGGTATGTGTGCATGTCTTGGTATTGTGGTGTGTGTGTGTGTGTGTGTTTGCGTGTGTGTGTGTATTGGCAAGATTGAAAAAGTCAAATTGCATTCGAAAAGTTTTTGACCAGTTCAATGGCGCTTCAATTGACGGCGGCCTCTGTTGACATTGAAGTTGAAGTTGTTGTTGACGCTGCCTTTGCCCCCATTTCACACATTCACATCCACAATCCCGAACGCAGTACAGTTAGAATGTATGTGTGTGTGTGTTTTTTGTGTGTTTGTATAGCATTTGGCATGGATTGCCGCCTTGACACATTCATATTTATTCACATTTGTATTCATATTTTGTGTTTGGTGCAATACAAAAATTATTTGATATATCAAATATGTTTATTTATCACATCGTTCACATATGTATGTTTCTGTGTATGTGTGTGTGTGTGTGTGTGTGTGTGTCTGGGCGGAACGTGAGTGCGAGCGGGCGGGCAGCGGCCTGTTTTTGGGGTGGTTGTTGGGTTAGGGGTGGCCAGGGCATGTCAACAGTTTATAGGCATTTGTGTTCTTGCATGCCAACAAGAACGTTTTTTCTTTTACATTATGTGGTAGTGGTCCTTGGCAAACATATATATCTGACACTGGCATTAATAATGCGAGCACACTCGTTTTAGTACGCATAAAATCCAAAATAAATCACAGAATCGAAACACAAGAATAGAAATGGAAGAAACTCAAATACAAAACCAAAGCTCTACACAAGAATAAATAAATATACATTTATTTGTGTATACATACATTCGATATGGTATAAATATACATAAATACTTATTATGGGTTTTCTTATGCTTTGGGTAGAGAGTTTGGGAAACTTGATCGTACTCTCGATTCTCCCGACTGGTTATAATGTTTAAAATAATCGGGTATTTTTTTTGGCTATCGTTAAGGTCCAGAGTGCATGCTTTTGTTTTTTTTTATAAGTTTTATTGCCATACCAGTCCTCGTTACGATACGATACGAGTATAAGATACAAGATACAAGAGATGAAAATCAAGATACACATACTAAGATTTGATAAGATATGTGTGTGTGTGTGTGTATTAGTGATGATTGTGTGCATGTGATTATATCTAAAAATGTTCAACAAGTCGTAAATAATAGTTATTGTAAATGGGCCTGGCATGCTTAAGGGAATGAAAGATATATGGATATTAAATATGCATTTACACATAAATATATATATATATATACTTTGATTCTGAAATGTTCAATAACAATTGTTAGCCCAACTCGATTGGTGATGGGAATGTACTCTTCGTTTCGATGACTTACCTTATAGACTATGAAGCTACAAACGAAAGAATTGAAATCTGAACACAATTTATTATTGATTATTATTCGTTAATCTTATTTTTTGTCATAGATCATATCATGCGTCAAGTTCTGCCCCTAAGATTATGATGATTCAATAAGTTATTCAACTGTACTATATACTATATAAGTATGTATATGCATATATATATATATGTATGTTTATGTAAATGTTGCCATGAATGCACATACACACACACATATACAAACATTTCAGTGTTGAGCAATAGTGTTATTGCCAAAAGGATTTTTTGAATCTCATCAATGTTGCTTTTATTTTGATATAATTGCCATTATTCGTTTCTATTGTGTCTACAGTAACAACTACAATCATAACAGTGATAACTATAAATTTGTTTTTTCTTGTTCTATCTGTTTACATGTTGAAACTAAATGATCTAGATCTTTAACTAAATGTATGTATGTATGTCTAGATTTATGTAACTTTAACCCAATAACACAACCCATGGAATTTGTCAAGTTCTACGGGCTATGATATCAATTGGCATTCATCTACAAAACACATTCATACGTTAGGTGCTGAGGTTTAATAATAACACGATCACATTAGTTACACTTACTAACAAATACATTTGGTTTACATTATTATAAATTCATTTAGCATTGCGACTAGCGATTGTTCTTATCAATTGCAAAGAGGGATCTATGATTAAATCAAAAAGGGAATGTCCCTTACATATTATTTGTGATAGTCACGTGTTTTTGCATTTACTCATACTCATACTCTTTGTATTTATTTCAGACTTCTGAATACTTTTTAATGCGTTTCGTAGTTTGAGATATGTAAGTTGAGAACTGAAAGAAGTTGCCTTATGCCATTTGCAACTGTTTCGGGCGTGTGTGCGTGGCAACTTGAGTTTCTTGGCAAATATATTATGTATGCACGTGATTGGCACTAACTTAACTAGATACATACGTATGTGCGTGTGCCAGTTGGAAAGTTTATGAAAACGCTTAAATCACCCTTGCCACTTGCCACTTGCCACTGGCTGCTATTAAGTTGGCCTTGGTATTGCCATATCGTTTCCTTTTGCCCGGTCATTAAATGGTATATGGACCAAAAAAAAAAAAAAAAAAAATTACACACAAAAAGCAAACACCAGAAACTAGACACTAAAAGATTTTAGAATGCCCAAAAGTTTGCCAGAGCCAGAGCCGTAAGGTGCAACCGGTTCGTGAGGTGCGTGTAGTTGCATAAAACTTGAAACGGGGCAATTTGTTATACGTGTTTATAGCCTTAGTACAATCTGGCTAAGGTAGAAGCACACACACAAACAGCAACAACAGCAACAAAAACAATAGGAAAACTTCAAATTGGAAACTAATAGCAGTGGAAATTTTCACTCAGAGAAAAGAAGTTGCTTGCTTGGCCTCTGATTTCATTGTTTGCTTCGAGATTGTTAATAAATTGTTGTTGTTTCTGTTTGTTGTTGTGTGCTAATTGAAACTTTTTGCTGTTGACCTGGCCTCGTTTATGATTCTACACACACATACACATGTTTCTCTCTCTCTGAGTGTGTATGTGTGTAGTGTAATTAATCACACCTCAACTTGAACCTTTGCTGTCTGCTGCAAAGTGGCTTACTTTATCGAGATGTTAGCTGTTTTGCTGGGTATCCGTAAAACACTTTATAATACTTTAACTCTTTGCTTAACTGCTCTAAACTCCATTTCGTTGCGTGATGGCAAAACAAAAAACACGGCTTATCCATGGCCGTGAGTCAAGTAAAGTTTGCAGCAAATAACTCATAAACGTATGGTGAAAATCATAATTAAACGCGCTTAATTGTGGCGGCCTGTGCGGAAGGTAAAAATCTTAGCTGATTAGTTGCAGTTGTTGTTGTTGTTTTTGTTAAGTTGAGTTAAGTTGAATTGAACTGATTTGAATGTGTGTCAAATGGAAGAAGCTTCTCCCGCTTCATATGGCAAATTGTCAACAGCTAACGCCAGATGGCGTTGCCAGTACTTACCAAGCAGCGGTACGGCATCGGATGTTGCTGGCATCGTTTCCGCTACCATGTTCAGGAAGACTGTGAGCGATAGTAAAATAGTAACTCCTGCAAGTATGCAGCACAAAATTATTGCGTGGCCATTATTTGTATGTGTGTGTGTGTGTGTGTGTGTGTTTGTGTTTGAACAGATGCGATTACAGAGTTATGAATAGAGAAGGCAAAGAGAAGAAAGATGAGGGGGAGAGAGAGAGAAAAAGTTATATATTTATATTAGTTGCGTTTTAATTTAATTTCAGTGTTTGCGTTTTTTTTTTTTTTTGTAAGTTTAAGACAGGATGCGCTTGCAGAAAAGTCACCAAACTAGAAATGAGTACACGAGCACGAGCTGATCCAGCTAATCCTGCCTGCTGCTGCTTCCTGCGTCGCCAGCTGCTGCTGCTGTTGCTGCAAGGATGCGTACATGATATATATATATACTGTTTTTGCTTTATATATATATATAATTGCGACTTGTAACGCTTTCTTGATATTTTTTGCTTGGTTTTTTTTTTTTTGTGGCATTCGTTTTGAATAAAAAACTACTACCGTATTCTCTGCGCTGAACCTCAAGAAGTCCGTCAACAATTACAGTACGAATTCCGCTTTTTGCTAAACGTCAGACAACTATCCATAAACAACAAACCCACACACACACAAACACACACACACACACACACATACAGAGATATATATTTGTCATTTGCCTTCTGTTGAAGCTTAAATCTTATGGAATTTATGGTTTCGCTTGGGCTTTTCTTTTGGCCAGCTGCCGTTTGTCCGTGAGTGCTTAGCGTTATCAAATATTTTTCTCGGCTTCCTTTTTTTTTTGGAGTTCTTTGTTTATTTTTTATAATTTCAGTTTGTGTTGCTGTTGTTGCTGTGTCCTGCGCATATATTTAATATATGCTTGCTCTTTGAGGTTAGATAAATTATGTCAAAAGTCAGCTGGTTGAGCATGGCACAAGGGACGTTGTGAGGGGCGCTGCGGCAGGTCGACGAAAGTGTTGGGCAAACATAAATTAGCCACAGGCTTTTACGCAAACTCGTCTATTATGCATGAGAAACGGCTGGCGGCCCTAATGCGTTTTTCCACACACACACACACACACGTTGTAAGTTGTGTAGCGGTTGGCGTTGTGTGTCTATGAACAATTTTTTGAAAATATGGCAATTTTTTTGTTTTCTGGCAGCTGCAAGCAAAACTTTTGCCGCGATGTCTATTTATATGTACATATATATATATACGTATTTTTGTATAGCTCAGTATTGTATAAAATTTTGACATGCACCATATGCCGCGTGTTGAAAGTACGTGATGAGCCACAGTCTCAAATGCTGCCAAAGTGTCATGCACCATGGTCCCAATGTCAGTTTCCATTCCCACAAAACTTACTTAAATATATATATTTTGTCTAAATAAAAGAATCACAAACTCTTCTATATATTTTCTTTGCTTTTGTGTTTACAAAAAATACAACTTTCGACCATTGTGCAATGGCCAAAACCAATATCTGTGAAGTTGTGTGTATCTTTAAAGTCGCACATGCTTTGGATATGAGCTGCAAAGCATTTTGCCACATTTTCGCATTATTTTCTCAGCTAAGCTCAGTTTGTCTGTGTGTGTGTGTGTGTGTGTGTGTGTGTGTGCTTGCCGCGTTTTCTTCCATTAGAGTTTATGTCTTGTCTGTTGCCAGAATTTGACAAGAGTGATGATGAGAAAATATGGCAACAAAATGACCTTAGATCAACGCATTATAATTCTCATATCAATTTGTTTAGCGTCCTTTGCGAAAGGGTTTAATTAAATTACGAAACGATCGCTTTTTAAACCAATCTAATTTGCTACAAAAGTCATACGTTTAAAGTTCTTGATGCTAAGCGAGAAGTATTTGTACTGTTAGTTTTGTTCGCTGTTCGCTGTTGACTGTGATGAATGATGCATTAGAAAGGAGAAAGTTTATATTGTAAATATTTGTATTTGTATTTGAACAGCGCTGCTTGACATGGTTAACTAGTACAACATAGTTGCAGCTGAGGTTCAAGGGTTCAAGGCTCTGTGCTCATTTCATGTCCCTCTGTTCATCGTCCGTACGTCTCCACTCGTAAAAGCTTGGCCAGCACCAAACCATATATATATATATATATATGTATGTTTTAGTTTTGCCAACGTTGACTTTGATTACAAATGATGGTGACTGTTTTGTGAGCCGTGGCTCACACTTGCTCAGCTCAGCTCGACTCGACTCGGCTGGCTGACTGGCTGACTTGCTTTGTTTGCTTGTTGCTGCTTGCTGCCAGAGTTGTTGTTTTTGCCAACGGCCATTGCATTGCATTTGTATAGTTATTCAAGGATCTCTCTCTTTCTCTATTTGTGTGTGTGTGTGCCTTTTGCAGCGAATGCGCTTCCGTTTTGAAAAAAAATATTTTATATACTATATGTTTAAGATTGTTTTTGCTATTGTTGGTCGATGGTTAGCTAGAGCATGCACAGATTTGCTACAGATAGATAATATCAAAACACTTTTACATAGAGAGTAGAGATTAAGAGACAGAGCGAGAGCGAGAGAGAGAGAGGAAGGCTTAAGGGATATCAGTATCGGTTATCAGTTTATAGTTTGGGTTTGGTTTCTGCAGTGTTTTTTTTTTGGCGTTTTGATTTGAGTGGGTTTTGCTTTGTTAACTTTGGACACTTACCAAGCGAGAGCTTTTCACCAGAATCTGGTGGCAGTGTAAACCCTAGCAGTGCCATCGATGCGATCAATACGCATGGCACAATTAAATTGAAAAAATAGTATAAAGTTTTGCGTCGTATCAAAATGGCGAATGTTATGTCAATATAAGGTTCTGGGCAGCAATTATAGTAGATTTCATTACGTTTACCGGGCACACCTGGTTGTATACAATTTTGATGTTGTTGTTGTTGTTGATAGTTGGTTGTTGTTGATTTGTAATTAGATGCAAATGAGATGGACGTATGCAGAAGAGAAGATGAAAATTATTTAAAGTTATTAATTAGTAAACGTATTTAATTATTTCATTTAAAGTTGCTTTGTTTTTTTTCTTTACAGTTTTTTTTTCTTTTAAACAGTTCTTTAGTCAGTTTTACAGCCTTAGTATGTAGTGTAATAGTATAAGTAGTAGTAGTAGTAGTAGTAGTAGTAGTAGTAGTAGATGTATAGTTAAATCTGTTGCATTTTGAAGGCACTTACCTAACAAATCCCATTCGCCATTCGTTATGAAACTTGAGATGTCGCCGCCAGCTTCGTCCTGTAATTGCAGGTCCAGCTGTAAGTGAAATCAAGCAGAAAGGAGAGAGATTTGTGCATAAGCCCATATACTATACATATATATGTATGTGATAGCACTAAATACCAAATGCTAGTACTAGCAAATAAATATTTAATTCTGTCATTCTAATATTTTCTCGGGGATTTGTGCCAAAGTCCAGCGAGAAGCAGCTTAAGCTCTTGACCCAAAGGGCTGCAGCAAGTATGAATGAATTTTTCGTTGCCATAACAGCAACAGCTTTGACATGAATACATACATATATAAAATATACTTATTTTGTACATAATATGTTTAATAAACACACACACACACACACCCATATTTTATAATAAACAACAGGTAAGCAGGTTGAAGGTTTTCTCGCTGTGCACAAGCATAATATATCCCAACTAAATACTGCTTAAGCTTGCTAAAAGTCCTTAACAAGACCGCCAATTGGTTGGCACAAAAACAAAAATCCCACATCTAAATCACATAGACATACTTGGTCTATAGGAGAGTCGTATGTTTTGATGTTGTCCCGTTGCGGCCGAGAGAACACAGCCAAAGTGAGGGCCAAGAGGATAACAGAGAAAACTTGCCCCAATTACAAATTGATTTATCGCACTTTCGCTTAACAACAGTTTATGCGATTTTGGTTTCTTAAAGTTTTATTTCTAGAACTAAACAAGAACAGTGTTGTGAAACGCTTAAGCTTCTTTTAGCATATTCGTGTACCTAAAGAATCTTTAAGCAAAGCCGCCAAGAACTTCCTAGAAGAAATCACAAAAGTACAGGGTATATTTTCTAATACACAATGCACATGACTCGTACTTTAGTATCATTATGTGGCTGCTGGTCGCATAAAGCTGTCATTTTGTCAATAAAAACTCGTATAAAACTCACGCATAACTTGTGTGCGTAACTTCTACGTACAGTTCAGAAAAGTAAACAAAAAAAAAAATCGCTTTTCTTAGTTGTTTTATGGTATGCCCTTTTTTTCGTCTTCTTATTTATTTTATTTTACTTTTCTTTTTTTGGGTTACACTCTACGAGAGTATTTTTTGATATTCTTCGTTCAAAGTGCGTCATTTGGTTGTTTAGTTCACTTTCAGATGTGCTCCAAGTAAACGTATGTGTGTGTGTGTGTGTGTGTGTGTGGCATGTTAAGCAGATTGTGAGCAAAGAAAGTGTATGGAGAGAGAAAGAGGATTCAAATAAAAGTTTTCTCATTTAAATGTTCCAAACAAAAGAGGGCGCTAGACAAACAGAAGCTTCTCTTGGCTCGCTTTTGCTTTGTGCAAATCAAGTCAAAGCCAAAAAGTGTTAATGTAGTTGTAGGCAAACATTTGTACACACACACACACACACACACACATTGATAGCATAACATAAATATAGAAACTTAATAGTTGTAGCTGTAGCTGTAGTTGAAGACGTGCTTAAATTTCATTCATTCATTTATTTAATTTGCATTTTTGGGCAAATACTCTTGGCAAATGCCAAAATGGAATTCAAATAGGGTCGCAACTCTTTGAATACACATAGTAGTGTGTGTTTGCATGTGTATTAGGACTATGCATTCTAATTAAAAGTATTTAAGCTGCTTATGTTTTGTTCTAAGGCAACGAATTCATACAAATGTGTTTGAGTATGTTCGTTTGAGTGTGTTTGTGTGTGTGTTGGGGTGTTGAAAATTATAATTATTAATTTTTTCTTTCGTGTGCCTGATAATAAGATTAAAAAGCTTTAGCTTGTGCTAAATATTTTACCTTTTCTACAAGTTAAATGAAATATTTTCTCAGTTTAACAGTCTCTGTAAAAAGCAACAAGCAATTGCAATGTTATTAACATAACATAAGTTTCTGTTAGCAGTACTGAATAGTTAACAGTACCTTGAAATACCTAAAACTTACTTTGTGATATATCATAAGTCTTGCAAGTCTTGTGAGTTTTTGGTTAAAACTGTTAACAATGTTACTATTTTAGATGCTGTTGCACACAATGAATGCTACCTGGCCCGCTTGGTGTTAGTTTGTTTAATGGCTTTTGTTATGTCCGTTAAAAGTGATGCAACATTTTTGCTCTTTCCTTTCTCCAGCAGCTGGCGTTTGGCCCCTTGGCGCCAATTTTGCCATTTTATTTTATGGCCATAAGGGCGTCGCTACGTTCTACTACTTTGCCTTAGCTCCGAAGCGAGCGATGGCTTCATTAAAAATTGAGACGCCCGCAGACAAGAACATTTACTTTGGCTGTCTCTCTAATGAATATGCAAAGTGAAATTGCTGCCAGCAACTGAGCCAATACAGCGAATGGGTCAAGGTAACCGATCTTATTATGCTTTTTGCATGTTAAACATTGCCTCATGTCTTAATATGACTTAATCAAATGTACAAAAACAGAACTCAGTGCGTTCTTTAAGCAGAGCTTCTACTGTACTAGCTTATAGGTCTAGCTAGTTTCAGTTTTTTCTGCGTCTTATCTAGTCAGTTCTAGTTTCTGCTGATATGAGTTTAGCCCAAGGAAATCACATTTTCCGCTTAAACTTTAACTATCTTATCTTGGCTTACATTAAAACTTTCAAGTTCTCGCCAACATTTGCCGGCTTAACCCTCAAGCCAAATTAAAGATATTTTGACTACTTTTTCACCACTGTCACTGAGTACTGAAGCAGCACAGCAATATCTTATATATATATACATATAAATATATATTTATTTTATATTTTCATAGTTGATATAACAAAACACACACACACAGACCAGTCGAAATTCATATACAACAGCCACTCAATAAACTTGAGCACGTAAAGTTTTTACATCAACATAAAAATAAAACTCAAGTCGTTGGCAGCGCACAATTTGCTAAGCTGCGTTTACGTTTTACTCTCTTGTATATTTATTTTTTCATTTTATTTTGGTAAGGTGCAAGGTTAGAAGTGGGTTGGGGTTAAAGGGGTACAGCTGCTGCGCAGTTTCGCTCTCGTTGTTTTTTTTTTTCGTAGCTGCCTTTGACAGTGACGACGTCATTCGATGGCAATGCCAAATGGCAAAAAAAAAACAACGAAACCTTTTCATATTATGTTAAATTAGGTTTAAAGACTAATTAATGCTGAATATTGGTCGCTTGGGAGCTCTTTAAGCACAAAGTTCCACCAAACAAACATAATCATAACCATTATTTGGAGAAGAACCCTTTACTTGTATGCAACTAAACTTAATCCATAGAAATGCCAAAAACGATATTAATCAGTCGAAAATTAATTAACTTAAGCAATTAGTATAGAATCATCATTGGCAAAGGCAACTGCATCGAAATCTCTCATTTTGTTAAAGTCCAAAGGGTATGCGTGTGTGTGTGTGTGTGTGTGTGTGTGTGTGTGTGTAAGGGCGAGGCCACATGGATTGAGGCAATGACTTTGTGCCTGCACAGATAAACGAACTTGCCGACTGCGATGCCAGGCCAGGCGAGAGCCATTGTCAAAAAGTTTTAGCGATTTCGAATGGCGCTGAATCGCCAAACTACTTGTCATTGCCACTACTCGCAGGGGTTGGCTTTTGTTTGACCAGCATTTGGCTGCAGCTTGGCCTTTGTCTTAGCAAAGAGTTGCACTGACATTGAATTAATTGCACTTGCCAAGACGAATGAGGCAATATTTACTCTGTCTGCAGAAGCTTTACATACATACATAAGCAATAAATACTTCAATGAGAACTTTCAACAAAAGTTCAATTTATTGTGGGCACACTGTAAGCGCAATTGCCGTCAGCGGCAAAATATAATTAATTTATGTAAATAAGCAAGAGTTGGCCTGGCAACGTCTTGAGTTTTAAATGCATTTTGGCCTGTTGCAAGTTTCGAGCATTGGAAACAATTAAATTTGCCCAAAACAGACTTAAAAATATGCCCAAGTTGAGCATACTTAACCAAAGTGGTGTTTGGCAAAGTACATATACACGTATATATATATATATTTTTTTTTTGACAACACTTATAGCTGCGTGGGACAGCCGTGGTTGGCTCTAGTGGTTTGTGGATGGATGGACGAGCAAAGGCAGCAGCGACCACTTCAAGGTCACCAACGAACTTGTCGCTTATATAACTTTCGTAAAATAAAAAATACATACTTGACAAGGCACTAGTTACCACAAGTACCAGTTCCTCTAAATACGCTTCTTTTCGAGTAAAGTTTATCTGCTTAATAGTTGTTGTGGTAGCTCAAGCAGTATAGGGTATACACAGTTCGTTGTTGCCTTAGTATGCCTTCCATTTCATTGCTTACTTGGCTCAGCTCAATTGCTTGGTTGCAGTTTCACATTCAACAGTACAAATTTGTATACACTCCTTCTAGCTATGCGCTATTTGTTTAACAAAGTCTGTTGACGTTGCTGTTGTTGTTTTTTGGTTTCATTCATACTTACATACACTTTTCATCTACTTGTACTCGTAATTGGGTAACTTAAATTGTTACAAATATAAAGTTGAAATTTCTTTATGGCTCAGCACTTGACTTGATTTGGACTGTTTGAATGTTTTGATCAAGCATTATTAACATAGAAACAACTAGCGATTTGCTGAGATAGTAGTTGATATTAGGCTTAGTAACTTAGTTAAGATTAAAGTTTAGTTTATGCCTATATGTATGTGAATGGCTTATGTGTAATTGAAGAAGCAGCTGAACTAGATAATATGTCCACAGCGAGGCTATCGCCACATTATGTTATACTAATAAAGCACATAAAGCTCGTACATTGCTAAAAGCAGTGGGTGTGACAGTTGCGACGACAACAACAGCAACAGCAACAACAACAAAAAGAGCGACATCAACAATGCTAACAACAATGGCAACAGCTGTAAGTAAGTGGCTAAGTGAGTATGGCCAAGAGTGCTTATTTGTTCAAGTGCGCTTGAATAAGAACAGCAAAAGCAGCAGCAGCAGCAGCGGCAGCGGCATAGAGGCAAAGCGTAAAAGTGACAGCAAAACGTTGTAGGCAAAAGAATGCTACAGAAAGAGCAAAAAAGAAAAAAGAAAAAAAAAATTATAACTACACTCATCGCACTTAAAGCTCGCATGGACATTGTGAAATCAGTTAGTATGCGATTTGGGCTAGTATATGTAGTTTATGGTATGATTGTTGTTCAGAATCCCAATAAATGAAAGAGTTTAAGAAAACTTATTTGTCAATTTGCTTTCTAAGTGAAACTAAATGCATTAAAGAATCCATAAAAGATATAAGATAATAAAGTGTATACATATCTACACACAAGTGTGTGTTTGTGTGCTTGGAATAATGTTTGCGTTGCGAAAATACAACAGATTTTGGCCATTAAATGACTTAAGGAATGTCCTGTAATATGATACATTCAAAACACATTGCAGCAAATAAAACACAAATTGAAATTGCATCAACTTTGCCAGTCGAGTGAAGCGTGCCTTGTGTGTGTGTGCGTTTGTGTGTGTATGTGTGTGTAGAAAATGTGCACACAAAGTTGTTTATGACACATTTGGCATGTCAACATTTTGGTTGCCATTTTGTTGCTTGTCTTTTCAACACCTACCCGCCAACCTCTGTACTGTATATATTTTTATTTCAGCTGGCTAGCTGGCAGCTGCCATTGTTTCGCTTCAATATTTTTTAGAGAGAGAGAGAGAGAGACATAGATGCTGCAGTTATATAAGTGTAGCGTATAGTATTTTATTCAAACACTCTGTTTGCATGTTGCATTTATTGATGTGCAAACAAAACGTTTTGACTCTTTATTTGTTTGGCCACACAACATTTAATTAGTTCACATCACATTCCACAAATAAATATTAGCCAACCTAGATTCTCTTACATTTCAACGAAATAAATTTGTTTCAAATCTTTCGACTTGGTTGGTTATATTAAGATTTAAGTACAGTAAAATCTTTTACTGGACGCTGCTTCAAGAATTGGTTCAACATTAAGCGGATTTTATGTTTTTCATTGCCGGTTTTGTATTGTTGTTGTTTTTGTTTGCATTTGATGCGCCTGCTTACTGGGTTTGCCAACGGCTTAATGACTGTTTTGTTGGCGCCACATAGCACAGTTTAAACCGAGCCAGCAATAGGGATAAAAATAGGAATGGAAACGATAGCAAGAATGCGAAATATGGCTAAATGATGTTACACTTTAAGAAAATCTTCCCAGAATTTTCGATTTGGGTCAAGTATAACTAGCATTGTGCATTTAAGCTGTTTCTGGCATAAAGCTTATAACTTTTAGTATTAGTTCTTTATTTTTTTTCAACATTTTGTTTGTTTGTTTAAGTGTACAGCAGCAGCAGCAGCAGCAGCAGCTAGCCCTTCATTTCCTGCCATCGGCTCGTCCTCCTTCGTCCTTCGTTGTCCGGCGAGCGTTGTCCAACTGTCCGTCCGTCCGTCTGATGCTTTTTGTCAGTATTCCAGCGCAGAGGCATCAGCACAGCATTTAACTATAAGTAAAAGTTTGCTGGTTTGCGCCTGATTACTTGCCACCCAACCCTTTCATCTAGCCCTACTAACTATACTGAATGCTGCATTTCACCCACCAGCTAGTAAAAGAGTTGAGTAGATCCAAGCCGAGCAGAGCAGTTTGCCTTGGCTTTAGCTGCTGCTGCTGCCTTTCGATGGAATATGCGGAACGCTGTAGAAAAAGACAATAGCAGCAGTCGCATACACAAACCACCATGCCACGCCCATCCAGTCAAAACTCTTGCCTAAGCCCCGCCAAACCCGCGCTTCTCTTGTTCCGTTTTGGGTGTGCTGGGGCTGTGTTGAATCAGATGCTAGTGCTGGGTAAAAAGTCAGTGTAAATTATGAAAATACTCGTTGCTCGTAATTTGTTGAGGCCTGTGCGCTGACGAGCTCTTTTCCTCTTGCAACCCCTTAACCCTCTCTCTCTCTCTCTCTCACACACACACACACACACACACACTCTCTCTCTCTCTGTCTGTGCTGGTCTTGCAAGTTTTTAGCGCTTTATTTTATTTTTTTTTCCTTTTTTTTTGTCTTCCCCTCACTTGTGTTATAATAATTTTCTCTGTCACATTAAAATGCGGCTGAAATGAGCAGGAAATGCGCGCGAATTCTACTAACCCAGATAATCTTAGGGCTGATTTAAGCATTTTCGCATTCACAATTTTAACTGTTGCGAAAAAAAAAACAACCCCAACCAAACAAACAAACAAACAAGCAGAACAGAACAAGAGAAAAAAAAACTCAACTCAACACTGTCAGATCGTTTTTCTCCTACTACAACTTTCATTTACCGCCTACACACACATTTAAATATTATTCTGCACTTTTCATAATTTTCAATTTGGCTTCTGTTACTGCGTGTTCAAGTGTATGTGTGTGTGTGCGTGTTGTTGAGTGAGCCGAATACGAGCCAGAGCTTTTTAATTTAATGCAACATGCAATTATGCGCAGCCATCTTCGGGCTGCTGCCTGCTAATTAGCCACCAACAGAGTTTCCAATGGGCGCGCCGGATTGAGGCGTGGCCGTGGTGCTTTGTTAACAATGATAACGACAACGCCACCGACAGCGACAGCTACAGCTACAGCTTCAATGATGGCGATGGCATTGGCATTGGCGTACGCGGCGTATGTGCAACGAAATGACTTTTTTCCTATGAGAGTATGTGTAGGCGTGCGTGTGCGTGTGCATGTATGTATGTCTGTGCATGATTGCACACAACAGCTAGTGTGTGAGTGTGTGTGTGTGTGTGTGTGTGTGTGTTTGTTTGAATTAGTTCACAAATGCGGGCTGTGCAAAAGTTGTGCCTTGTAATTGCCAGACTCGAAAAATGTTTTGGCCAGTTAACTAGCCGTAAAGCAGATAGAGATAGATAGCGTCAGCAAGTGAGAGCGAGAGCGAGAACGAGAGAGCAAGAAAGAGACAGAGACAGTCAGGTCTTTGCTTTGTTGGTTTATTTATTCAGCTAAGCATCAAGTTGAGTTTTGGTCCACGTGTTCCCGTCTCTACTGTTTCTGCCCTACTCTGTCTGTGTTTGCATGCAGCAGCATGTCCGCTGTCAAAAAGTCAGTTACGCTGCATCAATTCTGCAGTTGCACTTAGGGCTTAACACAATGTTGATTTTAATTGAACCAATTCTGTCTTGCATTTGCATTGCAAAGCCATTTTGAACAAGTCAATTAGGCTGGTTGTACAAATTATTTAATATGACTGCATCAATTTGCCAACTAATGCAATAAGGTCAAATAAATATATGTTATATTATAACATAACAAGCCAAGTCGTCATAGCCATGTCTATTCGTATTCGAATCAAGTTAATACATTTAGTTAAAAGAAAAAGAGAGAAAGCTTTAAAAAGAATGCCAATTGAAGCCAATATTATTGCAGCCGTTACATTATTGAATAATTAAATAAATAACATAAATGAACGAGTTTTTAAAAGGTATTGTGTATCATTTTTTTGCATACATATAACACACACAGACACACACACACACATACATATTCCGCTAATTTGATTTCACATCCAATTTAACATTCGCTGAAAAACGAGCAAAGTAAAATCGATTGCCGCATTGAAATCATGTAATTTACTTCTCGTTCGAAGCCTTAATTTGATCTGTAGATAAACTATTTAGTATTCCCAATTAAAGGAGCACATTTACAGTTTCCCATTCTACCACCCTTTCCTCTTCCCACCCACCCACACACACACACCACACACACACAGACATCTATATGTGTTTGTTACCTTTGCGAAACGATATTTTAGCGTTAGCTGCTACATAATAGATGATGGCGTCAATCAATGTTCTCGGCTTGTTAAGTGTTGATTGGGCCTTAATACAGACAGACAGACTGACTGAGTGAGTGACTAACTGCCTGGCTGGCTTTTCTTTTTGTTTCGTAAACAACATATTGTATCCCAGTTAAATAATGAATTAGCTTGAATCTGATATGCAGCTGACCTTCCTCTTAATAGCTCAATGTGATGTTGGCTTCTTTTTTTTTTTTTGTACTATACATCATTTAATATGGAGCCAATCATTGTTTCTCGGATTTATTGAAATCAATTTCAAGTTCTTTCGAGTACTCTGTTAAGCTGCATTGATGTTAAACTACCTGTAAATGCCATAATTTGTAATTAACCAGTGCACTTCTTCAACAGAACAGAACAGAAATGCTCAACTTATTTCAAGCACTAATTGTGGCAGCGATTGCAATCGATTGACTTTAATTGATATTGATTAGTGCGTGCATGCAGCGTGTGTGTGTGTGTGTGTGCATAATGGCGTAAAATAAGAAGTACGCAAACGAAGGGCCATTGACTGGATAAGTGGCCAAGGCAAGCCCTGCGGTCCTCTTACTGCCAAATATGCTCCTGAGAGCTAAGTCGACTCAAACCGAGACGAGTTGAGCTGAGCCGATAACAACGAGGGCCAAAAACCAGACTACAACGTGTTGTTGCCCATCTATTATGAGAGTCAAGCACGTCCTGCCCAGAGCTGTACCTAACCCCCAACTCCTTGCTGGTACTGCTACTGCCACTGGTACTGGTACTGGTACTTATTTGTGCGTACTTTAAGAGCCGCAGTTTGCCGACTTTTCCCTGTTGGAATGCTGACCCTTTTGAGTCATGCTGCTAGCCGGCATAACTTATAAACCTCTTAAGGCACTTCGTATTAGCCCATCCACTCAAAGCCCACCCGTATAATCCACCCTAGGTCGGATCAGGCTTACACAGTACACCTTTCCAAATTGTGAACGTCTCCTCTCTAAAATGGGTCAGTCAACAAAATATGCTTTGTATTCCATTTGGAATTCACATCAAATTTCAACCTTAAAGCTCTTTAAGTAAGAATGAAAATGGAAAAGTTAACACCTCTTCATACATTGTTCGACTGACTTCCATCTACGAGTTGTGTGAAAAGCAATAAGATTGGATTGATACGCATGACGCGGCGGGAATATTATAAAAATATCATATGAAGATAAACTAATTCACGCTAATGGACGGCCAGTAACAGTTTCAATAAATCTCATTCACATTTGCATTCACATACTTAGTAAATAATAAAAACTGAATATCTGAATTGGTATGAGAATCCAAATACAAATCAGAGTCACAGAGTCAATGGCAACTTTCATTTCGATCAATTTGGCTGTAACATGTGTGAATGTAGCACAGGCTCTCAACTGGCAACGTCATTCTGATGATGATGATAATGATGATGTGTATTAGGATGTAGAAGTGAATGAGAATGGACCTCCTACTGTTGGTGTTGCCATTTATGCATTTCACTTTTACAGATTTGGCACCCAAAGTCATTGAGCCATCTGCACAAATACGCTTTTGACATTGCATAAAGAAAAACACGATTAGGAACGTGACTAAACAAGGAAACACAACGACTTGCGTATACCCTGCGCTCAGATTGTTTACATCATCATCTTGGGTTCTTTTTAAGTTAAAATCTATACAACAAAGCAATATAGTTGCTTTACACGTAGCAGAAAGATTTTCTAACTGCATGTTACGAACACTGACAAAACTAAAACCTAACCTTTTGAAGCTTTTCAGGGGGCTAAGAGTATAGCGAAGCAGCAGCTGTGGATGCCAGCGTTGATGGGCCGAGTTAGTTTGGAGATGAAACTCGCTTAGGCAAACGCAAAAGCAAAGCAAGTTTTTGGGCCCGA
The DNA here is from genome assembly GCA_035044725.1 of Scaptomyza caliginosa. NCBI lineage: Eukaryota > Metazoa > Arthropoda > Insecta > Diptera > Drosophilidae > Scaptomyza > Scaptomyza caliginosa. Next base: position 754,679 of record JAWNNR010000739.1, on the reverse strand, counting down.
GCTATGGTTTGGGTGTGGGTGTGGGTGTGTGTGTGTGTCTGTGATGCTGCTGGTGACGAACAGACGAAAAGTCTGACAAACTTGACATAAACGCGCACTGAGCTGGCGGGTAGATGGTGAGGGTGTGATGTTAGAAATTTTATTGCAATTAGTTAAAGTGTGGCAGGGAACACATGCAGCCGGCGGATGCTGTTGGTTAGGTTTGATGGTGGGTTTCGCGTTAGTGGGCTTGGTTTGGGCTATTTGGTTAGCTGACTGCTGGTATTTTCAAAAGCAATTAAAAGCTTTGTCAATAACTTGGTCGAAAGGATTTATTGAATAAACTTTTTGGGGGGGGGCGCTGTCACTTTGTGACTTAAGGCGCGTTAAATTGAAATGGCGGCCGATTGACGGCAAACTGATTATCAAATTTGGTTTGCCCTTTTTTGCTTTTTTTGTTAAGTGTACTGTTTGCCATTATGCATGTTCGATTTAAGCCACGGCAGCGACCAAGTTTAGACTGCTTCAAGTGACAAAAGCCTGTCGCTTTTGACAGCCTAAAACAAAACGGCAAAACGACAGGTGTTACAGACCGTTTAGCCGCATCTGGGCATGACATTGTGATATCCAACAGCGCTAGTGGAATAGCGTTGCGTTGCGCCCTTTTTAGCCAGTTGATAAATGTAATATTTACGTTGATATTAAAATACTTGACAGGCCGAGGCCAAAACGAACAGGCAGTCAGGCTGTCTGACATCTCTCTCTCTCTCTCTTTGGCCTAACTCTTCCTCCCTGCCCTTTTTACATAAGCTGACAAGCCTGACTCGGTCTTGCGAGTCCTTTGCTCATGTTGTGTTTTATGAAATCGCAACGCGTTAACTTTTTGCTCACGCCTTGGTGCCTGTCTTATATATGTATTTTTGATTAACTTCTACGTTTATTGTTTCGTTCATCAAACAAACGCTATGAAATAGAAAAGGTTGTTTAGCACGTGGTGAAAAAACAACAGCATTGATTTTTTGGTCTTTGAATCTGCTTCTTTGGCTATTAATAATATATATGTTAAGGAATATTTTTTAGAAATGCCACAATAACAATTTTGAAAGAGTTTAACTCTTGTTTAGTTGAACATTTGTCCTTGTTGGCAGATATTGAAGACTGCTTAGAGCTCCAGTTAGTGCCAAATCTTTTGTTTTTGTTGCTCTGATTCCGTTTTGAACATTGTTTTTTCTTGCTTTATTTTTATATTATTACTCACTGAGCCAAGGAACGAGCCGAACGCATCCTGTTAGCCTAGCAGTTTGGCATGTTTTTCACTTTTATTTTAAGAAAAATACACACCAAGAAGCAGAATGCGTGTGGTTTCTCTCTCTGTGTGTGTGTATATGAACCACATAGTTGAAGCTGTGCGCGACTTTTGAAAAACGTTGCAAGCGACGAATTTTTTTTTCTATCTTATTTTTTTTTAATATTTTACGTGTCAACTTTTGTGTGCCAAAAAATGTGCCAGGCTAGGAGAATGGTGGCAACAATGTTGCGTAGACTGTTATGAGCAAATGCTTACCCGCTATCCCTCTCCTTTTCTCCTTTACCCCATCTCATTTCTCTTTCTTTTCTCCCTCACACACACACACATTTTCCCTGTGACTTTGAGTTGGCAGCAAACTTTTGGCTCGTTGGCCTTCCCAAGTCCGCGTCTTGCCATGCACATTAATGCACCATGCAATGGTGTATGACAAGTATGTGTGTGTTAGTCTTAGCCCGTGCGTGTGTGAGTGTGTGTACATGTTAATATGTGTTTGTCTTGGGTTTGGCATGCAATGCCAAGTTGGCTGCCAGTTTTTCTGCCAATGAGATTTTTGCTGATTAGAGTACGCTCACACACACATCCTTTCGCATTTGCATATAGTACACACATGTACTACACGCACACACACACACACACATACACACAAAGGAAGCAGGTCTTTCTGAAATTACTAAGACTTTTAAATTGCAATATTTGTATACTCTTTTACGAAGGCTAACAACGAAAGTGTGGCATTGTTTGTAACAAACCATTGCGAGTTTTAGTTTCTTATATACAGCTAGAAGATATCTTTAGGCAATCGACTAGCAGCACTTAAAGCGGCTCGTACATGAAAGCCAATTAACTAATCACACTCATTAATTATTGAGCTTCAAATAGATTTCTGTAGATACGATAGGCTCCAAATAAGTACGAGATAAAAGCTTTAGTTATGCTTGGCTACACTTCTTAGCTCTTAGCTAAGTGCTTAACATGCTCGCTGGCAAAGTTTTGTATTTATTAACATTAGATGTTGCATTTGCATATATATATATATAAATATATACGTATGTGTATATATTTTACGTATTCAGGTCAAATGGTTGCGGGATACTCTGTTTTGGCGCTGTCCCATTCAATATTTATGGATTGCAATGCCGGATATCCGGTATTACAAATTATGCGCGATGAGCGCGCATTGAATGAGTTATGCGAATTTACATAAGCATATATAAATGTCTGTGTGTGTGTGTGTGTTTGAGACAGAAGTAGCTGAATAAGGAACTCATATATATATATATATATATGTATCTTTGATTCATATTTGTGTATTGGATATAGCGGTGGCAAGTGTCAGAATTAATTATGGCTGCTACTTAATGTAATTATTATTGGCAAATACATATGGAAGCATTGCATATAATCGCAGCTGCCAATTCGATTAAATTTAATCCAAGCCACACACCCAATTTCATTTAATAAGATAATATAATCAGTGTGCAACATAATTTATACAATTGCCAGGCATCAATTGTCAATACTCATTACAGTTATTTATTGCCAACTGTTTACTAAATTGTCTATTTTATAGCAGCACATTATTTAATGCAGTTAATTGAAGTGACACACGTTTTACTGCTGGGTATTTAACTAAGCTGGTGATTTGCATTGTTTTTTTTGTTGTTCTAGGCGAATTGCTCATTGAATTGTTTAAGCAAATGTTTGTTAATTTGTCAATAGACATTGCTCATTTGACATTTCACTCGTTCACTAATTGAGCTAACACAAATTATGATTGCAATCTATTCATTTGCATATAAGCAATTTCACAGCAATTCTGATTGCATTACACGCTAAGCATATGAAGTGGCGAACGTCTACTTGAACTATATCACTATAAGGTGAATGCTGGCACTTAACGACATCGTTTCACACATGTGGCAATCGGTAAATAATAATATGCACTCACCTGAAAGCCATCGTAGGTCCAGGAGCCAAACTTCATCTCACAGCGCTGATCATCGAAGGGAAACCAGGTGATGTCAATTTTGCACGTGGACTTAAAGATGCCGGGTGGCACGTAGAGGCAGCTGCCATTGTTGCGCACAACCACATTGGTGGCGTAGGTGCCATCGAAGCCTTCGTCCGCGCTGCAAATAAACGTTGCAACATAAGTAATGGCTAAAGCTACTTAAATCTAATACAAACACATATACACATGTGTGTGTGTGAGTGCTTGGCTGCTAAACCTGGCCACGTTGACGCATTTAATAAGACTCCTCGTTCTTTTTACAGTCGGATTCCCGCCACAGCGCATATGGAAATTTATGTAGCATACTTTTGCGCATAAATCATTTTTGCACTCCCAGCTGCTCGCTGCCACCTCTTAGCTCTTACAGTGCGCGTGTGTGTGTGTGTGTGTGAGTGTGTGTGCACGTTCTTGGTTGCGCCATGGCACTGATTAATGATTAATCCATAGGCAATGCGGTGCTTGAACAGTGTTCGCTCATTTCTTACGGTTCAATTTTTACCGCTGGCAAACTAATTTAATATTTATTAATTATACCCAGTCAATGCCATTCCCTTACATAGGGTGTACACGCACATACACATACATACCCGCACTTGTCACACACTCAAAACGATTTGCTGCAATCTCAACGTTTGTATAACCGAATAAAGTAGTAGCAGCTGTGAAATGTTTTGGGTTTTCTTTTATTTTTGCTTATGTTTTTCTGTCTTTGCTCATAATAGCTATACCCACAATAGGCAGGCAGAACTGCCTACCCAACTGCCTGCTGCTTGAACCCACACACACACTATGCCTGGTCATGTCAACAGTTAAATTATGATTCATTATGGCTGGCATGCCATCTACTCGCATTGTGTAGTCACATCATCAAAATCTCAGCCATCTTGACACACAGAGGCAATGGCAAACAACAAAAAGCTGAGAATGGCCGTTGTTGCTCACATGCAAGTGGCTGCTATCATAAAATACTTGTGTAGTCAGTCCTATGTATATACGTAGACCGTGGGTAGGTGTGTCTGTTTGTGTGTTTTTTGGTGGCAGCATTTACAGCCTTTGCTGGCATTGTTCTTGTGCTTTTTGCTTTGTTGCTGTTGTTGTTATTAGTGTTGTTGCTACTTCGCTGGCATTGTGTTGAAGCACCCCTCTTAATTGCACCACCCGCCACACAGCATTGCCATTCTTTGTTCCAGCAAAGTCATTTACTTTGTAATAAAAACTTGCCCAAATACGCATTAAAATTTGTGCGTTAACGCTTCCGCCAGCTGCCTCGTGCTGCTCCCCCTTCCTTCCCATGTCTTGTCATTAAACTAAAATGACATTCGCACCATTTTAAAGAGCATGCCGCATGTCAATAGCTTATGCGGCAAGGCCATGGTTAAATATTCGCGAGGCAACACATTATTTTTATTTCATTTTGTTCGACCAAATTGTGGCCTCATCGCTATTACTGCACTTGATTAAATGTGAACAAGTTTTAATGTCATTTCAGCAGAATGTACCAAATGTTATTTCTCATTAAAGTTGAACTGGATAGGCTCTTGCCACGAAGATAGATACCCCGTACATAGCAATTTGAATCGAAAATAAGTAAAGTGGCCGGTAAATGGACAAATAAAGATGGACTTCAAATATGTTTTGCGGTTGGCCATGTAATTTGTATAAAAATAAATATTTACATATATATAACGTTCACAAAAAGAAGAAAAACTGCAAAAAAGGTTTTGGTGTGTTGACAAAAGGGGTGCTGTGCTATTTCAATAAAATTGATAATAGCAAAGACACCAAAAAAGAAAAGTTTTTATTAATGCCAAAAATTGCATGCTCTTGAATTTTGATGTTTATTTTATTCGCAGCCTTCACGACAACATAATTGTAATACCGTTTGCAAAGGGTATTAGAAATACGAAAGGCAAACAAATGGCAGCCCATAAACATGAAAGGGTTTAGTTTTTTTTTTCAGTTTTTTTTTGTACTTTTGCCTATACAAATATAAACACAATTTCGCATATATATTATGAAAATGTGTTGCAAGTAATACAAATAAAATTATATATGAATAAAGCAATAAAAGCACAGCCACAGCCACAGCCACAGCCGCAAAGCCAGCAACAATAATAGCAAGAGCAACCGAAGGGTTTTCATTTTTATTACACAATGATAAACCATGACATGGGCATGTAAATTGGTCATAAAAAAGGCAAGTCAAAGTAGAAACCAATTGAATTGCCTAACTCGCATCAAGATGCCAATATTAACGATGCCTACAAAGTAGGTGTTAAGTTAGCCAAAAATTAAATTGAAAAGGGGAAAACAGCGTGTTCGTTTGTTCTGTGTATATATCTATCATGTTTTACTTACCTATTGTACATGAGCACGTCCGGTTTCCACAAACGATGGGGCGGAATACGTAAATCACGTACACCACCAAATTCACTGGAATTCCAGCGGAGATTCATATCGTTCCATTCCTGTTAGAAACACACAGAAATGCCAAAATATAAACAAAAGGTAAAATATATATATATGTATATAGATAGTAAGTAAATGCGTTTTTCTTTGTTTCAATTGTTGAAAATATATGATGCCAGAAGGACTGAATTTAAGCAAAACAAAAGGACTTCTGTCGCTGACGCTCGGCTTAATTAATTAGAATCTATTTGTGAAAGGAGTAATGTGAATGCAAAACAGAAACGAATACAGAAACCATTTTGAAAATGAAACTTAGTTGACTGAATACAAATCGATCTTTTGCTTTTAACTTTGTCAAAGACTCAAACAGCAATCCATAAAACTAAAGCATAAAACCGCAGCATCAATGCAAAGCTTTGCTCATACTCTTGCGTACAACGAGACGTATACATAATAATTTTTTAATTACAACTGTACGTAGTAATTACCAGGTATTGGCTATACGTATGCGTATGTTTTAATGTCCACAATTACGTAATAGGTGCGTTAATCATCAATCATCGTTATGTGCGCGATTATAGCTAGAGATGGCCATAAACCCAAAACGAGTGTATGTGTGTAGGTGTGTGAATGCCTCAAGCAACTTCATGCCACATACATTGAGACATATTTGGCATGGCTGTCCGGCGCTTATCGTAATTAAATTTGTTGCTTTTGTGACACTTAAGGCGATTAGCGCATCGATTCGTTTGCCAACTGTGCTAATGTGCAGAAATGGTTGTGTTTGAATTTGATCGCATCGATTAATCAAATTACAAGCGATTGCCATCCTATTCACCTATCGCCTAATTATGAGCATTAATCATTCATATATATTTGACTGGACATAGCGCCGTGAAGTCAAGCAAAAAAATATATATCTTAATCGTGGCAATCAAATCCATTTCATACTAAGTGCTCTATTTCGATACATATAACAATTAAGCGCTGCTATTTTAAAACTGCATGTTTCAGTTTGTTGGGTTTGTTTTGTATTTTTTCTAAATATTTTTGAGCAATAGCTAATGATGTTGTCACTCGATATGCCAATTAGTCGGCAATAATCTTAATTTGTAGCGACTGATTGAAACTAAAACTGGCCCAAATGGTCAAGCAGCTGGGCCACTTACGCTGCCCCCCAACGAATGCTGTGGGTAAAAGAAAGATACAAACAGCGATACAACGTTACGTTGAACGCACATTGGTTGGGGTATAAAAGGATTTGTGTGGCTCAGAGTTTGAGCAGGGCATGCGAAGGCTGTGGGAAATGCAAATGAAAGCAGCGCTTGGAATGGGTAATAGGGACAAATTAATGAAAATTAAACTCACTTCTCTGTAGCACGGCTGGTGTTGGAATTTGTTGCATTAAACGCTATTTGCGCATTTTTAGCTATTAAGTGATTTCTTTTTAGCTTTTTATCCAAGTGCAAGTCAAACAAATATTTGCTAAAAGCCATTTTTTTGCTGTCACTCACTCAGTCAGTCAGTCAGTCAGTCAGTCAGTCAGTCAGTGTGTATCTTTTATTTTGTTTTTTGTGTGTCTTTGGTTTTGGTTTTGACAAATTGGGGCAATTTCATTCGTTGCACTGTGTGCGGTTTTGGTGCGTGTACTCGTATGAGAGAATTGAGCCTAAGGCCAACGTATAATTTATAGCCAAAAAAAAAGGCAACAAATCTTGTTTTGTTTTGTTGCTGTTGCTTTTTTCTCTTTTTTTTTCTTTTTTTTCTTGCTTCTTGGCCAAGACTCATGTGTGGCATAGAAAGCCATAATAATTTGTACTCGTACTTGAATAATGCCATTTCACTTAGTATTGTTGAATACTTAAGGCAAAACTTACCAATTTAAGCCAAATATTCGTGATGAGCAGCTGATTCTTTTCGTCCTGCAATGAAAAATATGCAATGTGCAGAGCATAAATTAGAAATGAGCTTAAAATTCTGAAAAAGACTTGATACAATTAGAATTACAAGCATTGAAGTATGTTTGATGTCGCATTTTTAATATTTGCCAAGCACTCAACATATAACAAAATCAAGAAAACAAAATAAAGATAGATTTTACATTGTATTTGGAATGTATGCAAGGTAAACTAATACAAATCAGGCAATCGAAATAAATTAAAATGAATTCAAAAGAAACAAACAAACACACACAGACACACTTGAAGTCAATAGCATGCAAATAAAATTGAAATATCTCAAGTATTTATCAAACTTTTTACGGTCATTTTATCGTGCAAATAATACACATTTTCTTCCACTTCAATTGTTATATTCATTTGTGTCTTGTTGACAATGTTTATTGAAAGTTTTCATTGACTCACAATAAAGATGTGGAATTTGAAGGCTTATATGCCAAAAAAAGAAAGAGTCTATCATCAATAAAATGTGCAAATTTATTGCCAAACTGACAAAACATTCCAAAATGTTGTGAAACTCATAATTAACTTTCAATCCAAGGTTCACAACTTAGCAAATATTTTCTAAAAGAAATTGATATTGGCATTTCCAATTTATGATTTGTTTTTTTTTTTTGTTCACTTTTATTTGAAGACGCATTCGACCAAAGCAACAATATATTAGTTTGATGCATGACTTCAAAGATTTTTTTTAAAAATTTCTTCTGCGATTTTTCTTTAAAAACTTGTAAAGCATTCATAATTTGACGCTTGCGCCTCTTGAATACCTTAGCATTAATATGAAGACCTGACACTCAATTGTTGATAATGGCTTTAGTTGGCAGCAAATAATGGCTACAGTAAAATTCTGTATACTTTTCGTATTATGTTCAATTCCATTGAAGCGTATGCATCAAAAGCCGACAGACTTGAATGAACTAAGCTCAAAGTAAATAATATTACTTAAGCTGAGTTCTATTCAAAAGCAGACCGACCTGATTCTGATACTATGTTATGTAAAATCACTGACAAAGCAATACGATTTGCACTGCCGTACCAGAAGAAAAACCTAAGCCCAGAACCTCATCCGACTGCTGATTGACTGACTGATTGTAATACTGTCTATATATCTTGGGACAATTACCATTAAGAGCCGCTTCAAGCCATTGAAACACAGCTCAGAGGAACAGAATGAAGTAAAAGATTCAATTTTTAACATTCAATTTTCACAAAGCTGCTAAAACAACACTGTTGACCTGTGTTATCCAATCAGTTGTTGCGTTATGAATACGCACCGTTGGACGCATTGATGATGAGCAGAGAAAGCAGAGTAAACGAAATGACGGCACAGTGCCTGTCAATGCCAGAGGTGGTGCAAATAATGTTGTTGTTGATGCTTTTGCTCATTAAAGAACGGAAATCAAAATAGACAATGAGATGGCTAAATTGCATTTGAGACGTTCGCCTCGCTACGTTGATTCATTTAGCCAAGGCCATGGCGGCTATTTACATAGCATTTTCATATACAAACTGAAGAGAGTTTCTTTTTTTTTTTTGTCTTTGGCTGGCTTCGGTTGCCATTGTTGCTACTGTCGCAATGTTTGTCGTTGGCATATTTATGTGGCGCTATGATTAACATATAAATTAAAAAGGAATTCATCGGAAGTGACGCTTTTGTTCGATGACTGCAAAGCTGCCGGCTATTTGCCAACGTGCCCGGCATTAAAATTTTGGCCAAAAATAAGAGAAGAAAAAAAGGGGAAGAAATACCAGGCAACTGGCCAATTGTAGAGTTTTCTGATTTTGGCATACATTCGCCTCTTTTTTTGGTCTACATTCGGTAACAATGTTTGACCTTTTGGCTTATTAGGGTTTTGCTGTAAATCTGCTGTTGCTGCCGTTGCTGTTGCTGTTACTGTTACTGCGGCTGCTTTTGACCAAACGAGGGCATTCTGTGGCCAAAAGCCAATTTGTAAGTGGCAACAACAGAAATCGACAAACATACAAATGGCAACGCCACTCCACACCGCCAGCCCCTCTCAAGCCAAATCCTCCGTTTAGGTGACGAATGTGTGCTTGCGGTTTGTTAAATGGCAAACTAAAAGCGCTGCCCCAAAACAGGAAATCAAACCCAGCAACAGCAGCAATGGCAACGGAGCTGCTTAAAGGCGGAAGTATGCGTGGTCCCAGAGCATGAGTAGGAAATTGTACAAGATCTGTAATAAATTGTAAAAAGGTTCCTTACCGGCAGCCCAGTCAGCAACAACAACTGAGACGCCAGACACATACACACACACACACACACACACAGATGAAAACCGAATGAGGTGTATGAAGACAGAAGTAAATGCTTTGGTAAACTCTGTTGCAAGATGCCAAATTCTTTGAGATATGTTCAGTTTTGGATATTGTTTTGACTAGTTTGGAAGGGAACAGGAGCTAATTGATTACTTTTGTTACATCCGAAAATATATCTAACTATGTAGAGTAGCTAACATAAATGACTCTCTGTACAAAATTCTATAATTCAATTATTAATGTTGCGAATCCCACAACAACAACAATGGCAAATAGCATTACAACAATGAAGAAAAAGTAAGAATTTTGCTGTAAAAAGTATTTTAAGTAAGGCTCAATCAAACTTCGCTTACTGTATACCCTATAGTTGAATATTATTCGAGCTATGGTTAGAATCCAGAAGAAGGCGATTAGATTTCAGGATATCTATTATCGAAGCAATTATTGCACTTCCACACATCATTTTTGTCAGCGTTGGCGTTTTTATTGTATTTGCCAACAAAATGCATGTCATTTGTCATTTGTACATGCGAATTACATGTAACCGCCATCAAAGAGCACCACCACAACTCATGGCAGCCAAGCAGCAACTCAACCACCACACCACATCATAAATCTCTCTCATATAATAATCAGTGCAAATTTGTTTGCCTTTTGTCAGTCACATTGCTCCTCCTCCTGCGTTGGACACAAATAATCGCATGCCAACCGAAATGATGTGGGTGCACAAAGGTATCTAGAGCATTTATGCATAATTAAAGCAGAAAAAGAAAAGCACGACAAGAGAAAAACTAATTACTGAATACACAAATTGTGATATGCGAATGCTTAAAGTAATCAGAGGATAACAACGGAATGGAATTCTTGCTCTTTTGCTTAACTATTTTTTGTTGTTGTAATATTTTGCATTTTGCAAGAAGTTTTTTGCAATGCAATATTAATAAATATGGCAAGCACAACGGGAGCTGTTTTGCAATGCGTTGCCTAGGTTTTTGTTATCAATAAACTTAAATGAAGTGCTGTAAAAATGTGCAAACAGAAAAATAAAACCTTTGCTGACCGTTGAAAATAGTTTTCAATCAATTCAAATAAAAATCAAACTATTTCAATTCATTTATAAATAAACATTTTTATTTAGTTATTTCTCAATTCAATTCACTGTCGATTTACACGCTCTCATTGATGCATTTTTGTCGTTCAACTTGAATGAATAATACAAATATCTAACATGAAATATGTATTGAGTTGAATTAAAGTAATTGCTCATTGGTTTGAGTTCAAGGTTATAAAACTAATTATATTAAGGTTTATTAAGTTAATTGCTCAATGAATTCAATAGTTTTCAAAACACTTCAATTGCATAAGCTGCTAAGAAAACATATGAATTGAAATATTGTGTATACACCTCGTCGGCCACTTTTGTTTAATAACTTGAGAAGCATTCGAACTGCTGCCAGTCTCAAAATGAGCAAAGGGATTGCATGTTACGTTTAGCATTGTTAAAAGTGGCCAGTGACAGTAGTGACAGCTGTTGATGGGCAGCGTTGAGTTGGTCAAGTCACGTTACCTTGTTGGCCTTGTCACCCACCAAGCAGCGGTAAAGGAGAACAAAAGTCAGTAGCGCGTGCAAGGTAGCTAAATGCACACACACACACACGCATAGATATAGAGCGTGCAAATGACAGCATAAACATACAAACATACTTACATATATATATATATATATATATATATATATAGAATGCTGCAAAGGGCACAGTGCTGGCCAGGCATTCATTGCCATTGCCACGGATATCAAATGCAGTTTTTAAATCACAAAACACACACACACACACACGCACACATAAACATAGAAAGGGAAGAAAATGTCGACGCCAGCAGCATTGCCGTTGCCATTGACATTGCTTTTGTTGTTGTTGTTGCTGCTTCTGCTGATGCTGCTTCTAAGGCAAAAGTTGCTCATTCCGTCTTTACCTTCTAGTTGCGCTGCGTTTTGAGTTTCGTTGGCATTTCCTTTTTTTTTTTCTTCACTTTTTATTGCCATTTCTTTGGCAATTCGTGCAGGGTGATAAGTTTTCTTCAAAGGAAATTAAAAGCGAAACGGCGAGCGCCCATTTTGTGGGTGGCATGGGTTGGCTACTTCCACACACTTCCGTTTGTGTGTGTGTGTGTGTGTGGGAGCTACTGACATTTGCCTTCACCTTGACTGGGTCGAGTTCACCGAGTGTCTGTGTGTGTGTGTGTGCGTGTGCACCTGTGCCCCTGCCCTGCTCGCACAACCTAATGTACAAATGTATGTATGTATGTAGCTATTTCTATATGTATGTGTATAAGTAGCTGATATGGCAACACAAGCTGGCGATAAAAGTTGCTTATTGGAAAAGTTGAGCGCTTGCAGCTTTAAAGCCAATTGGCAGCTTCACGCTGATAAATGGCCAGCGACTTAATGTTCGACTTGCCATACACACGAATGGATGCCTTTTATTTTCGAGTTAATAAAAGAAGCGAAACTCTGGCCACAAGGCAAATCAAAGCCAATGGCAAGGGCTAACCACACAGTTAGACTGCTTTGTCCCCTTTCAATGCACTGCAATAGATATTAGTATTGTACTAGATGACGCATTCTCTATACATGTGTATAAACAATCACAGAGCTTACTGTTAACAAAAAAACAACAACAAAAAACAAAAACAGAGCGAAACGTCAGCGCTGCAAGCGTCAAGCTCTTTAAGCTCACGTGGCGCTAGCTTTGTTCTACAATTGTCTGTACAAACAGAGCAGCCGAACGACAGCGAGAACGAAGGCAAGGAGACGCAATGTTACCCTGTAACTGCTTCTTAGAGATAGTTAGAGTTTAGAAGGAAGCAGCAAGAAGACAGGGTAGTGTACGTATAGGGTATGCAATGTAGAGTCAGCAGGAACAGTAGCTAGAGAGAAAAAAGAAAAAAACAAAAAACGGATGCAAAGCTAAATAAGAACAGAAACCACGACAACAGCAAACACAGCAGCAACAACAACTATAACAGGAATGAACGCAAACGAGCGAGAGAAAGAGAGCGAGAGAGCGTGTGAAAGATAGATAGAAAGATAGTGAGGGGGCGGGGAAGCGGTCCCAGTCTCAAATTATTAAGCTAAAGCATTTTTTCGCTTCCTTTTCGCGGCTGTTTCTAACTCTCTGGCTAGCGGTAATTGAATGAAACTAAGTGTGTTTATGCGTGTGTATGTGTGTGGGTTTGTTTGTGCTCGTGTTTGTGTATGAGAGTGTGTGTGTGTGCAAGTTTCTTTATTTAAAAATAGCTCCATTGTTTATGTTGCAAACCTATTCGGGTTGCGTAAGATGTAAGCACACACACACACACACACACACATAGACATGACACGTGTAGTTATATGTGTACGAAGTAGAGCCTTGAATAGGTAAAAAGAACTTGATAGTCATTAACGTGATGATGGGCAAGTTGAAGCTTTGCTTGTGAGCTGCAGCAATAAGCCAAGGCTAACTAACTAGCACAAGAAGGCTAAGACTGAAACAGTTATGACATAGCCTGAACTGACAGATTACGGCAGACCTTTGGCGTGGGGGCTATCAACAGGGAGTCTATAGCTTGGTTACATATCAAAATATGCTCAAACGTTGTTATAAAACACCACACTGACAGAAAGAAATGTGTATTAAGAGTAGATACTTTGACTAGAAAAGTAGCTAGACTTTGGCACAAATGTTGTGGAAAATTGCTTCATTTAAGTATAGATTTAATGTTAAGCTAAAGCTCTTTAAATCTAACAGCTTATTTCGTGCACTGTACGTTATTGAAAGAAACATATATATAATGCTTTCAAAGACGTTGCCCCAAATGGTTGTTATTTTTATTATTTTTTGCTTTTGCTTTTGCTGTTGTTGCTGTTGTGTAACCGCAGCATTTGTTATGCTATAAATTTGCAAGTTTAAAACACACATAAACAGCCATAAACAGACACCCAACCAATAAACATGAATTGTGCTGAAGTATGCAGCAGCAGCCGAAAATAAATGATTATGCCTGGGATGCCCTCACTTACAGCCAAATTACATATTATATATGCATGAATGTACGAGAATTTTCCTAGTGACTTTTGCCAAAATTCGCTTCTTCAATTCCTACTTTTTTTAAATTAACAAAATAAATGAATATATTTTTGGTTGTTCCTGCTGTTGTGTTTTTTTCACTTTTTCTTTTTTGATTGAATTCAATTCAATAAGATGAAAATACCCCATGCATAGAGTATAGAAATTGTGGCTGCAAATTGTTTTATTTGATTACATTGCAAATGGTTTTTATAGTGGAAAATTGCTGTGCGGAATGAAAATGAACACAAAAAAGCAGTGAACAGCCATCTAATTAAATATACGAAAGAACGCAACAAAAAAATAAACAGTTTGGCGTAAATGCAAAGCAAGAGGGGAGAAACACATATAATTTGTGATAGATTGATTGATTTGATGTTGCAATCGAAATGAAATTCAATTCACCAACTGCCACTGCCACTACCACTACCACCACCAAGTTGGCTTATTTATTTATTTTAATTGAATTCATTTCTCACCACAGCGCCCAAAAGTATTTCGTAGCATTATATGTCTTCACGCATCTCCACAACCATCCATGACCCCTTTGCAACACTGATTACGCAATTATGCACTAAATTAAAAGCTTTCGCACGCACACACACACACACAGACACACACACACGCAGTTCTGTGTGCACTATAAATTTCCATGGTTAGTAGTTCGAATTGCTGAACAAATTTGTCCAAAAAAACGAAGAAAAAAACCAAACTAAGGAAGGAAAACGAAACGAATAACGGAAGAAAAAAAGGCAAAAGTCCTAGGGCGACGGGTGAAAGGGAAAGCGGGTAAACGGAATGCTTGCTGGCCGAAATGATTGTTTTTGGAATGTAGTGAAAATTGTATTTTTCAGCCAAATAGTAAAACACACACAGTAACGTTAAAAGACAACTGCGTGAAAAATTTGACGGAATGGAGGAATGGTGGCCAATCAGGTTTGGTGTCTGTGGTGTTGGCAGTGTTGGTAAATGTTTCTTTTGTGGAACGCTGCGTTTAATTAATATATGGGAATGGATCAAAACCCGAACATGTTGGACATTGGCGCTAAATATTTTGTAAATTGGCCCGCATTTTGTTTGGCGTCAAATGAAATTTGAAATGAACGAATAAGAGAGGTAGAGAGGGAGGGAGGGAGAGAGAGCAGCAGGCCACAGTGTTGCAACTCAACAATTAATTAGAATGCTGAGTAAAACCACATAAGCACACACTCATACATGCGTACATATAGGTATACCACATAAGCACATACACACACACACATCGATGCCACGGTCAGCGGTCATTTAAAACGTTAGGTTTGGGTTAAACACATGAAGAGAGAGAGAGAAAGGGAGAGGAAAATGTAATTGTGCAACTTGCACGACTCAAATTAAAATTGTTTGCATTTGCCATTCAAATTGGTCGGCTGCCTAATTTGAAAATTCGCATATCATTTTATGGTTTGACGTTGATTTTTTTATGTTTCTTCTTTAACAATTGCTATTTAATTTACATACGCATTGAATATTTGAATATGCAATTGTATACCCAAGCATTTCTATCGCAAAGTTTACTACATTCAGACGGGACTAAAAAATTATGTCTTTTCAATTTCGAAAGTCAAAGTTTAACGACGCAAACTTTAACTGTCCAATAGTTACATTCTTAAATGTGTTGACGGTGTATTAAGTGTAATTAAACAATATATAGTTTATAATGAGCTTGGCGACTGTTTTAACACTTCATTGCCATATTATTATTATTATAATTATTATGAATATATCTTCCTGTGTGTGTCATGAGGCATTAAATTAATGACATAAATAAGCGAATGGCTTTTAAAGCGTTTATGTGAATGGCATGCAATTAATTAATGATATTATATGTCCTCCTCTGCTTTATTATTTTTTTTTTTTTCGTTTGTGCCTTATTTCATAAATTATTATTATATTTTTTTTTTCTTTTCTTATTCTTTTTGCTGGTTGGCTGTGTGCTAGCCGGGCAGAAGCAAGCAAGCCAACAGAGCTAGTGGACGCTGGTTATGACATTACAACAATACCAGAATGGTGAAAAGCTGTACACGAAACTGGACCACAAGTCGAGCAAAAGTCCCGTTAATAAACGCCACACACACACACACACACACGAACGCAAAACCTGAAAAACTGTTCAACAAATAAAACAGCACACACAAATTGTGACCGCTTCATGTACAAATATGTTCGAATGTGTATGTGTATGTATGCATTTTAAAACATGCCGTTGTTTAAGTATGTTGCCCTATAAACTTGGAAATGATTAATGCTCTGCATACCTGTGTGTGAAAACCGATTAACCGATTTTTTAGTTCACAAGTACCTAAAACTTTTCTACATATTGTTTAACAATAAAGCTTTAAGATCTTTCATAATTCTAAGTGCCTGATGATGAGGTTATGTAGATGCATCTTTAATATTAGAAGCCTCTAGCTTTCGGGGTGTCTAAGAAATAAGCAAGACATAACATAGAAAACATTTAAACATATAAAGTACTCGCATGTAGGCCTGCAGGTATTAAACGAGGTAACAAAAGACAATTAAATGAATACATATAAAATATATATATATGAAACCAATATTCTATGAGTAATTGCGGGCTGAGTGAGGATTGCGGATTGTGGCTTGCAGGCATAAAACGCGTCTGTTTATTTGTATTATTTATGGCTGCTGGCCATTTAAGTGGGAGGCGTGGTCAGTATCACGCCTGACTATCTGACATGCCTGCATGGACACACACATGCAAATATTACGCACATGTAAAATGTGTAGCATACTTATCTGCACCGGCTGTGTGCGTGCTTTAATAATGCCTTTTATTCTCATAATATGTTAAACAGAGATGAGGGTAGCTCGAGATAGAGATAGGCATGACAAGTGCATATGGCGCATAGGTTTCATTGTGGTCAGCCACCGACAAATGGAGGGTCTGAGGTATGGACCATAACGTACGCATCGTTCACTGCCTCTGTGTGTGTGTGCTTTTCCTCCTCTATTTGCTGGGGCATCATGTAATTTGATATGCCAAAGTTTTTCGACACTTAGTGAAACATATTTCAGCGACGTGCCTTCATCCATATA
The DNA here is from genome assembly GCA_035044725.1 of Scaptomyza caliginosa. Classification (NCBI taxonomy): domain Eukaryota; kingdom Metazoa; phylum Arthropoda; class Insecta; order Diptera; family Drosophilidae; genus Scaptomyza; species Scaptomyza caliginosa. Next base: position 737,534 of record JAWNNR010000739.1, on the reverse strand, counting down.
TAATTGTTATAATGCCAACAGACTACGGCTAGTGTCGGCCATTTGACGTAACCAAAATTAAAGCACAAGTGCGAAAAACTCCCACGATTATGAATTCATATGGCAGGGCCGAAAACTCAGCAATTCAAAAATAACGACAAGCTCGTACAGTTTATAATGCATCAAAACTCATAAGAAGCAGTTTTGAGCTCGGTATTCATTTAAAAATATATAGAAATTTAATTGTACACTTGACTTTGTTTAGATGTATGCGTAAGCTGCTTAGCAAAAAAGTTTGATGGTTGTTCTTTTTTGCTTTTTTGCTTAATATTTAATAAGTTAAGCCTTAATATGCAGCTCTGTTCACTTTATACAAAGACTACTGTAGTCTATGGCCGCATGTTAACAAATCAAGGAATTCTCGTTTCTAACTGCCCGCCTGATGCTATTTTGTAATTGCTGTCTGATTCTCTAATTGCATGGTCTACGCTTTTGAACACATACATACACACGAGTACATACATATATATATATATATATATATATATATCAGTATATTCACTTTACTATGCTAGCATGACCGTAGTAAATTTCCATTTGCAACCTCAATAGCCACATTTGCTATGGTATTTACTATGGCATCTGCTATGGCAGCCATTACTTTAAACTGTCACTCAAAGTCAGGCTTTGTGTTAGTGTTGTTGTTGTTGTTGTTGTTGTTGTTGTTGCTAGTTGCTTCTAGTTGCTAGTTGCATGAATAACTATGCGTGCTGGGACAATTACACGCATTATGTGCGCCAGGAGTGTCACACACACACACACACACACAAGTAAGTACACATGCAGAATAAGAACAAACATTAGTTTTACTAAACATAAACGCTCGTATTTTGTCACATAAAGTGTCAACAGTTGACAGTCTCAACTTTACACAATTTACGACATTTTCAGGACACTTCTCTTTCTCTTTCGACCTCTTCCCCCTTCCTTGGTATATTACGTACAGTTGCCAATTCACATTTACATTACAATCATGCACAATAGCCACAGACACACACACACACCTACACATACACACATTGTATATACTGTCTTATAGATAGTAGTAGTAAGAAGTCTGAGAAGAGAAAGAGAGAGAGCTCAACAAACCGCAACAGCTGCGTTCATCTTGGTCACTCTTCAGGGTGTGGGTGTAGCAAAAGGGGTAAAGTCTATATATTATGGGTGTGACTGTGTTGAATTAAGTCTTATTGTTCGGCTAGCAGTCATTTGATATAAAACGCGTTAATTGCCAATTAGAAATGTGAAGCAGTTGAAGTAGTTGTTTATTATACGCGTCTACATACACCAATTATATCAATGTCTGTCGGTTTGTATTGTCTTATAATCGCGTTCGATTGACGCTCGTTGATTGAACGCTCTCTTAACTGTGTGTGTGTGTGGACAGCAGCGTAATTAATACTACTATTTATTAGATGCCTGTCATTTCAGAAGTTACAATGAAAAACTTTCTTTACCCAGCTAAGATACGTAACTTGTTGCTGTGCATTGGTAGCAGACAGTCAGGACACCGAGTTTGCTACCAACAGCTTTATTTGTAATTACTCATATATCTTTTACTTTTAAAGATCTTAAAGTTATATGCCATTTGCTAAGACTTTCCAGTTCTTATTTAAAATGGCATGTTTAAGTACTTATGCAGCTTTTGTGGAATCATTGAATATATATATATATATATATATATGTTTCATAAGTAATTAATAATACAACATACATATGTTCAACTCATTTATCTGCCTTGCAGCTTATCAATCAATATTGCTACACACACAAAAATGAAATAAATATATATATATAAATATATTTAAAAGCATTTCGACATGTGTGCGTGCTGCTGACTAAGTGTTTCTGTATGTGTTTGTATGTGTGTGTGTATGATGTACTCAATTAATGAAGGATACATTTAAGGGCAAAAAGCTACGAAGACGCCAGGAATGCTGACAACAAAACAAATTGCGTATACGCCAAGTATGCCCAGCCAAAAAAAAAGGCTTGCAACCAAATTATTATTATCATGTGTGCGTGTGTGTGTGTGTGTGTTGTTAAGATTTGTTAGCATGAGGTGTGCGACGTGATGTACATTAGAATGCTGTTACCGGCATGATCAAGTGAAATAATTTGATAACCGCCCTAAGAATACTCTACTCAAACAGGCCACGCGAAAAGTAACTTTCAATTAGTTTTCTTTTTAGCAAAGTCTTTGGAGCAGATGTTTGTTTAAAGTCAAGCAATGATGTTGGAGCTATGCGATTTGTGCAAGGATAAGTATGAAGAACATTATAAAATCAATAGCGCTAAGTTAGCTGCTTTGAAAGTGTATTTGATAGGTGAACACAAAGCGATAAGAAGGTCTTTGGGCTTAACTTGGTAAATAAAGAGACCTGGGTAATAAAGCGAAGGCGGCAACTTAACTCACATATTCAACACAATAAAAAGGCAACCAAATCTGTTGCGAGCTCTGCATCTTATCGCTCAGATAACATTCGATACACACGCACTCACACACACAGACAACGTACACCATTTGCAAAGAACCGGAAACGGATACAAATATTTCGTATTTTTCGGTATTATGGACTTCATTTTGCTAGGATTTGCTCGCATATCCAAAACAAAAGCCGCCCGAAGCGTGCAGGTGTTGGTGTCTGCTGCGTATCATCGTCTAGCGATGGAGGGCAAGGATAGGGGGCCTGTCGGTTTGTGGAAGCATTAGCGTAGAAAAATTGCGTATACGGCACGTCCGCACACAAAGCATTAGAGAAATTACTTTAAAACAGTGAAAGACCAAAAGAATGGAGAGAACACGATTTTCTGCTACTGCTAGACCGCCAGACAGCCATGACTGTGTGTGTGTGTGTGTGTGTGTGTGGTTATGACAGACAGGTAGATAGACAACAAAATCAGACGAACAGACAAACAAACGCATTGTCGACTAGCTGCGTTGAAAGTTAAAAGTGAAGAATAACCAGCTACAAAAGCGCGAATAACTCGCTTACCAACAGGAAGCCCAGGGAGAAAATTTAGCTTTGACGCATTCTCTGTTGGGAAAAACCTCAGAAATGAAATGCGGTAAACAGCAAAGGGGGCAAGGGAGCAACATTTTTGAAATGTTTTGTGTGGCTGACCTTGAACTCTTGCTAAGCAATTTTAAATAGAATAAATTTTCAGTGAATGATGTCATTAAGCAATCAGCAATTGCCACGCCACGCGAAGAACACAACGCCCACGCAAACGCCCATGCACTTAAAGGGCTCGCTGCGGAAATCATCTCAAGTGTGACAAATATATCGTTGATGCATACTTTCGAGCTATTAAAATCACTCATTCGCAGCGTGTGCACTCGCTCTCTTTTCTTTTTTTTTGCACATTCCTTAACGTATGTTTTATTTATAGACCGAACATCTTTATTAAGATTTGTTCAAAACAGGGAATTAAAATAAATAAATGAACAAGATTATTGTCAATAGCTCTGTCGCTAGGATCCTGAGTATTATAAAAAAAGTGTTTTATGTGTGACTTTATTCTATTAAAACTGCATTATTGTGCTTGATATGTGGCCAACATTAACGCATTTAAATGCCATCTTAATGGTCTTGCAATTTTTTATGACGCTACAACCATAAACACAAAGGTCTTAAGATAATCAGTTTTCTTTCCGAATTATTGAGCTTACTCCCAATGCTTGTAGCATAAACCATGTGTGCCCCTTGGGCGAATAAAGAAAAGTATTTCAAACTCAAAGAACAGAGTATTTCTTAGTCAGGCACGCTTCACAAGCAAACTGTGGTTCTTTTGGTTTTCTTTTCCTTTTCTTTTTTTCGTCCACAATGCTGCATCCATTAAATGCCAAGTGCAAAGTGCAACAAAAGTGCTGCTGAAATGACGGTGTGTGTGCGTACTAAAAAGGCAAGTTTGTAGCTGTAGAAAGACAGAGACAAAGAGAGAGAGAGAGAGTGTAAGTTGGGAAGAGAAAGACACTAGAGACCTGGAGGGCTTTTCTGGTGTGCGGGCGCTGCAGCTGCTGCTGCTATTGACAATTCTAAAGAAATTTATGTTCGAGTGAACTTAACAAAAAGATGTGCAACTGCATACACACACACACACACACAGACACATGTATAAAGCGAACGCCCACATATTACATGTATGTATCCACTAGGATGAGTACTTGGCTGTTGCTATTGCTGACCTGATTGCTGTTTAGCTGATAAGCTCCCGCATCCTCGCGCCCAACACAGCTAAGTTCAGTTCGCACATGCGGCACAGACAACCAGCCTGGCAGCCTTGGGGCAGCGCAGGCGTCACTTATCAAGTGATTTATGTTTGTAATTTACTAGTGCACTTCACACACACACACACACACACACACACAGAGAACGAAAGAGCGAGAGAGGTAGCTTGTGTCCCAAAAGTCTGCAATGGCAAATTGTCAAACAATGCGATGTTTTTATTTGCTGTAAAGTCAAAGCACTGCACAAATTCTACCAAAGTGTCAGAGCGAGAGGGTTGTTAAGAGAGAGAAAGAGACAGAGGTAGAGAGAGTAACCAGCAATAAACAGTTCTCATTCCAATGCCACTCCTGAGTCCCAGTCAGAGTCCCTAGACATGTCACATTACTATTACTGTCAAGTGACATTGGCTCGCCCACGAAATGTTATTAACTGGCTAAGGGAATCGACTAAGGCTTTCCCCAACTTAATTAGCAGCTAAGGCCAAATACAATAACAGCATTTTCAGCCAAATCGTAATCGCTGTCCCTTGGACACAGTAACAGTTAATCAACAAAACTGGCCCATAGCAGTGGAACACAAAGTTGATAGTTGATGTAGTTGAAAATAAATCTGGTTGTTATACCTGATAACTGCACAAAAAATATGATTTAAGTCTGGTTCTTAATGCAACAACTATAATGCTAAAGCAATAACATGGTTTTGAGCACGATTTTGGCTTAATTGGATTTTTATTGGATTTAACCCATTCTCGTTTGTTTTTCTATAATTCGCAACTTGTTACTTTTTTTTTTTTTAGCTGCCTGCTGCATTTCACTCGCGCGGCTTTGTTTAAGCTATCTACTTTCGCTATCCCTCACTCTCTTACTGTTTCTCTTGAATTCAAAGATTTATTCAAATCATTCAAGTACCTGCATTTCAGCATCCCACCGCCCCATCCAGCAGAGTCGGCAGACCATCGCACTTGGCACTCATCGTTCAACGTTCGCTTTGTGATCAAAAACTGTTTGCAAACTGTGGTGAGCGGTCAGAGCGTCTAAGGGAGGGTGAGGTAAGTGGTTGTGGGTTAGGGTGTGAGCAGTCAGTGTGCGGGCAACGGCACTTTTAATTAGCGCACTTCGAGACTCACTTTATCAGGTGCAATGCACAGCATCAGTGCGCATCAGGGTTGATTCAGCAGCGTGGGGAGTGGAGGACAGCAGAAAGAGCATCAGCAATATTTGTCTGTCCTGCATCCTTCTACCTCATTTCCGTTTCATCCAATTACAGCCGCTTTGTCACTATTTGCCTTCAACTGATGCGGTTCTACAAACTTTTCTTCTCTTTTCCTATTCCATTTCTTTTCACAAACCTACAAGCTGAACTTGTTTCGAATCACGTAATCGTTATTTGATACTGTTTATGCAGACTTAGCTGCTATTTAATAAAATTCTATATGCGAAACACATACACAAAAAAAAAAAAAAGTTTGCCTTTTGGCTGGATAAGTTTGGCTTATAGCCAGCACATGTGGAGGCTTAAGGTAGGTTGGCTTATACAAACTTGAGGCAGGTTTAAACTATGCACAACAATTCAAATAATGTAAATGGTATTTTATCATAATAATTATCTCGCTTTGAAAGCATTTGCGTTCTACGGTATCCGTTTTACTTTCCTGGAATGCTATCAAGTGTAACGATTTGTGGCTCATTCACAGAGTCTAAAACCAAATCATCATCATTATCATTGTCACTTGGCCTGGAAGAGGAGTAATGCTTTATGCCTTAACTCTTAACTTAAGCAGTAGTGGGTAAGTGAATTCTACAATTTTCGGCGTCACAAGTGTAACGGCACTTGTAATGCCTTCTCTTGCCTTTTCCACGTTTTCTCCCCCTGCTCTTTCTCTCACTCGCCCTGAATTGATGCTTGTGCTGCCGCATAATCTTCGACAGAAGCAACTTGGCACTTCTGGCTAATGGCCATAATGTGCACTCATGGCATAATTTTCTGTTGTCTTGCACGCGTCGCTGGAGTTTTTCCTGGGCTCTGGAATTTCCAAAAAAATGTTTTCTCTCTCTTTTATTTTTTTGGCATCCCTGGCGCATAATGTTTAGCTGCAAAAATCACATAAATACGCACGCAAACATACTAAAACACACAAACACAAACACACAATGTCGAATTGGGACACTAAGTCACTCCAGAAATTGGTGCCATCATTTGCCAAATGTTTGCCGACCGTCAGCTGAGCTCAGCTTTTAGCCTTAAATGGTCCCAAAACACACACACACACACACACACGCGCGCACACACACACACACACACACACACACAGACAGGGACAGAATGTGAGCTCTGCTCTCTTGGCCATAGCTCTTACAAAAGAACTGAATTGTGCTCTCAATTTTGTTATGTCGCAAACTAAGCAAACAGAGAGATCATCGAGGTCAGATAGACGTGATAGATATATGGATGGAGTAAAAAAGAGATATTCAGGGGCTGAATGACTTACCACATCGATGATTTGCATTAGTGTTAGACCAAAACTCAGTTGCAATGGATCGGATTCGTTGACCACGGGACGCTCCAAGCTGTTGTAATTGTCCAGCAGGGCGTGCAGTAAACGCTTCTCGTGCGGTCCAGCAGAGCAAGCTGTAAAATATTAAAAATAAATACACATATAATATATATAAATATATATATAAAGGTTCGCTATCAATGAAGTTGCTCTGCCCTAAGACCCACATACAGGCCAAGCTATATACTTGTGTAAGCCGCTGCTTAAGGCCAGCATTCAACAATGTTATGACTCCAATAAGAACTCTAAAGTCTCAACCTCGAACTGTGACTCGCAACTCAATTCAATTTAATGCCAAGTGGGTGTGTTTGTGTGTGTGTGTGTGTGTATTTGTAGCAATGACTTTTCTGGGCTTACAGTCAGGCAAGCAACCGTTGCGGCAGTTTAACCTGCATTAACGTATCGTTGTCATTGTTGCTGTCACTGTTGCCCCAGCACCTTACCCTGCGACGGCGCTTTTCTATCATGCCAGCCACCTGGTTGCTTGCTGCCAATTAAATTTGTTCAACCAATAAGTGGCATTGGTTTGGTTTGACGTTGCCAACAGTAGTATTAGCCCCAGCAGCTTAAGCCACAGGCTCTGACGCAGCCACTGGAGGCGCACCTTTTGCTTTTAAGGGACTTTTACAGTCATCTGTGGCATGGCAAGGGACTTTGCTTTCCTTGTTTCTTCTTTTATATCTTTCTCTACGCTTTTTGTATCTTTTTGTTGTTGCTAATTTTATTCTGACCCAACCACATTGCAGCACATTCAAGTATTTCCTGTACTGTCTCTGTGTGTGTCTACAATTTAAGATGAAGTTGTATTACCAATTGTATGGCTATTAAATTGTTTTCATATGTTATTATTTAACTGCGAAAAGCTGCCGGAAATTATGAACAAATTCTCATACATGGCGATTACTGGTTCTGTTACTGTGCATTTCATACTTTGATATCATATTGAATTGGGTATATAATGTGGTTAAAAGGTTATTTGCAGTTCTGCACTTAACGCACGAAAGGTTCAGATTAGCCACTGCATTGGACGTAATTGTAATTGAATGGCAACTGGCTGTTTAAGCCACAAATTTGTGCAAACACTGTGGGGGAATTTAGGAGTTAATTTGAAAGCCTTGACTGGGCAATTTGCTACAGCTAGACACAGAAGCAACCGGTCAGGTCAATTAGGACAATTACTTAGGGCCCTACGAATGTGAACGAAGAGAAGGCTGCCTTGTCTTGGCTTCGCTTGTCTTGCGGTGCATATTAAAGGACAATCAAGGAGTTGCTGGCCAGTGCCAGACGTGCTCGCAACTGGTCAAAGTTTTTGCACGGCAACCACAAAGAGAGAGAGAGAGAGAGAGAGAGAGAGAGAGGAAAGGAAGGTAAGAAACTAGTACTAAATAATTCATGGCATGCTTAAGGCGCATTTCCAGCTGTTGTCGCCCCGCTTCAGCTACACTTTGCACACAAGTTTAGTTTATTGATGTGCCAAAAAAAACAAAACACAAAATACTACAGTAGAAGAAGAAGATGAACTTTGCATCATGCTCAAGCATGTGGTACATGAGCTGCAACAGCTGCCGCAGGCTGCGACAGGATCGAACTACTTTACAACTGCCAACAAGAACACACACACTAGTAACAACTACACTTCATAACTATTTGCATCTTTCACCTTTTTATTTCTTTTGCATAGTTTTTCTTGCCATTTTTTTTTTTTTTTTCTGCTGTGTGCCAACAATCATAGGCTAAAAGTTTTCGTCTGTCTCTCTGTCTTTGCGGTCTATGTTAAGTTAGAAATCTACATAAATATATACATCTAGTTTGTTATGTATGTAAATATTGACAGACTTTTAATGGCTGTTAACTTATATGAGCCTTTGGCAGCAGTTGTAAAGGAGTTTTGTTCTCTTTCATTTTTCTTTAAAAGATGTTGACTAACTTTTGCTTATGTAGTTATTCTTGTTAACACACACACACACGCACACTGGGCTGAGCATATTTGTTAAATTGCAATTTGACGGCAATAAACTGGTTAAATCACATCACGTACGACACATTTTAATGTAGATTCCACATATTGTATATGCTCAAGCAGCTCAAGGAGCTCGTAACTAGCCCAATTCCAGTAAATATCCAATCGATTGTTGTTGCTGTGGCTCGCGCGTAAAATACATCAGCTTTATTAATGAATACGTTAACGGGCTACGTGCGGCCTTGTTGCTGTTGTGACTGTTGGCCATGACAGCCACTAAAGTGCCGGCCATTAACGATTGCATGTCAAATGGCAAGGAACCAGTGTACACTTGAAACAAAAGCTATATATATATTGCTGTCTTTTGCATCTACAAAAGGACTTATTGTTTTGGCAAGTGTATCAGGCGAAGTGCTTTTGGCTTTTGTAATTATGTAATTATGGGCTCAAAACAAAGCCAACTAACGCAAAGGCAACAACTTGCATTGCTGCATGAACAAGAAAAGCACTCGCATTAACTTACTATAATGGCTAATTGCAATTAATTGCTCAATTAAATGCCTAATGGCTCACACCCGCTCAAATGTTGGCTTTTGTTTTTGGGTGGTGTTGCCAGTTGCCAGTTGCCAGACACTTGAGGCCAAACACTTATGGCTGCATGTCAAAAATTGACATGAAGCAAATCTGGTGCGCATCTGCTGTGCATTTGTTTGGCCTAAGTGTGGGTGGGCCAACTGGGCTGGCTTAGTTTAGTTAGATGATGGCCAAGGCAAAGAGTGTGGCCTAGAAGCGCTGGCAGCTCGGCTGGTTTGCCATAAATTATGCATGCCACACACTTTGCGGCTACTTGGCCCCACTTGACACTGGCAGTGGCAGTGGCAGTGGCAGTGGTAACAGTGGGACTGGCCGTGGCAAGTGCCATGTAGCGTGTAGCACAGCGCCAAGCGGCAAGTGGCAAGTGGCAAATGGCAGTAGTGCATTATCATGCAGGATATGTATTTGATTACCTATGCCACACTTTCACTATGTTTACCCAGTCCTTAGCTCTGTATGTGAATAATACTATATGATATCATTTGGAAACATGAACGCTTTAAGCCATTAAATACAAATAAAAGTTGATTTGCCTAGAAGCTAATTATACGGCTAATACAGAAACTGTTACGCTAACTGAAACAGTAATTGCAAACTAAGGCAGTTGGCATTTGCTAACTTGGCAGCCAGAGCATTAAAATTTTACGCGTTAACGGCCAAATTATACGAAATCATTTTCGGAATGCAATAAATGAGGCCGCAAGTTAATTCGCAAACGTTGCGCTAAATAAAATGTAATGTCCCTTTATTCGATGGTGCTTTAAATGAGCATCAAGCACCACACACACACACAGAGAGATGGCGCTTTCCGGCTAACCACCCACTCTTGGCCATGGCCGATAAGCTGCGGCCGTGCCAGAAATTTAATCGAAATTACTCTATGGCTGTACATAAAGCCCACAGCATGCGCTTCACTCTGTGTGTGCGTGTGTGTGTGTGTGTGTTTGTGTGTGTGTTTGTCTTTTACGAGCATTTGGTTAGACTTCAACATTGGCCAAAGCATTACGCAATACCACAAAAGGCCCGCAAACACACACACACACACCCCTCCCCCCACACACACACAAATTGTATGATGTACAGGTAAATTGTATGAGCTATTGTCTATGTATATGTATATATATCAAACAATGTCTGCATAGTTGTTATTATGCTTGGTAAATCACTTGAATACTGCCATAGACAATTTCTAAACAATTTCCAGATTACCCAATTGCGCACCCTATTAACCTAGATACATGTTTAGTTAACAGTTAGTTTAACACAAGCTGCTAAACTAAATCGCTTTGAACTTTATGCAATAACCTTACTTATTATTGTAATCTTATATATATAGTAATATAAACTTTACGAGTAACTTGTTAATATAATAACATAAAATTAACTCTTATTTTGAGTCTACTTATTGTTTAAAATGTCAAATAAAGTTTGCACTTTTCAATGCTATTAAAAAGCATTGTGAACCTGTGGGTTCTCTCAGCGCTTGCCCCAAGTTGTAGCCACATTACTTATCTTATATATATATATATAACCGCCCACTGTGCCAAGGCGTTTATTTGCCCTTGTCGCTAAACTTTGCCCAACAACCAACAGCCAGCAGCCAGCAAGCAAAGCAGCAGGCGAACATAAATTGCACCACAATACGCACCACCAACAGCAGCAGCACGATAAAGCGTTAAATAGTTTCTCTAGGCAGCTGCACGCCCACATTAAATCCCTCCCCTCGCTTTGCCCCGCTGTTTACAATTGTATGGTTAGCTGAAGCTTGACTTGGCCGTAGTTTATTGCAGTCACTGTGTCTGTCTTCGACTGCAACTGATTTAATTTTAGATACGCATAATAATTGCTCCACGGAAAACGTGAAGCTATGCCAACTTGGTTGGAAGCACAAGGCAGGTGTGTGTGTGTGTGTGTGTGTGTGTTGGCATATTTAAGGCATGTACATATTTGCATTTTTCATTGGCATACCCAAGTGAATTCGCATTGGGGCGTGACCAGATTAAGTAGCATTGTATGAGTTTCAAGGCTTAATACTTGGCCATATGGCAAGCCAACTTCATGCACAGCACTGTGTGTGGGTGTGGGTGTGCGTGTGTGTGTGTGTGTGGGTAAGGTGGTGTGACTTTTCGGTGTAATGGTCACTTCCGTCACATCCGTCAGTATAACATTCAAGGCGAGCATTTCATCAGCTTCCGCTTGAAAAGGCACTGCGGTTACACTTGAAAAAAAAGTATTGCCTACTTTTTGACACTTTTTCTTGTACATTGATTTGACTATTATTATGGCAAACCGAAATTAAAACGATATTAAAATGTATCTTTAGAAGAACTATTAAAACTGTATTGCAATGCAGAAAGATTTTTCCCGTTTTGTTGACTGTAGTTGTTGTTGCCGTTGCTGTTTGCTGCTGATGGCAACTCGTTAGTGTTGTTGGCCGTTTGGCCAGCGGCAAGCCACGCCTTCTCTTGGCAACACCGCCTCCCGCTAGCCGTTAAATACTGATGCATAGCATCTCTAGGTGAGTGTTGGGGCATAGCAATTACCTGATGCCGGAAGGCTGGTGTCCAAATTAATGTTAACGAGCCAAGTTAAATGGTTAAATTGTTTCTTGCCGCATTGCCACACAGAGAGAAAGAGAAGAAGACCAACAGCAACAGGAAGAGGAACAGCAACAGCAACAGCAACAGGAACAGGAACAGCAGCAACAGCTGACAGAGTCGCAATGCGGGTTATGGGTTAAATGACAGCCACATACAAACACACACACACACACTCACTCACACATATATATATCTACGATAGCTGTGGCAGCATCTTGGCCCCAAAATGCTCTCAACACTCTGTCAGTTTGCCACTTCGTATCAGCTGCAAAAGTTTTGCTTACTTTTTTACACCTTTTCAGCATTCACCTGTTTGCATGCTGTCTTGCTTTTACCCTCCCACTTTGTTTCTCTGCCCCTCTCTCTCTGCACCCCTCTGTGCACTCCAGTCAACTGTTTTTACCTCGCTTTTCCACTGTTTGTCTGTTTGCGTGTTCGCTTATCGCTAACAGCCTTCAATTTAACAATTTCACTTTGTCACGTGCCCGGGCTCAGGTTGCGCACCCGCCACACCCATTTACGCCCCCACCCCCCCAAACACACACACACACACACAGCACCCACCTTTAACATTGGCATCCTAGAGCCAAATATATATTTAATTTTTGTTTCGTTCCTTTTCATCGAGTTTTGTATTTTCTGTTTTTTGTTGGTTGCCGTAAAAGTTTTTTGCCCTCATTTTGGCCACTTCACGCATTTTAAATGCCATCTTTTTTGCAGTTGGCCATTGTGTTTGACTTTGCTTTTCACGTATCTTTCCACTCATCTATCTTAACCCCTGTCACCCCGCCACTTTGCCGCTTACTTTTCTGCCTCTGAACCTTTTGTAACAAATTTTATTTACCGCATTTAATCTGCCTCCAGACGGCATCAATTTCTTAAGCTAATTTAAAATTTTGCCTAAGGTCTATTTAGATTAGTGTCGAAACGATAAAACAAAATCGTACAAAAGTATTAAACACTTTAAACTGTTAACGTATCAGAGGATAAGTAGTGTGTACTGTTAACTGTTTAATGAATTTCTTGCTGGCAATTTGTGATATACAAACCACAATATGGCAATTTAAAGACTTTGTATGTGCCCTAATGCAAAAGTGTTGACAGACATCAAAGTTCAAGAAACTTATTAAACGTCTTAGGCGTGTTCCAACACACACACACACACACACACAGTTGCAATAGCACTCATACACACTGGCACCTAGTTAGAGCAATGCACAACTGCTTTTTAGCCACTTAGCGTTTGACATGAATGTGCCACTAACGAGCTGAGTGTTTGTTGCCAGTGTTGGTGAGTGTGGCAAAATTCAGCGAGACGAAAGAATACCAAGCTCAAAAGTCACATCAACGCCCGTTACGACTAGGCCAACTAACACACACACTCATATGCGTATGAGTATAAGTGTGTGTGTGTGTGTTACTTGAATTTGCCAAGGGTTTGAAGAATGTCGTAAGTTTGTTTATGCAAAGACGATTTCTTAGCCACCTATCTACGGTTTCTGTTTGCTGCAAATAGTTGATTTAAGAAATAAAATCACATACTACGCAGATTTGTATTTAAAGCTTAGGTTTGATCTTAAGCAAAGTAATGTGACAGAAAGTGTAGAAAGTAGCTTGAGAAAAAATATTTAAGAAAGACAGAATTGCACTGATAAGCGGATGTATGTATGTATGTGTCTATCAAGACATATGGCATGTAAAGTATTTATAAATATATATATATATATAGAGATAGACAAAAGTATTTATGTTGGAATGTATGTTGCATACATATGCATACACAGTGGTGTTGGAAAGGGAAAGGGGAAGAGGAAAGGAAAGCTGACATAGAACTATGCAATTGCGATTGCAATTGCAGGCAATGAGCAAAGCAATAAGCAACTGCTTGGCAGACAAGCAACAACAACAACAACAACACGAGAGAACAATGTTAATACGCTTAGGGAAAGCCAGCTTAGATAGCAGCATGTGTGCACGTATGTGTATGTATGCATGTACGAGTATATGTTACATAATGACACACTCTTCAAAATGCGTTGACGTTGACTCTTTTTCTTTTTTTTTTTGTTCTCAATTGCCCAGTTTTTATTCTCTGTCTCCGTCTGAGTCACAATTCGCAGCCTCAGTTGTCGCGCTATTTTGCCTTCTCGCGCTTTCTCTGTCTCTTTCTCGCCATGTCTTTATACCGCTTGTCTGTCTGTTAAACCTTAAAGCCCGTGCCACAGAAGTTTATTATGCATGCAACTGCCAATGTTTTATTTTTTCGTTGCTTTTGTTGCTTATGCATTGTGAAACAGCATTTTTTCTTGTTGTTGGGTGTTTTCTTGTCGTTGTACTTCTAAGTTGGCTTTCAAGCGCCGCTTCACATACCTCTCTCTGGCTCCACACCACCCCACCCAGCCCACCGTACTGACTGTAGTGTGTGGCAAGCGAGGAGAGCCTTGTCTGCGGTTTTTGTACTAGCTGCCATTCAAGTGCGGAAGTTGTTTAGTGGCTGCCATTCAGCCATTCAGGCGCATTATTAAGTGGCATACCATACTCCACATACACGACTGCTCAGCAGACACCACCTCACTCTCCGCTCCTCCCTCAACTGCTTTCAATTGGCTGCCTGTCTAAACTTTTATCAACAAATATGTGTGTGTGTGTGTGTGTGTGTGTGTGTGTTTGGGGTTTCGATTTAGTCCGTGATCCCGATTTGCTGATCCTACTCTGCGCGCCAATGAACTTGAAAATTAAGCTGACTTTCTATGCATATTGTTTTAGGTGCTTTTGTGTTGCCTTTTTCTTTTTCTTTTGCTGTTGTTGTTGTTGTTGTTTTTGTTGTCTGTTGCTTGGAAATGGGTGAATTTACCAAAAAATTAAACTGCTACTTAAGATAACACAACATGACACATTCAATTCAGATTAGTTTCACACACACACGCAAAAGCTCAAGAAGATGCGGCAAATATACTTGAAGTAAATAAACTACAAAAGACTATTATAATTTAAGCTAAAAGTTCAATAATTATTATCTACGTACCACGAACTATAAGGGCATGAAAAATAACTTTTAAAAGGCGGCAAAAACTTTTTGGTTCTTGCATTTGATGAACCACAATACATGGTAATTGGGGTTCAGTTTTCACTTTGCGAAAGTATTAAGAACCAAAAAGAGAGAGAAAATTAAATTTTTGTTGTAAGAATTTACAATTTCTTTAAGCAAAACTTTATTATCAATCACCGTATGCCGGATAATGCTGGCAAAGAGCATAAAACCAGTTTAACTTTATTTATTAATGTATGTTTTTAGCATATGGAAACTAAGTTCGATATTCTCAAACAGGAAATGCATTTTTCAACTTGATGGAAGCCTTTCAACCACACACACACACACACGCACACACACACATGTGCTGTCAAAAAGCTTTTGCAAAATCAAAGGCAGTCACAAAACTTATCGCTTATACATATCTCTCAGCTACCTATTGCATACGAAAAAGAAATATGTAAGTGCTTAATGTAAGCCAGCCATCCTGTTTGGCTTTACTTTATTTCTTTCGCCTCGCTAACATTATAAATATGTTTTGTTGAGTTTTTCTCTTTCCCTCGTTTCCTTTTGTTGTTTTTGTGTGTGTGTGTGTGTGTGTTTGTTTTGTTTTTTTATAGTCAACATATTGAGGACGCTTTATTTGGTTTTAATTTAGAAGCAAAATGCTTAATGCATGCCATTTTATTTACACACACCATTTGTTGTGTGGCTCCAGTGCTACTATAACTGTTACTCTTACTGCTGCCATTGCTACTTGCGGTATAACTTGAACTATGAGTATATTTACATTTACATTAAGTTTTTCTTTTTCCTTTCTCTGTTGCACACGGCACTTTCTTCACTGCTGCCGTTTTTTCCGGTTTCATTTTCTTAGGCATCGCATCGCGTCGCGTCATATCGCCAGGACGACTCTTGACTCTAATATTTACAGCAGCAGCGGCAATGCAACAATGCTTACCCATAACAACAACTAACAGCAGCAGCAGCTTGAGTCAACAACAATAGCAATGTGGAGTCCTGCAGCAATGAAAATAGTTGCTCGACTGCTTGCGTTAACTTCACTACATACATATACACACTTCATATAATTTTCTTTACTTGCGCAACTTTTATAAAATTTGCTTTTCTTTTGGGTGTTCGTTTTTGCCTTTCCTTTTCCTCTTTCACATTTTTTTCTTTTCACTCGCTCAGAGTGACTTACAATTGCTTGTTGGCGTTGCTGCTGTAGCGTTTTTATATGTGCTTGCTAGCCAGGCGACTCTTGAGGCGACAGCAGCAGCAGCAGCAGTAGAAGCAGTAGACGCAGCCGGACAACGGTGCGTATGATTAATGCGGCGCATTGCTGTCACGGCCATGGCAAATGCATTTGGCCAGCCAAGTGCTGCCCCAGCCAGCTGTAACTCCCATCTCTCTGCTCTCTCTCCCTCTCTTGCTTGCTTTTTCCTCTTGCATTTAAACAAATTCGCTTGTTGCCAAAGTCTTGGCAGTCGCATCGCTTTCTCTGGCAGCACTCGCTTGAGCATGGCAATGGTTTTTCGATTGTGTTGGGATTTAGCTTAAGAGCCAGAGCAGCAGAGCTTCAGCAAAACTACACTTACAGCGTCAGTAAGACAGGGACAGAGACAGGGAGAGAGTAAGCGAGAGGGATGAGATGATAGAAACATTCACTTTGTGCGTTGCATGTTACTTGTGTAATAAGTTTATGTTACTTACTTTCGTGAGTGGCGGAGCTTGATAAATAACAATTGAAGAATCAGCCAAGTCATATGCTATCTCAACAGTCATATAATATTTCTACACATTAATAAATGAGTCTTGAAATCGGACATGATTGAAGACGCATTTGAATTTGTAAGAGTTGGTCAGCTAAAGTTTGCCTTGAAATTTAGTTCTTAGTTTTCAAGTATTGATCGATTTTCATCGATGATAATGGGAATTTTTAATTGATATTTGCCCAGCTGGTTTAACCACATAACCCATTGCTTTTAAAATGTTCTTAGTTTGCTTGCTGACTTCGATCTTGCCGCACCGAGATAAGTTTTAGGCAAAAGCAATTCGCTTGGTTGTCTCTCTCTCGTTTTTGCTTTGCTGGTTTTATTTTGTGGCTGCTGCTTCGTTTCTATCAAATTGTTGGCCTCATGTTTGCAAAGTAGGTTTTCTTGTTGGCAACAGTCCCAATGAACTTTGGAATACAAACACCCGCACACACACACAGTCATTGTAAGCCATCAACATCATTATCGTCATCATCATTAAAAACGCTGAAATGTAGGCAATAAAATGTGAAGCCCACCCAAATACGCTTGCCAGAGTCCTGTTAATAACAACAGTTATTACTTAAGTCTCTTGTTTCATTTCAATTTCATTTTCGCTCTGCGTTCGTTTTTTTTTTTTTGTTCCTTTCTTTTCATTTTATTTCTGCTACTTTTCGCTTGCCTTGCACATTTTTTTTTTTATTCCGGTTTACATTCATATTCTCCATCGCAGTGGCAGCCGTTTTACTTTTTTCATGATTTAAATATTAATCATACGCCTCATATGCTCTACTTATTTGTACATATTACAATGTCGACTCGAATGACAGCTGCCTACGCCGACTGCTGCCTTCGCTTTAGCTTTTTAGCTGCTGCATTGGGCGTAGATGTTATGCAATATATGTTGTATGTATGCTAAAATTGCCTGTTACCCCAGCACCTCGGCTTCAGCCCGTTTCTCTGTTACCAACTCACTAACCCCCTTTCTCTCTCGCTGGCTCTGTCTTTCTTTTTCTTTCTTTTTTTTTTTTTTGAAAGCACAAACTCATGTCGGTTTTGTCATTGCATTACCATAAAAATGTTAAGTCGTTGTAATGGCAACAGCAACAGCAAAAGCCACAGCAGCCGAGCCAAAGGCGGCCAGCGGCATCGCATATTTTTAAATGCGCCAGCAAAAAAAAAATAAATAAAACCATAAATAAATAGAGAACGCTTTGAATGCTGTGCAATCCGGCCGTTAATCCCACAGTTCTCAGTTGTTGGTTCTTTTAATGCGTTTCTATTTTATGCAAAAAAAAAAAAAATTGAATTGTTTTGCCTTTTACAGTTGCAGTCACTATAATTGTGGTTGCTGCTGCTGTTGCTGTTTTGTTCTAAAAATGAGCACGAACAGCATCAGCTAAGTAGCTAAAGTTTTTTGGCCAAGATGGCTTGCAGGCCCTAATTCAGTTAACTATTGCACAACTTGTACAATTGTTGCCAACTACTTTGGCACAATTAAGACATGTTCAACAAAGAAAGAGAGTTGACAAAAGCGGGTATGCACGATGGCTAGCTATGCTGTAATTTAACGAATTTTTATTGATTGTTGAACTAAAGCTAGCAGTAGTTTTCTGTTGAAGGGGCTAAAACTCATCTTGATTTAATCTACAAACCAATTTGAAATAGTGCTAAGTATAATTAACTAATGGCTAAGTTGTTTTACTAATACCTTTACCAAATAACCATTACATTGTTTGATCCGTCCATCAGATTGTCATTGAACTATGCATTCAATTTATACCTGTCATTCACATGTCATTGACGAATTAGTCATATGTAAAACAACTCAAATTGATATGGCAAAGGCTAAATGTTTATATGAAGTATTGTGGTGGATAAAGTGGGTTTATCAATTGGCAACTTTATGACTCAAACACAAATTGTATAATTCAATTTAGACCGAAAAATTATAGATTTGACTGGTCACACTAATTTACTCAAAATCAAATTAATATTTGGGTTACACTACACTTAAATTTTACAATTAGATTTATTCACCGCATGCCAGTTTCCAATTAGAATTGCCCAAAAATAATTGTGACATTCTATATATTTGATATTGTTGTTGTTGTTGTCGGTTGCTGTCGATTGATGTTGCTGTTGCATTCATGCACTTTAAACGTGTGCAATTTTGCGCATAGTTCGCTCATTGAGAGGCTTAAAAGGGATTTATATACCCAAACACACACACACACACTCACATACCATAACCAAACTCACTCATGCAGCGAGGGAGAGAGAAAGAGGGAGAGAGAAGGCGTCCAATTGATAGAGAGATTAGCGAAATTCCAATATTAATTTACATACTTTGCACTTCATTGCCATCGTTGCCTGCGTTAAGCTCTCCTCCAACCAGACAGAGAAACGGAGAAGTGTAGCGAGAGATAGCGCTGTAGGCGAAGCTTAGTTGATGTTGCAACATTGCAAATGCATAAGCCTATAAACTGAGATACTACAGACCCGTTCCTTCCTGTCCACCGCTCCCTTTGGCAATGTCAACGCTGCCGCGGCTGTCATCCGGTGCCGACAAAAGTAATTTGCATACAGAGTCACAGTTGGCAAATGACTTGGCAATATTCGGGCCACGACTATGGATGTGAATAGAGGCAGGCAGCAAAAGCAGATAGTTGGCGGTAGTTCGACTCATCTGCCATGCAAGCCGCATGCAAAGGCCCAAAATCGTGAAGTGCAACAGCGCAATTAATAACAGGCAAACGGCTTCTAAGTCTCAGTCTCAGTCTCAGCATTAGCATCAGAAGCAACAGAATACGTAAGCCGCCATCAAGAGCAACACGAATACGAACACCCGAAACGGGCAGCCTTCCACCGGAAACAGACGTAAGCCTCATCCAAAACAACCAAACACACATACATACATTAAGGCGGTGGCAACCGAATCGAGTGTCCTTGTCTTGGTTGTATTTGCATGCAAATGGCTGGTTAGATTTTTTTCTTTGAACGTTAGAAAGAAAACAAGAAATGGAAAAACTAAAAAGGAAAGGGGGACAGGTATCCGTTAGGCTGCGTTTTATGTGCGGCTAAGTTGCAAGCTGATTCAGCCCTGAGATTTGTGAGTGCCACAACACAGAGAAAGGTATCCATTTAAAGTTCAAATGTCTTTCTGATTATTATCCAGAACTTAGACTAATATTATATTACTTTTCTTGCGTATTCTAAGCATGTTTAGATTGATGATAACAAAAGATATACTATTTTTATTTGACTGTTTAATTTGTACACAACCTTGGTTTGTCTCAGGTGTAAAGAAATAATCAAAGCAAACAAAACCCTTGCTGACTTTTCTTTGCAACTTGGATTTTATATTAATGATGAGAGATTATTTGTTGTCAGGCCTTTGAAACTACTTTACAATGACGCATTACCAATCCAAATATAGACACAGCTTACTTTCATCATGTTTTGCAACTGGATTGCATCTGTTATGGAACTATCTCTCTCTTTTCCTATTTTTAGTTTTGCTGCCGTAAAAGCTGACGTAAATAAGAAAAATGTTCTATTCGAAGCATTTTAATGCGCAGTTAAGTTTGTTTTCTCTTATATTTGCTTTTTTTGTGCTTGGTTTCAACGCATCAGATAAATACATAATTTTCTGTTAGAGCTGCCGTGGCAAAGACAAAGTTGAGATAACAAATTTGTTTAGCTCCTGTCGCAATTCCATTTTCATTTACATTTTCATGCTGGCCTGGCTTGGCTCAGGCTGGCTCGGCCTGGCCATAAATGCTTGTTACAACCAGCAGATGTTTTCTCTTGCTGTTGCTGTTGTGCCTGTGCGTTAATTTAATTACGACTGTTGTTGTTGTTGTTGTTGTTGTTGCTGTTGTTGCCAGCGACAACTCCAAGCGATTCTAATCGACAAAATGAGTAGCAGCCTACCCAGCTACTGTTGCTATTGCTGTTGTTGTTGCTGTTTCTGTCTGATCTTATCAAGAGACTCCATTTCATTTTTTAATGCTGCTTACCTGCCATTTTGTTGGCAAATCCCACACTCCCACACCCGCACAAACAACAACACCAATACCAACAATGAAGCTCTGCCATTGAACCCGGTCCATTACTCTCTAGGTTTCGCCCATCTCGTTTTAGTTCCAGTTTGGTATTTGGTCCCAGTGCGATATTGTCGCATGATTGACAGACTTTATGCCCCCATAAGCAAAGATGCATCCACACCAACGCCCATACCAAGGCACCACTCCAAATTACAACTTACATTATAGTCAGTCTCATAATTAAAATGTGCACAACGACAACAGCAATAACAGCAACAACAAAGATCTGCTCATGTCTCAGTGCATTAGTTTTTGGCACACAACAAAAAAACAGAGAAAAGGGAGAAAAAAAAAACATATTTGTGCAACTTCAATACACTTTGCCAGTGTGCCCAGTGGGCGTGGCATGGATTCACAAGGCAACACAATGTTAACATGAATCGCAAACCCAAAGTCGAGCTTTGGGATTCGGTACTGTGATTGCGAGTCGATAGCAAAGCATTTGGATTCTTTTTTCCCTTTTTTGTTTTTTTGGTCAGCCTATTTCAGATATATGCAGCAAACTTCTAGTGTGTCCTCCTTTGAATTCTCCTACTTAGCTGGCATCCTTTTGTGAGTGACCATAATACATAGGCATTTTGAAATCATGCAGCGAGCGGCAAGTGTATGTTGCATATATGTTATGGCGCAGCGCATTTGTGAGTCTTTCATGTGGCTGCCACATTTACACAGCGCTGCTTACAAAAATGAAAAGGCACTTGCTAAAACCAATTTCAATATTCATTTTCTTTTTCGCTTGAGCTTCAATGTAAAGAAATTTCATATTTAATCTTGGTTTATGTAATTATACACTGCTGCAAAGAGCTGAGCGAGCATATTAGCTATCCAGGCCAAGCAGTTAGAATATATTTCGCATATACATTTGATTTGTACTTTAAGTGATGTCCGAGACAATCTGACAATCATTTCCTTGGGCTAGAAAATAAGTGAAAGCCTTTGAATTGTTCCAAAAAAAATCTTTGAGCTTTTGAAGCCAAAGCAATGGACAAGCCAAAAGGCAGCGTACTCCTGCACATTGGCACAAATCTCATTCTATGACAGTTCTTTAGAGCATCTAAATATAGAAATAGTATTGATTTAATCAAAACTTTTGTACGCAATCTGCGCTTTGATTGTTCCATCATAAACAGATAAAATAGTTAGGAAAACAAAACAGCTAAAGTTAGAAAAGTTTTTAATTGCATTTAGTATTTTGTGTCACTGTACGCTGTTACCATAGCATTTGCTGCTGACGCTGTCATGCTGAATACTGCAAGATTAAAAGCGAAGTGCTTGAACAGTTGCCTCGAAAAAAAAAATGTGTATACTTTTCAGATAAGGGACGAGAGGAGTGAGTAAAGAGCAGAAACGGGCGCACATGAAATGAAATAAAATGATGGAAAAGTCTTAAATGTCGGCTTAGTGCGGCTCAGTGAGATGGCTAAAGCTAAGGCGATGGGCAATCGAGCTAAAGTTGAAGCTAGAGCAGAAACTAAGGCCATAGCCAAAACCGAAGCAGGAAAAGGAAGAGGAACAGTAACAGGAACAGGGAATTGAGACAGCAGCCTTGGACTGCCCACTCGCCTCTTTTGCATACCATCATTATTGCTTTGTGCCTCTCAGTCTTTGCTATTGACCATGGCTGCCAGTTTCACTCTGTCTTACCTCAGTCAACTGCGACTTCTGCAGCTGGCAGCACAACGAGACAAAGAAACTGAGTACGAGATGCAAAAAGGGTGAAAGTCTTGATTGTGTGTGCAGTCCTTGCTAGCTGGCCAGCTGGTTTGCAAACATATTTTGCAATTTTTGTGATTAGCTTAATGGATTTATGTGCTGCAGCAGTCGCAACATTAGCACACACACACACAAACACACAGGCTGGTTGGCCAAGTTACAGCACTTGCTGCAGGCCCAACAAACTGGTTCGTTGACGTTGGCAAAACTCAACTCAACGTCATGGCCCAAAAATTGAGTTTCGCTCAACTTTTGTGCTGCCAAATTGGCAGTTGAAAACACAAAAGTAAATTTGATAATCTCTCCCTCTCTCTCTCTCTCTCTATGTGTGTGTGTGTGTTTACACACTAACCCAACAAACACATAGAGAGAAATGATATGCCAATATGGTTTCCATTCTAGGCGCAGAAACCCAATTTAAATGTACTATAGCACTTGTTGTATTCTATGTTAGGTTAGCTGGTTACAGACAGTCTAATTAGGGCCAACACCAAACAGTTAAGCAACCAATCAACGCTCGACCATTACTACGAACAGTATATCATCCTATGTGTTGCAACGTGTCTGTTGCACAGTCATAAGCAACCCAAACCAAAACACACAACTGACTGTCAACAGAAATCAGCTTAAAAATGCAAATCTCTGTATATGTTTGTGTGGAATTGTTGTTGGTTTTTCTTTTTCTTTTTCTTTTTTTTTTGTTACTTTTGTTGTTGTTGTATTTTGTTGGCCAGTTTTTATCTGCACATATTTTTGCTCGTTATTGTTAATATTTTTATGGCTTGACGGAGTTTCTCTTTTGTTGCCACAGCTGCTTTGAAGCCACAAACAGCGCGCAAATTTAACAATATGAAAGCTCTGAGCTGTTAAGTCCGACTTATATATACCCTGTAAGCCAAAAGGCTAACTTTAGGTTGATAGTTTGATCAAATCCGTAATGATTTCGATTCAAAGAGTATTTTTCTATTAAGCTAGTTATTAAATCTATACTTTACTCTATACAATATGTATAATTCTATACTATAAAGTTCAAGTTTATTTTTATTTCCTCCTTTTTTTATATGCCATTGAAATGCGCTGTTGTTGCCACATGAGTTGTTGTTGTTTCTGTGTTCGTCCTTTTTCAAATTGATTGAACGCCGCTTTGCGCACTGTCCATCCGGCAAATGACAACGAAGAGAACGGTCACAATTGGGCACAACGTTGCCACACTGTTGATTTTTTGTGTGTTTATTTATTTTTTGGCTTTGGCATACGCTTGCCACGACCATAATAACTATCTGATAGACTAAAAACCTGATAGTTGGAATATTTATTATTAACATTTATACTAAAAGCTAGATTCTGAATCAATAATTAGTTGAAGTGACAAGGGAAGAGTTAAATTTCTGATCTTTAAGAGTATGAAGACTTCGGCTTCGACTTGATTAACCCTACTTTCTTGTTCTATATGTATTCATTTCCATTATGTGTGGATGTTACTGTCTCTGTTTCTGTCGCCATCGCATCATCGTCGTTGTCGCCGTCGCCGTCGCAGCAGTCACAGTTTAATGTCCATGCAGCGATAAATGCGGATTGAGAATGGGAATGGGATTGTTATGGTACGGAAGAAGCTAAGAACAGTAAGATGGGAAAGGGGGATGAAAGGGAACACCAAGAAGCAAACGAAAAGGGATTCGGTGGGATTGCGGGGGGAAACTGTGTGGACCACAAATGCAAAAACGGTCGAGCCAAGCGGCGGTCGCTTTATGCGCTTAACGGTCGAGTTAAGGCGGTATGTGTGTGTGTGTGTGTGTGTGTGTGTGTGTGTGTGGAACATTTTGGCATTTTGCCGTTGAATTTAACAACTCCGTCCGTTCGTCTCGTCTGTCTGTCCATTCATCCATTCATCTGTTTCTCCGTTCATCTTTTGTCGCAGTCAGCGCCTTTTCGTGCGTTTCGAGTGCGCGGCATTAAAATTTATGTCAGTCGCGAAACGCGACTCTCAATTCACATTGAGTTATTTATGTGTCCGTTTCGTTCAACAACTACCATTTTTTCCACCTCTACCCCTGGTCCATGCCTCGTGTGTTGTGTTGTTGCTCTTTCACTTTCATCATCCCACTCACCACTCGCCAATCGCCACGCTTCACCCACAACAACTGCTTCATAAACTTGTTAAGTGTTTTTTTTTCTCTCTCTGTATATATTTATATATATTTGGATGGAAGGCAGAGGTTCGACAGCGTCGCTTCATATTTTTGCAAGTGAAATTATGAATTCTTTTGTCGTTGCTGCCACAGGACAAGAGCACAGGACAAAATGCTGCAAGTAATAAGCGCCATCAAACGTTGTCGGCGCTTCAAATTGCTGGCCACATTGCTGAAATGGCACAACAACAGCATCAGCATCAGTAGCAGCAGCAGCAGCAGCAGCAGCAGCAAAGGCAATAAAATCTATTTTGAACTGTGTGACAGCAGAGGAGAGAAAAGCAAGCAAGAAAGAGAAAGTCTTTTGACCCGAAGTAGCAAATTTTTATGAATGGTGGCTTATGCCCGAGTTCCATGGTCAGGACGATAACCAGAGGGTCGCGCAACTGGGTCGCAGCTCGAAAGTTGGGGCTAACAATGGTCACAGCTTGTAGACATTTTTTATTTTTTAACAACTGACTGACACCATCATCGATTGCAATCAATGATTTCTGGTCGCCAGAGAGGCTTGCAATTTATATTAACTTAATTTAATCAATTTGCTGCTAAAGCTTTGATTTTTAAGATATTTATCAACAATCAGTTGATTAGTTTTGAGTGTTTAGCTTTAATCATTCATTGAGTTTTTGATAGATAGTTTTCAACACATTCATTTGGCTGTCATAAATGTTCGCATTTATGTTTACATTTATATATATGTATATATGTATATGCCACATGAATAATACAATCATTGTTGTATATTTGGTGTGACCTCTTTTTTATGGTTAAATAGTTTTTTTTTTCAACCAGCTTCAATCATTTCGTTTGTTTGCTTGTTTGTTCGTTTTTTTCCCCGCATTTAGGGCTTGTTGAGTTAAGCCTTTATTTGCTGCAAGTGGAACAAGTGTAACAGTAACATGCAACTGCCACATCTGCCGTTGCTGCTGTTGCAGCTATTGCATTTTGCAAAGTGAGTCTTTGACAAACATAAATCTGGCCATCATTCACAATTTGAGCGCACCCCAAAGACCACTGGATGACAATCACAGCAGCAGCAGCAGCAGCAAACAAATGGCTAAAAGAAGAATCCAAAAACAACAACAACAACAACAAAATACGTTTACGTTTACATATGATGCCTGCAAATTTTTGTCGACGTGTAGCAATAAAATATGCAACGACCAAGAGTTACTGCACATGGCTCAATCTCAAATTCAGTTTCAGATACAGAGACAGTTACAGATACAGATACATTTGGAGAGTCAAACGCCGTCTCTAGATGCGCCTCTAGCGTTGCCATTTTGCCAGTTCAACCTTTCAACTTTAACTTCAACCTAAACTGACTGTAAAGCATTAATGTTGTGCATTATTTTGGCTTTGCGTTGTGTGTAGTTTGCATTACACACACATACACACATACACACACACACACACACACACACACGTACAGGTCGTAACATAATGTGCATTAATCAAAAGGCAAGAGCTATTACTTTGTTCGCCCCTGGTAACAAATACACACTCTGAAATTGAGACGGAGACTGCTGCCTAGATGGCCTAGTCATTTGTTAAAGGATTTCACCAGCCAGCTGTAGTCTGTCCAGGAGCAACAAAGAGAGCGAGTAAGAGAGAGACCAGATAAAAATTGTAGGTACTTGGCCAGCTGGCAGCTGCTTGGTTTGCTCTAACGAGTCGAGCAAAACATTTGCCGCATTTATAACCAAGCAAATTCACATGCTGTGCTCGTCAAATTGATTTGTTGGCCAAATTGATATAACGTATACGTCATATGGCATGCAATTAATGAGGATGTATAAACAAAAAGCACTTAATCTGCTTTGCTTCAGCCCCTTAGCAATCGTTTAACTTGGCTTGACTTTATCTCTTATCCTGGTTAATACTACATGACTTTCTCTCGCTATCTCTCTCTCCAACTGCTCTGCTCTCTGTGCGCTCTTTTAGTTAAATCGTTTTTGTGCTCTGACCATATACTTTTCCAGTTAGCTGCAAGTATCCGGTGTTGGCGCCACATTCACATTCACAGCAGCAGCAGCGGCAGCAGCAGCAGCAATAACAGCCTGAGGCAACAGCAGCTGACAGGCACAGTTGGGGAATACTGCGCGTACGTGCCGTTGCCTTTGGTTGAATTTTAAGTACACTTGCCGTCATAAAAAATGCACCAAAATGCGCATTTGTGACAGCTGTAGCTGCACAGCATCTACAAAAAAAAGGGGGGGTAAACAGGAAGGGGTGTGAGTGTGTGTGTGTGTGTTTTTATTTTCTTATGGTGCAAAGGCAACGCCGGGTGAACTTCAAATGCTGCAAGCCATGCAACAAAGTATGCAACAAAAAATAAAATTAGAAGTCATATTTATGAGCTTAAATGATTTATGCTGGTATGCAAGCAAATTGCATAAGATGTTTGAATTAAGAGGCTAGGTAATTGATGAAAAAAATATTGTTGGAATAGTATTTGTTATTATTAATTGTTTTTAATAAATGAAATGTTATGAAAAATGAAATTGTTTAAAGCATTGTGTAAATAATATACATAATTTGCGGCAGCCACAACACAACATTTAGCATATATTCATGTAGGATTGGCAGCCCTGGCAGCTGATGCCGATAACTATCTATAAGAAAGTTCAGTCCTACATTCATATTTAATTTGTGCATTAAATTTCTGTGTAAGTATAGGTATAACGCTCAATGTAATATGACGCCCTCTTGAATCTGCTGCTAAAGAGCCAAAAGCAGAGCCAGCAAGCACGAGACTTAAACAGGCACAGACTATCAGAAGAGGAGTTGTTGCTGTTGCTGTTGCTGAAGCTGCAGCAGGAGCGCCGCTTCCTTGTTTTGATTTATGCGTTCACTGATTCTGAATTCACATAAAATGCCTTGTCCGTACGAACGTTGAGTGTGGTGTGGTGTGGTGCAGGGCATGGAGTGTGGAGTTGTGTGCTCAAGAGTCGACTTTCATGCTTACTCCAATGCCAGAGTCAGCTTCAACTGACTGGCCTGCAAAATTATTAGCAACAGCAACATCAACATCAACGCCAACGTTTGTTTGTTATTGGCTCTTGGCTGTTGCGGCCGCACACCAACTGAGGTGAGCTGTTGGCGGTTTTTGTGGCCACCACCAACCAACCAACCAACCACCCACTTACCGCACGCACTTTGTTTTCTTTATGGCTGCGTGCGAAGCCCTGGCGTTTAGTATTCCTAATTTCTGCTGTTGACCAACAACATTAAAGCCAATTTTAACTTAACAATTGCTAGCTAAAAAAACCACACACACACACACTGGTTTTTCTTGTGAGTGACATTTTGTGAGCCCTTGAGCGGAAGTTTTTATTGCGTGATGCGGTTTGAAACAGTTTGTCATTTTTGTCAGTTTTGCTGTCGAGCGCTCGGCGAAGCACTTATTAAATGCAGTGTTGCAACTAAGCTGTTTGCTGTTGCCACTGGGCAACCCGGGCGGGTTCAATGGCCCGCGGCAAAAGATTGTTGTGCGCAATATATATATATGCAAGGTGATGTGCGGTGGGATGAGGGGTAGCGTTGGGTTTACCGGCAGCATAAAAGAAATATCTACAAAAACAAAAAGTTGCTCATACGCCGCGTGTGCCAGCGTCCAGGCACAATGGCAGCGACAATGCCCGTTGGGTTCAGTTTTCAGTTGTTTTTTTGGGTAAATTCCTGTCTCTCTTTTTTGTGTTGCCATGCAATCTCCGCTGCTGCTGCTGCTGCTGCTTTTGCTGGCATCGTCTGCAACGGATGTTCGGGGTGTTGATAAAGCGGAAGCTGTGATAGTTGTACCGCAGCTCCTGTGCGCTGTTGCTCCTGATTCCATTGCTTGCTTCTCCACTCAAAAGTCGTGGGCACTTGGTTTTTTTCGTTCTCCTTCTCGTTGTTGTTGTTGTTGTTGTTGTCGCGTCGAGCGCGTCGCGTGCGAAATTCTCTCGGCTGGTTTATTTGTGCCACACGTTGCCATTCTGCATCATTTTCTCGCAATTTTCGCCATGTTTTTCTGCGGTGCACCATTTCATCCCCGTAACTCCCCTCGCCCCTTCCACCACCCATTCCAATCTCTACTCCAACTGACCAACAAAATTGTTGCTGTGCTGTTTTTTCTACGTTTCATTGTTTTTTGTTTTTGTTTTGTTTTGTTTTGTTTTGTTTGTTTGTGTGTTCTTTTTGAGAGCGCTGCGTAAGCGCCAACTTTTTACAGTTCTTCTTGTTGTGTGTGTGTGAGTTTTTAGGTTTTTTTTCTGTCTTGTTTTGGTTGGCATACTCAACGCCATAAATATGCAGACGAATTTTATTTTAATTTTCTTTGCTGGCCGTTGCCAATGTTGCTATTGCTGTTGCTGTTGCTGCTGTTGTTATTGTTGTATTGCGTTGCTCGTTACACTCGAAAGACATGCACAAAGGACAAATTGGAAAAGTTTTATACAGTTTTACACACTCATGCTCACACGCACACGCACACACGCACACACACACAGTTAACAACACACACGTGTATCAGAAAGTTTTGAGCTGCTGCTGCATGAAATACTCGTAGAAAGTTAGTCTGATAACATTGATAATATTATTAACCAAAATATATATATCCCACGCAGCTTTGTAAAACCACTTAACAGCTCTCGCCCCTTCAGCTTGCCAGCATAGACGCTTAACACTTTAAATAGCTGGTTGCAACGACAACGACAACAACAACAACAACAACAACAACAAGCAAAGAAGCTTTTAAGAACTTATGCTGAATACCTTTTATTGTTGAGTTAGTTTTGTTCAAATTCCCATTTCTATTGTTTGTTTCTCCTCCTTGTTGCTGTTGCTGTTGCTGTTGTTGTTGTTGGGCAGCGGTCAACTTTTGCAGTTGTCTGTTGCACCAAATGTTTGGCCACAGAATAGCGCAACATTTGTATTTTAACGGTTTTTATTTGTACTTACTGTGTTGCTGTTTGTGCCATTTGTGGCAAGCTTTCACACCATTAAAAGGGGAAAATTCGTTGTTTCATTATTTTTTTTAATGCCCGTTGGAGCAATAAAAATCATAATGAAGGCGGTTGGCAAGTGAATATTAAAAGTCATTAACCACTGGCAGCACTCAAAGACGCACAGCAACTGCTTGAAAGTAGTGTTTTAATTGCAAGACATAATGTAAGCCTCTTGATTTATACGCGTGCGGTGGCAAGTGCCAAGTGTTGGTTTGCTTTGGTTTGGTTTGCTTTGCTTTGGTTTGGTTGTAAGGGAGCACCTGTCAAATGCATTGCCAACATGTTTATGTGGCAAATGTGAAAGCATTGAAGGCAACAAGATGCTGAGATATGGAGTTGAAGAACTACTTGCTGACAGACAGCAGCTGGCGCCAATTGCCAGCACAATGCAACGTAAAATGCGCGTCTGTTATACGTGGCGTATGAGTTATGCAAACAGCGCAACAACCGCAAAACCAACCCAACTGGTCTTCGTCCCCTTCTAGTCCTTCGGCTGACAAAGTACCCGCATCTATGCGTATGTGAAGCGATTTAATCGCTAGCCGATATAGGCAGATATACACAAAGCACAAGAGAGTGAGAGAGAGAGAGGGTTGTGTGTGTGTGGGTGGGGGGCATACAAAACGATGCTTGTCAGAACTGAACATATTGAAATTGCATTTGACATGTAATCGAGTAATCGAGTGCCTGCAATTTGCCTGCTTATCACGATGGCTGCACTTAAAGGGCGCAAAACAGTTAACTTCGTTGATAGCGTATGTGTGTGTGTGTGTGTGCAGTATGTGACAAAACTCGTTTAAAGTGAACAACTTAAAGTTCATAAAACTTACGCAAAAAGATTTAATGTTAAAAATCGTTAAGCTAGTTTGGAATATTTTAAAAGTGAAATCAAACACTCTACTTCAAAAAGCCAAAATCTTCATCAACAGCTGTTGTTGCAGTGTAAAAATCTTACACACACACACATAAAACATAAAACAACTGCGGGGTGTAAGGGAAGCGGTATAGATGCACTTATGCATCGTGAAAAGCGTGTGGCAAATGCGTTAAATGTCGCTTATCTTGATATATTCAGGCACACACACACCCCCCCACACACACTCAAATAGACACACATAGAGATATGTAGGACTAACACACGTGCAGTGACATAGCAGCAATGTGGCACTTAGGCAAACATGCAACGCCTGCAGCATATTTCCAATTCAAATTGCGAATATTGCAACAAATTTCGCCATAGAAGCAGCCAACCCCCTCAACCCTCCACAAATCTCATTCACCTACCATCACACAGAGACCGTTAGCCAAAGCTGTGCCACACACGCCCACTTCGCCCACCACCACATCGACAAACATAGACCGTGCATTGGGTAGAGTTCTATATGCGAATCGGAAAATAAAAAGAATGAAAATCAACTGCAGAATATACGCTCAATTTCGTTTTTAGTTTTCGTTTTGTTTTTTGTTATGAGCGACGTTTGCAATTTTTTGATCAATGCTTGAATTGCCTGCTGAGGATGTTAAAAGTGAGAGAGAGATTTAAAGGGTATGCACTGAGCGAAAACAACTGGCACTTAACCTTAAACTTGATTAACGAAATGCTTAAACATTTTACTACATGGCAGTCGCCACCTAGTTTCTCTTTGTGTACAGTTGCAGCAAGATTTTTAAGGATAGTCGTTGGTTAGCAGCTGTGTGTGTGTGTGTGTGTATGTGTGTGGGTTATTTGAAGGCACGTTTGGCTGTGGGCGTCGCAGCTGCACTTGCGGCAATCATCGCAATCGCACGAAATCAATTTTTGTGAAATGTTGCATGCGATGCGGTGCCTTTGCATTGCCATGTTGCAGCTGTTGCAATAGCCATAATCCCGCCAACAACATCCCATTCCACACCTTCTCTTCTACACTTTGAAGTGCTGTGTTTGTGTTTTTATGTGTGTATGAGTGTGTGTGTGTGTGGGTGTGCACATGCTCATGTTTACAGCAAGTGACTTCAAATTGATGTTTATAAAGTTGTCGTTGCCAGTCACCGAGTCAAAGTTGTCAACATGCCACAAGCCACGATTGGAGTCGGTTGACTCACTGTGAGGCTAGAGGATACTGAATAGAGGGGGGGACAGAGGGCAGGGAGAGTTTGGCAGTCTGAGTTTTCAGGCCAAATGCTGTTTACTTTACTTTAGCTTGGCTTTTTATTACAATTTCTCTCCCTCTGTACCTTTGTACGTGTGCGTGTGTGTGTGTGTGTGTGCATGCTAAAGGCAGCCAGTAACAAAAAACAACAACAACAACAAGTGCATCTGTTACTTTGCTACCAGTTTTTGTGGGCCTTTGACTGCGCTCCCAGGCAAAATTTATTACTTCTTTAACCATAGTTGATGCACTTTGACAAACTTAAATTGAATAGACCCAGGTCTCGTTAGCAGCACGTATACCCAACCCATAATGAGAGGCCAAAGTTCATGATGATGCCACCACTAAAACAAAAAAGTACTCATAAGTGGCATTCACCAATTTGCGCTAAGTGCGCAAAAGATTCATCCTAACAAGACTTTTTATATATATATATAAATATTTTTTTCAATTAATCACAGCTTAGAATTTCCATAAGAACCAATTTATTTAGAACTTCTTCTTATGTTATAAGTAAAGAATCAAAACTGTTTATAGTTCCAGTTGCAGTTAACAGCTGTGCAAATTGCCAGCACTTTTGAAATTGTTACAATTGCCATAAATGGGCATATCATCAAAGCTGTCAAAAGTAATTCAGCGTTTTTAGTTTGCTAAGCTAATTTGGCCTTTAACACAAGCTGGCAACAGCGATAATGCCTGCCACAGAGCACATACACACAGCACATAGCAAAGAGAGAGAGAGCATACAGTCTGTGGCAGTAACTGTTTGGTTGGGTTTCTGTTGGCATTGCTATCAACTGTGGACAGGTGTGGGTTGTATAACTGGCAGCACTCAGCACTGAACACTAGGCATGCAACGTGTGTGCAACGTGTGCAACGTGTGCAACTTGTGCAACTTGTGCAACAGTATGCATCATGGCAACGTTTAAAGCGTCATCTAAATTATTCAGTGGAGGCAAAACACTTGATGTCCTAATAGTGTTTACATGCCCGCTTATAATGCCGTGAATGGCAGCGATAATGCATTTAAGAGTCAGTCGGTTCACTCCGCAACGACGTCTGGTTGCAGCAGCAGCATGCAGCAAGTAGCAAGTACCAGCTAAATGGGACAGGCAAGTAAACTTTGGTGCACTTTGAATTCTATCTCTCTGTCGGGGGCCAATTTCATTAATGCATCCGTGTGTGTCTCTTCGTGTATGCAGAAATACTCCTACTTGAAATACAGAAAGAAAGAAAGAAATGCTAAAAGCCGCTGCGTTGAAGTGCTAACAACAACAGTTTCATCATCAAGCGTCTAACCATAAATAGGCAATGGAATTGGATTTAAGTGCCAACTGTTAGGTGAGCAATGAAACCTGAAGATTTTTATAGAACTAAGTTTTCTACTTCAGCTTTGCTTTGCTGCTGCTATACTTTTCACATTTCATTCTTGCCAGATTGAATATCTTAAGCTTTGCATAAGGCCAGCTTCAGTTTAGAGTGCACGGCTTTAAGCTTTAGAGCAGATAGTTGTTTTACTTGCAAGTGTTTGCAATCCGAACAAACATTGACACGAAATTAGCACCAATAAAAGGAAACGATTGTCCTTGTTTTGCCAAAGTTGAGCAAATGAATGACTAAGTGATGGAGGGACAGAGCCAAAGAGAGGGGCCATCGTATTGCTGTTGCATTTGACCAAAGAAGCAAAAAAAAACCAAAAGAATACAGAAAGAGAGATAAACTGTTCTATGTATCGAGCTTAATTGATTGTTTGATAAATTGATTGGCGAATGAATTGTTAATTCAAGACAAGAGCTAACAAACGATGTTGGGCGTATGCCACCTGCTGAAAAATGGTTGCCACATCAACTTGGGAGTGTGCATGTAAACAGCAACGTTTACGTAAACGTAAACGTTAACGTCAACGTAAATGTAAACGTAAATGTACGCTAGCGGGCAAGCTGTCGCAGCATCCAAGCATCCCAGAGCTCCAACACCCAATAAGCAATTCCCAGCCAACAACATCTAGCTATTTTTGTATGTAGTACCTGGTCGGATAGGGAAGCGTCCACTTTGCTGCTTCAGTGAGTACGGCGCGAGATTGTGGGTTCGGATGAATGGGTCTGCTGGTCCTCTGGTCTGCAGGTCTCTGATGCTCTGATGCTGGGCCAATTAGTCGACTGTCACCGTCACCTGTCAGCAGCAACAGCGACAGAAATGGCGAAGGCGAATCGTAACAATGACAACAGCAGCAGCAGCAGCAGCAGCAGCCGAAGTAGCAGCCGTAGAAGTCGAGGCAGGCATTCAAGGCAAGGCAAGGCAACATGTTCAACTCGAGCATGGCATTAAGTTGCATGGGGGGGGGGGGGGGAAGGTATGGAAGTAGCAGCCATCTCTTAAAGTTGTGGCACATTGACTAACCGCTGAATACAAATGGCTTTTTGCAGGTGAAGCTGCTACCAAACATGACTGCATTCACGGAGCTAAGAGTCACCCTTTGCCCATTTGCCTCATCATCAACTGGTTGTGCAATTAAAAAGAATGCCATTCCAGAGATAACCAGCAGCAGCAGTAGCAGCAACACAGACACTGTCACGTGCCTGTACAGAAAACATAAATGATGGTTGATGTTGTTGTTGTTGTTGTTGTTGTCACCGTTACAATTATTTCGACAGCCATCTTGTCGCCTGACCGTCGTCGCCCTTAACCCCGCCCACCAAACTCGCCTCCTAAGGTCAATGGCCCTGACAATGGCTCTCTCTCTCTCTCTCGTTCTCTCTCGTTCGTTTTTCACTTTTTTTCTGCCGCCCTTATGAGACTCTATATTATGAGCCGCTTATGGTTCAATGGATCCAATATATACCTCAAACAGATTATAAAATGCAACGAATTTCTATGGTATCATTATTTATTGAATAAAATGTGTACTTAAATGCAGTTTAATACAACTTTTTTTATATACGCCAGCTTAAAATCTATAGATTTTAATAAAATATTCCATCATTTTTTTGTTATATATATATATGTTTTGTGGGTAGGATTATGTAGTTTTTGTATGGTTTATTGAATCGATTGAATGCTTCAATTCGACTCTAGTCGAGAAATGAGCACTGATTTGTAGTTGAATGAATGTTGATTATGATGAGCTTATTTTCCACTCAGCACAGCAAATATGCGAGCCATTAAATCAAAGTGAACCGCATTTGGTATACGAGCAAATTGGGTTTCCTAGCACCGTGAAATTGATAAATACAAATTTTCGCTCATTGCATATAAATGCAGAATATTTCGTTTCATATTCATGAAATTCATGAATATTAGTTGTACATTATGTCTTCACGATGATATCTTGGCACAATGTATATGCGTGAGCGCGTGTGTGTGTGTGTGTGTGTGTTTAGATAGATGTGTTACAGGATACTGCAGCCTATTTCATATGTATTAGAATCTGCAACATTCAGAAACTAATGAGCACATAAATGTGATAACAGCATATGCAATTTCCATGTAAAGGGTTAGGGATACAAACTACATGTATGATATCCATAGCATCCATAGCAGATGCGTTTAACTTTAAGTTACTTCAATGAATACAATGTGCTCAATATGCCTGAATTTAAAGCATAGGGTATGCTGTCTGCCTGGGAAATTACGGGCCATACAGCCAGATGCTGGCAAACAATTGGTTTTTTTTTTTGTATTATTTTCATTCTTTTATTTTCTTGCCATTTGCGCCAGGCAGTTTTCAGTTATCCACTCGATGGTGGTGGTGGCTTTGGCCCTGGCTTTTAGCCTCTGGCCCCATCCAATAGCTAAAGTCAAAATGGTTAACTGCTTGCTGCATTGTATATACAGTATATAGTTTTGAGCCAGTTGCTTAAACTACTTCAAGTTTAGCTGCAATGCAATTGCTTGAACCTCAATTGTTGTCGTTGGGAAACGTTAAGGCATACAAATTGATTCAATTGAAAGTTATAACCAAAACGAACAAAACGTTAAACAATCAAATTAAGTCATGCTTTTAATATAAATTTCATTTAAACATTAATCGGATCAAGACTTTTAAGACATTAACTCAGGCGTGGTTCCTCTTGCCTCATGCCACTTGGCCGTTTCCAGTTGCCAGTTGCCTAGCAAACAATTTTGGCCTCGCTCGCGTTTATTTCGAATTTTGCTGCCAGCTGCACTTGGCATTGGCCAAAGTATCGCTTGGCTTAATCAAATTTTAAAGCTGTTCCAACTTCCGCACACAAACACACACACACGCACACACACTTTTAATGGCCAAAAATCGCATGAACTTTAATGTTACAGTTTGAGTTCATAATGGCGCAAATCAATTGCCATCAAATATAAGCACATTACTTGTAAGCGCTTGCTTTTCAACTGTTTACTTTCCACTCCAGTTTTAATCGAATTAACTGTAGCACCGTTTTGGGGGAAAAATGTTGAATTTGTTCAGGAAATAAAAATAATATACAATGTTGAAAACTTAAATGCTTTTATGTATGTTGAAGTAATTATGAGCTTAATTCATAATACGCACTGTGGGCATACTAAAGACCACTGGGAGAGAACTTACACTTAACACAGTAGATGGGCTGGGGAATGAGTTACACACCAACACACACACACACACACATGAGCTCCTTGTCGTTTGCCATTTGCTGACTTATGCTTAAGTCTCTCTCTCTCTTTATTTCTCTGCGGTAATGTGTTACGTTGTGTGTGTGTGTGTGTGTGTGCTGAAATTAGCAAAATTATAGCTACTTATGCGGCTTGGAGTTTTGCTTAGACATTTGTGAACACATTTTGTCTGGCCAAAAGACGACGCAGTCATTAAAATGCTTAATGCGAGCTGGCATTGGCCAAACGCCTTCTGCAGCCAAACAACACTTGAACAACGTTTTTGCCCCTCCCCCCCCTTGTCCTACATACGAAATGCCCTGTAAAACAAATGTTAGTAATTGGTTGTATATATCTATTCAATGTATAACTTAAGCTAAATAAAGTGTCTCTCCCTCTCTATTTAATTTGCCAACTTTCCCCTGGGCACCCACATACATAGACCAGCCTCGTTTGCTTGTTTGATATCTATATATATTTTTATATATATTCACCTGCTGCTGCAGCAATAAAATGTGGTTAATCCCAATGGGGCATGGCCACTATTGATTTAAGGGGTATCTGTTAGTCTGCAGTGCTCGCAACTCAGTCGCTTGCTCTACATTCGCTGTTTGCTTGCTCAATAAATATCGTAAATAAATTTAAATTCAATTGTATTTTTTTTTTGTTTTTTTGTTATTTGTTATACCAGCTGAAATTTCTCCTCCTTCTACGCCTTACCACGACATGTTAGTGTCATTTATTTATACACATTTGAGTGTCCCGCTCGCACCCACACCATATCCTGTGTGAATGTGTGTGTGTGTGTGTGTGGTTGTGAGTGTTTTATTTATTATTTACATATCCGTTTACGTTTATTTATACAAAATTGCTTTTTGTTCGCTTGCTAACGAATCTTTTTCGTTGCGTTCTTGCCAAATGTGACGCCGAACATATATATATACGTGTGTATGTATATATATATATTCTTTTTTATTCCTTCAACATTTCCACTCTCATAACTTTTGCCAAAAACTGCATGGATATTAATTTGAAATTCCCTTTTGGTCAGAGTTTGTTCTTTCGCCTTGATTGCCCTACCTTTGTTTTATTACTACATGAAATATTTTACCATGTGTACCTTAAAAACTATTGAATATTTTTATGTATATGTGTGTGTGTGTGTGTGAAGTTGTAAATCTTGCCAGACCATAAATGCATTAAGAGTAATAGAATTTAAATAATTGAAAAGAATATTCGAATATTCGAGATCGAATCTTAACCAAATTTAATTTCATTGTTGTTCAGTTAGACTGAAACAACAACAACAACACACACACACACACACAAACAAGGACAATTTCAGCCATTGGCCACTTTTGTCGTAATTTGATAAGCGTTTGCTTCATCACTGGATGATGAGCCTTCCTTCAGCTGTGAATTCAATCTTCATTTCCTGCAACACTTCCGCAATTTACATAAAATACCCAACAATCTTACATAACATATGGGGTATTTACGTTTACAAGTGAAAGCCAAAGCTGCTGAATATACATACAGGGTATCTTAGGAATATGCTTTACTCACAAACAATGTACAATGTCTTCCAGGCAGACTTTTGTGGTGTGAAAAGTGATTGCAAAACAAAGTGGCACAAGACACAAACAACCGGGGACTTTTACAGCTCTACTTGTACGTGTGTGTGTGTGTGTGTGTGTGTGTGTGGAGTAGTTAATGTCAATCCCAGAAGTTCGTTGCTTTTGCAATGCGGGACGGTAGCTAAGTGGCGGCCAGGCGAATCGTTGGCTCAGCCCTCATTTGGCAGCCGTTTAATCCATTAGATATGCATTCACCACTCACAAAGAACAAAGCGTCTCACGTCCGACCAGCAATACTACAACTGTAGAGCTTTGTGGCCATGTGCCTATGTGGCAGCCAATGCAGTGTGCAGTTTACAATGAATATGGGCCACGCCCTTCCCCCCAGCATGCCCAAACACGCAATATGCGCATGCAGGCAGCCAGTTTCTTTGGTTCTTTGGTTTATTTTCATTGAATTCATTCAGGCGAGGCATACAAAAAAATTAATAAAAAAAAAACGAGCGCTGTAGAACAACTTGGTAACTTTGCATAATTTATTAAATACGAGCAGCTACTGCCGCCCCTCGTCCCTTCGCCCTGCAAATATATCTCTATCTCAGTCTGAGTCTGAGTCTGAGTCTACTAAAGCTTTAGCTGAAGCCCATCATCAGCCGTGTCCGCATCCGTGTTTCAGTTTGTTTTCCCCCTCCCTTCCTAACCGCCTTTTGTTGCAAATCTACTCTCATTGCTTCTGTGCTTTTGCGCTTTTGCTCTTTCGGGGTTCGTTCCATTCTTCTCCCCTTCTTCTTTTTTTCTTCTTCCTGTCCCTCTACTCAGTATCTTTGCCAGTGCCTGTTAGTTTTTGTTGATTTTTCTTTATATATAATTTGGTTTTTCTTCCTTTTTTTTGTGTGGAAATGCTTATGCTAATGTTTGGCACATATATATATATATATTTCTCCACCCAACCACCTAACCACCTAACCACGCAACCACCCAGCCACCCATCTCCCACTAAGAGCACGAAAGCAAGCAATGGAAATTTAATGAAATATTCACGGTGTGTGCGAGTAAGACTTTAATGAGCTTACCATGCGGGCCAACCAAACACACACACACACACACACACACACGTACAGAGATACTCATAGAGTGAAAGAGAGAGAGGGGGAAGGGGATACCCGCAACCGCTTTTTGGTATTGTGCTGTAAAATTTGTAGTTTAGTTTCCATTGAAGTCTTCCGGCACTGCAAGTAACTTCCTCATTTGACGCTTAGCCCCTTCAGCTGCAACGGCAAAAGCCCAAAGAACAAACACCAAACAAAGGCAATCTCGGTACGACTGGGTGGGTGGGTGTTGGAAGAGGCGCTTGCCAAGGGTCTGGGCCATGTGGCTGATCCAAGTCGCGTTGCCTACTTATGCAAATGTCAAAAATGCTCTGCAGTACAATGACAGCGCCTTCGCATCTCCACTGAGGCACACCATCACAGCATTGTCGAGTGGAGCTAACGCCACTGGAATATTATAGTACGATATGTAACCAGAGAATGCCAATAGTATTGTGTGTGTGTGTGTGTGTGGTGTGTGGTGTGTGTTTATATAGTATACTGTATTGACATAGTCAAAGTATAATTAGTTTTTCTTTTTCTATTATCATTTAGCTGACTATCCTTGAACGTAGCGAAAGAGTATTATAATTTGGAAACAGTTTCAAGGATACAATGCAAGCGTTTTTAAAGTTACACTGGATAAAAGAAATTGCCACATTTATCAAGAGCTGCACATATTCAATTACCTTTTCAAATGGTTGCTTAATGATTTATATGAAATTCATTCTGCTAGATAAATCACAGCACCGAAAACGCTGCTCTATACGCTGCGTAAAGGAGTTCTTTAATCCACGTAACTTTCAACGCTCAACGCTCAACCGCTCAAAGTCGGAAGCTACGCCATCTTAGCCATAATTTAACCTTACAATGCCTTCGGGATGGCAAACAACTCGCCAAACCGCATGGTTTTATGAATTGTTTTTTACGCTTTTCCACACTTCACGTCAGGGAAAGAGCTGTATGGTGCATAGTTTTCAAGCACACACACACATACACACACACAACTCGAGACATATTAATCGACCGCCAACAGTTTCAAGTGTGGCTGAACTTTCAGGTTATTTAGCAGCTATTTACGTTAACTCTCCACCTAAGACTTAGTTACACCATCCTCACCACTCTTCACCCTCTCTCTTCTCGCTGCTCAGCCAGCCACACAGACAGCCAGAAAGCAAGCTCAAGTGTATGTCTGTCTTTTGTAGGATGAAGTAGAGGGAGTCGGCTAGATTGGTTAAGGGTTTACTGTGCTTGTCAGTGTGTGTGTGTGTGTGTGTGTGTGTGCCTGTCACCCTAGTGATGCGTCACATTCTTTGGAGGGAAGAACATCCGTTGCAAAACAGACAAAAAAAAAGAAAAGGGAAAGAGAAAAAACTTGCTTGAAATGTTTTTGAATTAGTTTTAAAGCATGCCACATTCTCAACTTGCACCTACCCTACACCCTCTTTATAGACCGTTCTCAACCACAGAAGGCAGTGTGCTTTCTTTTCAATTTAACTGCCGTTCAAAATCGATAGACATAGAAGTAACTTTGACTTTGACAAATTTCCTTAGCACAACTTTGGCGTAGGGAGCGCCGTAGAGCTTAGATGCCGCATCATGTGGTAAGAGGCATGAGGCATGCCCTCAAAAGATTGTGCCAAGTCAAAATCAATGTGAATAATGTTTGCCGCCTCGAGCATCTCCAAAAAACCCAATACATACATATATTGCCCTCAACTTTTGCCGATACACACAAGCAACGCTGACTGAAATGAAATATTAAAATAGATAACTCTGCAAAAGCTAAAATTGTTTTCTCCTCCTAAATGAATTACATTTTGTGTGCCATTTGCAAATTTGAAGCAAAATTTGATTAATTCGAATACGTACTTAAATATATATATATGTATATATTCGACAAAGACTTTGGCAAATTTGGCAAAGCTTGTGTCAGACACTGCAACAGCAGGGTGCAATTAGACTATGAGACACAGACAGAGAGAGAGAGAGAGAGAGAGAGACAGAGAGAGATGGAGGAAGACAGACAGAGAGCACAATCAGAGCTTAAAATCAAATCACTGTCAAAGGCTAATTCAGCATGCAACGCAAACAAGCAGCTGTGTCCACAGCTGCAACATCAACAGTAACTGCTGCAACTGCAATGGCAATGGCAATGGCAAAGGCAACGCCAACATCAAATGCAACTCAATTTGATTTGAAAGAGCGAGAAAGAGATCATGCTCTATTATAGTATCATCTAATGGCATCTAACAACAACATCAACACCAAACATTCAACATCCAAGTGGTTGCTGCTTATGCTGCTCAATCCATATACATATATTGAACCCTTTCGAGTTGCACTTGCAGCTGCCACTTTATGCCTTGCATGCATGTATGTGTGTGTGTGTGTTGCAGCATTGGTTTTGTAGCCGGATACGTAGGGGGCTAGTACGAGGCGACTGCGCCTTTTGCCGCACTCTGCAGAGTGGATACAGTAACAAAACAGTTTGATTTATTAGCACAATCTTTGCCGCGGCTAAAGGGGCAATCAAATAGACGCGAAACAAAGCCGCAGTCATGCTGGCGTCGCGACGCACAGTGGTGCCAAAACCTATTGAATGCCAACTAACCAACTCTTCTTCTCTAATTATCTTGTACCACGGTGACTTT
Organism: Scaptomyza caliginosa; assembly: GCA_035044725.1. Taxonomy (NCBI): domain Eukaryota; kingdom Metazoa; phylum Arthropoda; class Insecta; order Diptera; family Drosophilidae; genus Scaptomyza; species Scaptomyza caliginosa. The sequence continues at coordinate 695,715 of JAWNNR010000739.1, read as the reverse complement.
TGCACAAAAGTACCGGAAGTACCGATTGGTACACAGTGTTGGGTGGAGTTTTTGGGTAGGCGGGTGGCCTGCTAGGCTGGCCAACAGTGTCTGTATTCGACGGCTGCCGGCATTTATAGCCGCTATTTCTATTTGGCGTGAATTTGATGCCAGCTCATGGTTATGCATGCATGCATGTACCATAGATTGTTACGAGTCTGTGTTAAGAGTGTGAGAGTTGATCGGTTTGTGTCTACGCCCCCTCTGCTGCCTCATACTCGCGCTGCCAGCGCTGGCAGTAACACTAACAAACACTAAACCCAACACTAACACACACAAAAACTTTGACTAACACATATATTGTCGACATGCGTGTGACAGGATAATAAAGGATGCTTTTGTCGCAACCCGGCAGCCCAGCAGCCCGGCAGCCCGGCAGCCCAGGCCTCTAATTTATTGCTCCTGCGCAAATGCATGCATGCCAAATAGAAGATTTTCAAGATGAGCATAGATAAGCGCTGAAAGGACCAACAAGTCTCGATTATCCAACACCATTCACCAATTGAATTCATTCTTAGTTATTTTTATGCCGTCATGGCATGGATTTACTTTTGATTTAATATTATTGTTTGTGTCAAAAAACATTGATTTAACTTAGCAAGCTCGAGTTGAATGCTCAATTCTGAAGCATAAAGTTAATTGACTTTAAATAATTCGTTGGCAGCTTTAAGTTTTGCAATCCAAAACTAAACGTAATAACATAGCAGCTGGCCAAACAACCAACAAGCAACAACAAATGATAGACAGATAGCTGATAGATGGCAAAGAATGCCGATACCGAAGAGACCGGACATGGACACGGACGTGGACATGGAAATGGACATCAGCATCCAAACCAACCATCAAGCAGAAAGACAGCGAGAGGGAGCGAGAGAGGGAGAGGAAGTGAAAGAAAGCTCAGTATCAGAAACGTGCCCGCTGGACAAATATCTCATAGAAACAACAATTTTCTTGACTGAAGTATGTTCTATTTATATACATACACATATATATATATATATATGTATGTATTACTTTGAAAAGATTCCTTCTGCTTGCAAATTTGATGATGCCGCCGTAGAGGAACAAGTCCGCTTAGTCCAGCTGCATTCCAACAAGCACACACAAAAAAATAACACAAAAAACTCAAAAAATAGAATAAAATAAATGAAAGGATTGAATTCGGTTATATTGGGGATGCAAAGCAGAGAGTCTATATCTGAGGGGCAGAGGCAGCAAACGGCCAGTGGCAGGGGCAGTTGCACGTGCAACTAGCTTGAAGCTGCTAACGCATTGAATAACGCAGCAGCAGCGCTGCCAACTTGTGCCATGGAAAAGTTGATGCCAAAAATAAAAATAAAAAAAACAAAGAGAGTGAAAGGAAAGCAAAGGCTGAGGAGAATGGAAAGAAAATGCGGCGCACGTTTGCCAAATTGAAATTTACCACGCCGACGAACTGCAGCGGCAGCTGGCAGTTGCAAAAACCATTGAGGCGCGCCACAACAGACAAAACTGGGCGTGCCAGTGGGTGTACAGGGTGTGGTTGGCTTTGCCTGGCTTTGCTTTGCTTTGCTTTGCTTCTGATTCTGCTTCTGTGGAGAGTAGTATTTGGCCAGCCAGATTCGTTGACTTGACATATAAACATTGATGCAGAGGACCATTCGGCGGCGTTGGCGACACTCGCTTCAGCTAAGCCATCTCTTCTCTCTCTCTCTCTCTCTCTGTGTGTGTGTGTGTCTGTTTGTTTGTTAGTGTGGGTGCTCGAGTATGTTTTTGCCAAAGCTGCTGATGCTGTTTGCAGCTGCCAACTGTGATGCGATGCCTTGTGGTTGTACTCGGTTCATTGCACTCTCGCCACGACTGAACATTGAACTCAATTCGACGCTACGCGAAATGCGGCAAAAGTGCTCTTTTTATATACAACTATCTATACTTAAAACTATGTTCACATACATGCATATAGTATAGTATTTTTAGTAAAAACCTGACCAGCATACCATACAACTCTACTTCATATAGCTGCCACCCCCAGACTGCATTTTGCTAACTAATTAGCTATTTTCCAATTGTTTATACAAATTGCCAATTATAAATAAGAATTCTAAGAATCATAATTTAAGTACATTTCGTTATCATACTAACGAATATTAATTGCTTGCTAGGAAATTGCAATATTCTGATACCAAATAATTGGAAGCTCAAGCGTAAATCAACTAGTGGCAATTGAAACAAAGTAAATCAGAATTTTCATTAAGCTAGCGTTGAGTATGACAATTGCCATGGCAATAATAACAGGCCGGAGATGTAATTAAATCGTGTTGATGGCTGACATTAGAAAATTGTCATTAAAACGCGAAAACAGATAAACGTACATGACCGACAAGTGTCAGAGTAACTGCACACGCAACAACTATCCCACGGGGCACATTGCATTGGCAACAGCAACAACTAACAGAAATTGGAGGTGTGAGGCACGAAGAGAGAGAGAGAGAGAGAGAGAGAGAAAGAAGCAAGTTAAACATTGTAGTGGCATCCAGAGGCGCTTGTCAAGTAATTTGTCATACTTAATTGCAACACGCCATGAAGTTGCTGTTGCTGTGCTTTGGCTTTTGCTTGGCTCTCGTTGCTTGCGTCAGCGGCAACAGTTGTCGCTAAGCTGCATTAATTGGGCGGGCATTAAGTGGCTGAGGCGTGGCTCACACGCAACGCCAACTGCTCTTCACTTAGTATTTGATTCTTCTGTTGATTATTGCTATGAAAAATAGTACAGAGATCAATTTTGAAACATACTATTTGTTAGCGATCAAACAAATTGTCAATTCGATGGGTAAGATAGCAGTTTTGGCAAGTTGTGTAAATTGTTATTGTTGTTGTTAGTGAAAAGTGTGGCAAATATTTCAGTTACAGCCACCTATAGAGGATATTTTGCAATCGCATAGACAACGTTTCATGAATATTTATGCCTTAAATCAAATTGAGGCAACCAGTGGAAACGGACAAAGACACAGAAGAGAAACAAAAAAAAAAAAAGGCGCCGGGAATGCGACTATAACTGCGGCTAGGCTAAAAACCCCTTTTTTTCATACATATATATATATTTTGCAGAGGAATCGGGGAATTGCTGGCTCTTCCTCTTTTCTGTCCCAGTTGTCCTAGTTTGCTGCCATCGCTGTCGCTTTGGGAGCTGTGGGAGCTCAAAATTAGCATGCATATTGAAGGCGGTCAGCATTTGCCACCTGGCTCCTGGCTCCTGGCTCCTGGCACCTGGCACCTGAATTTGGATATGAATGCGAATGTGGATATGGTTCTAGATTGTGCTGGGGATGGGCAGTTGAGCGGCGCAACTGCTACTAAATGTGTAAGCTTGCAAAAAAAAAAAAAAAACAAAAAAAAAAGAAAAGTGCTCTTTTGCATTGGTAAAGATAAAAACCGGGTTGACAAAACCAACAGAAACAAGAAAAAAAGAAAACCGACATATATATAGATGTATATGGAAAGAAAACAGGAAAGCAGTAACAAGCATATGAATGCCGAACATTGGATACTCTACATTATCTTATTCTTCCACCAATTGCTCTAATCTTGCTCAAGGCAAGACAAACAACAAGACTCAATGAAAGGGTACATAGGAATTTATATAACAACATGCACGTAAATAATAAGTGTGTGTTTGTGTGTGCCAAACTGTAGAAAACTAAAAGAAAACACTCGCATTCGCATAGAGCAAATATGCAAAAATACTTCAAGTAACAGCAACGAGAATTATTTTCAAGTAGGTCCGAAACATATCTCGGTGAAAGCAGATAGAGAATTGCGGGTGTCAGACGGAGGATGGACAGTTGAATAGCCCAGAGCAGTTAGGCCAAAAAATGAATTGAAACGTGCCTCAAAAGTTGTTCTATGCCACAGCCAAAATGCGACGAACAGTCAGACAGCATTTTTGAATGAAGCCACTGAGCAGCATGGCAGAAGAAATGTTATGTGAAACATTCAGAATGCTGAATGTTGCTGAAGAATGCGGTTGGCCAAAATCACCGCTGATGAAGTGCGGGTCAGGCTTATGCAAAATGGCCACACAGAACGTTGGTATTTACAATTGCAGAGGTATGCAACGAACATAGCCTAAAGTAAAGCCTTAAAGTTTACGATGTCATCCATCTTTAACGCTCTATTTTCTCATTGATTTCGTTGAACGAAAGTTGCCAATTTTTGATCAACATTCATCAATCTAATTGTCATACAGTTTGCGTAAATGTAAAGCATTCGAAAAAAATTGCTTGCCAGTCAACTTTGAAAGATTGTCAATTGGCAAACGGTTATACAGTAGACACACAGACAGGCAGCAACGACAGCAACAGGAACAGAATTCAGCTGCATGCAGCTTGCAACTTGCAACTTGCAACGCGCTGCTTTTCACAATGGCGGGTGCACTTTATTTGTCGTTCCATTTACCGCAGTTGACTTTGATTTGTGCGCGCAATCCGACAAACAGTGACAACATTTCGAGCAACGATGCTTCGATGCCTGTTCGACTACCTTGCACCTCCCTTGCCTTCCACCACCCTTAACCCGTAGACGTGCAGTAGATGCAATCAAATAAACAAATTGCCAGTCGTCAGAATCAGCAGACTCGCACACATCAGCCATCCAGCTACATCCAGCTACAAAAGTTATCAGCTTTCAAAGAGCGCATCACAGTCTCAACAAGAACAACAAGAAGAACAACAAAAACAGCAACAAATTTTGTCGCAGGCAACTGTTTGAGTTTGATGAGTGGCATCAAGCAGCGGCAAATGACATTGCCCTTCCAAGCATTAAGACAAAAGCGAATAATGTTGAATTTTAAACGGCTACACTGCGTATGCGTAATAAATTTTAAAAGTCGACATTACTTTAGCTTTTTGTTTTGGCACATAGTATGCCTAGAGTAGGCTTAGTGTATAGTGTATTAATGTTGTGTACAATTGCTTAGTGTATAACAAACGTCGCTCGTAATATATTTTAATAAAAAGAAATCCAAAATTTTGAAAAACTTTTCAAAATAATAAATTTAACTTGCAGCATTCAAAACGTAACTTGTGCGGTTTAAATATTCGAAACATCTTTAAGAATTCTTTACGAAAATGGCTTCAAGCGTCGCTAATAACACAAAAATGCGCCTAGAAGTTTCGGATCGTCCATATCCCAATACTACTCTATCTTATATCACTGAAAAGATTATACGCTTTGCACTGCCGCCGTATAACAAGGTCTACACGTTTTTACCAGAGGAACAAACAATCCCAGAACCTTTCCCGACTGCCTTTGGCATTGTGATAACAGTTTTGAGTGTAGCATTGGGTGTTGCATTGTTCATAGCTAGAAAACAATACTTGGTACGTTTATATCATTGGCTCGCTTTATATGCATCCATATATAAATATTAATATATAATCATATTAAGAGTCGCTATATGTCGTTCAAGGAACTCATCTCGGAGGCAAATCAAGTCATATTTATCAATGAGCATATAGAGACGGAAGAAAATGCCAGCTTGGAATCTGAGTCGAAAGCTGAAACTTCAGATACTACTCACGAACAGGCAGGGGTAAGTAACGAATTAGTATAAACACTTGTTGAAATGCTCAATTATATATTGTTTTTGTACAAAATTGTATATATAATTTATATATATATGAATTCTAATAACAATTTGCGTACTTAATATATGCAGCAATGTCAAACTGATGATAATGATGAAATGGATGATGCTCCCAAGAAAACACTCGAATCAGATGAAGCCCCGACTAACCAACTACAAGTCAAGGGTAAGCTTGTATTAGCGTATAAATAAGAAGGAAAAACTATATTAAAATAATGCTTTAGAACAATTACTTTCCATCCAATATGACAAGGAGCTTGTGGCTGACTTAAAGGTAAGTTAATTACAAATATAAATAGACAATTTTTATGTCATATACTTCGAAAACCAAGAGAGAAGAACAAGCAAATCAAATGCTTGCCAAATCAAATCTGGACAAAGAACTTGCAAGCAAGGAGGCAAAGGTAAGTTAGTTATAATGTATGACTATAAAGATGTTTTATATATTTTTAATAACAAGAAGAATGTGGACTTGAAAAAGCCAAAAGAAGTGGGCTTTGTCATTGAGCCAGTTACTGATGATATGATAAAAGTTTTAATTGCTGGAATTCCAATGGATAATGGCATCATATATCCTGATCCCGAATTGTCGGACATACCCAAGCCAATGCCCAAGCCTAACATGCCTATTAATACACCAAACCATACTTTCGACAACACCAATACTAACATCAATACTAACACTAACACACCCGCACAAATGATTAGAAGCGTTACCAGAATCATCTACAGTTACGCTAAGAGCGCTGCTGCTACTAATACGGCAAATGTGAATGTTAATCCACGCCAAAAAGTAGCTAGCGACAAGGTGGTTGGATCCAAGCCAACCCCACGTTGGCGTCGTTGAATTGGTTAAAATGAATTAACATTTGTCAAACAGCTTAAAACCTGTCATACATTGTATTGTGTTAAATTGTTTTTAATGAAATAAAATTGAGTTCAAGTGTTCATCGACAGTTTTATTACATTATTAAGGGAGGAAAGTATAAGCCGTAGTAGCTTAAAGCATAGCTAATTACCAGTATTATTTATAAGCTTTTGCCAGCTAACCTTTTAAAGGTTGCTGTCTTACACCTCAATCTCACTAATAGTATGCATCTTATCAGGAAATCGAATCAAACTAAGGAAAAAAAACCTAATTACTAATGTAATTAAGTAAATTACATTTGCAAGGCTACTTTGTTTAATTGCTTCGAGTTGATAACTGAATATATATTATGTGGTTAGAACTTAGAACTCACCTGGCAGCATTAGTATTAGGAATTTGAGGACATAGGCATAGGCCAGCCAGGCTGCACTCGTTGTGTGCGTACGTTGGGAACTCATTCTTGTTATTATGGCCACAATGAGACGCATTTGGTGTTTAGTGTTAAGTTAAGTGTTTTTCCGTTTGCTTCTTCTTCTACTTAAGCCAACTTCAGGCCGTTCATGTGTTCATACAGAGTAGTAGTAGTCAATGTTTAGTGTTTGGTTGGTGTTGATGCAAGCTTAAGATCGATTGACAATCATTCGTTTATTGATTCATTTGTCGCTATCAGTGTCTGTATGAAGTCGCAATCAGTCAAATGCAGGCGGCAAACGCAATATTCGAACTCAAAACTCAATTGGCTCAACCTTCAAGCGTTAACCTCAACCTGTGGCATGCGGCCAACTGGCAAAGTGGCAGCGTCCATTAGCCAGACATATGGCGCATCGATCAGGCGTCTCTATCAGTGAATCAATAACCCAGCACGCCTCTAACGTCTCCTCCTGCTTGGTGGTGGAGTGTGGCGTTCTTGAGTCGGGGTTAGACAACGGCAACGAAAACAATTTTCCACAGCAATTGTTTTTTTTTTTTTTTTGTCTCTCCTGCTGCTTCCTGGTTTTTTCGTTCTCTCTATTTTCTCGTTCTTGTCTTTTATTTTTATATTTTTTTTTTTTTTTGTTGCTGTTATCAAAGTCGAGGCTGACGCTTGCTAATGCCACTTCTGTTCTTGATGGGACGGTTGTTATTGTTCTTGTCGTCGTCGTCGTCGTTGTTGTTGTTGTTTTTTTTATGCTCTCTCTATGCTTGCGCTGCCCCTTATCTGTGCCACCAGCTCACTTGCCTTACAATTTTGCAAGCAGTCGAAAACTTTTACTTTTGGCTTGCCGCAAACAATTTTTTTTTTGTATTTTCTTTATAAGTCTGTCCAACCATTTATCAAAAATTCTCCATCGCTCTTTCAGGTGTTGCTTGTTGGGTTGTTGGTTGGCCGGGTTTTGAGGAGAGGGCGGATATGGCTGTTAAATATCTGCGGGGAGGCTTGCTGGGCCGGAAATCGAACGTACGAGCAACTGACCGAGATAGACAGAAAGAGCGAGAGAGAGAGAGAGAGAGAGAGGAGACGTGGACGTGGACGGAAGGGTCTGTGTGTGGAAGCGTCTCAGACTTTGTCTGCGACACGGATAGGTGTTTGCAAGCAACGGCAACGGCTGGTTGCCCACATTTGTGACATGTCCAGGCGGCAGCGGCAGCGGCAGCGGGCGGCGTGCGCTTTGGTCGTTGACCTTGGCTATTTAGCTTGTCAACACCAAAGAAAATTGGTGTGTTGTGTGTGTGTGTGTTTTTGTTGGTATGCGATTTGATTGTATTTGAAATCAGTTCAAATCGTTCAACGATAGCGCACACTGATTGATTGTTGCCACTTCTCCTGTTTGTTTGTCTGTTTGCTTGCAAAGCCGCAATTGTTTTACATGCGCACATACATTAAGTGTGTGTTTGTATGTATGTATGTGCTAGTATGTATTATGTATGACTCCAGCTCTTCCGTTTGATGTTGGCTATCGAAAGCGGGCGCTTCCGTTACGTTTTCTCTTCTTCTCTTTTTGTTTCTTTGTATATTTCCGGAACTTGTTTACGGCACTCGATGCGTTTGTTTTTTTTTTTTTGGCCCAACAACTGCTGCTGCTTGGCAACTTTTGATTACTTTGACTAGCTAACAAGTAGCTGGCTGCCTTGTCACCACTTCGATTCGATTCTGTTTCGGTTTCTGATTCTGATTCCGATTCTGATGGCAAATATTGTCGTTATGTCCTTTCATTCGCCAGTTCCACTTGCTCTCGCTCTTTGGCTATGAAGGCCTTCTTTCTATCTGTCTACTTGTTTGGCAATCACTGAGTGATTTTGTGTCTGTGTAAGTGCATTTAAAATTCAATTTGGAAATAGAATTTGATTGCCAGTGTTTTCGTCTTCGATTTTCTTGCTATTGCTATTGCTGTTGCACTTGTCGTTGTTCTGCTTATTTTCGACTACTTATACGTGTACACAAACACAAACACAAACACAGACAGATACAGATATATAAGTTTGTTTTTGAAGTATGCTTGCACATTTATTTATTGATGACCTTTGGGATCGTTATCTTTGTAGTGTTTCATTTGGTTATTGCATCATATTTCTCCCCAATTGTCCAAGTAGCTCTGGAAAAAAAAAACAAACAGAGAAAGAAAGGAAAGAGTTTTAATCAAACTGATCATCAGTCAAGTATATATTTTGTTAAGTGCATGTGCTACAAATTACAAATTCCATATACATAGATGCAATGTATAAATCAGACAGCTTTCAGCATATTGTCAGTTGCGATACGAGAACATTTACAACAATTACATGTTAAAGTAATGCAACATGCAACATTTGTACGCATAAATTCAATTTTAAATAGTGGACCAAACCAGAAGGGTTTTTCCTTTTTTTTTTTTTGTTGTGAAATTGTGCTCTCATTTTGGCATTAAAATTGCAGCAAATACTTTGAATAAATGCGGCAACCGCATGACAAATGTTCTGCATTAAATGTAAAATATGTCCCAATGGGAGCTTCATTCTCTCACATACGCAGCTCCCTTGCTCCCCCCCCCCCCTTTTTGCTCTGCTGTCACTGTCCAGTTGTCGACGTTTTGCAGTCTCTGTGTGTGACCCACAATCGCAATAAAACACACACAAACACACACAACACACAGACACAATTGCACTCAAATGAGAGATAGTATTTGAGGCCAGAATGTGGACCTTCTTCGACTGGAATTGATCGTAATGCATTTGAGCCGACATGCAGACCCTGGTATTGTATTTGGCAGGCAACCAATTTTCTCATCTGTTGCACATAATGCCAAGACCTGTTTCGGCCCAAAACAACAACAGACTAAACAGCCTAAAAGCTGCAAGTCTTTACCTTTACACAACAACATCTTAGAATTCGCTTGATTTCTCCTTCTCTCAGAAAGGTAATCAATGAGTTAAGCCCTTTGGCTGATTTTGGCAAAACAAATACGATAACAGTTATTTGACTTTAGCTAATAGTTGCTAATGCATCAAAGAGACGAAGACGAAGACGAAGAGGCAGCTGAGTTAAAACGAAGATTTTCAAGTTGATTGTCCAAATAGGTCAGCGCCCTGAGCCCAATTTTCGGTTGAAGGCACCTTTTTGCATAAACGATAATATAAATAAATAACAATAAATCAATTTGCTGCCCTTTAATGTGAATTTGTTTACGCACACTTACACACACAAACACACACTCGCACACACACACACACACATAGACAGAGACACGTATCACAAATTACATGAAGCTTATCGTTAGTTTTACAAGCGTTTTCCCTTCAGTAAACGCGCTCTTCCTGACTGACTGACGAGTTGGCTGCTTTGCTTGAGTCGTGTAGCTCAATTTGTTTGGCCCACTAACCGACTGACTAACTGACAAACGCATCGTTTTTTTTTGGTTTTTTTTTGGGCGCCACATCCACCCACGCGGCTCCTGATTGCTGTCTCAATATCTATACACACATATATTTTGTTTGTTGCCGCTGCCGCTGCTGCTGCTGTCGTGTTTGTGGGTATCTGGTGTAGATGTTCTTTTTTTGGGTCTGTCGGCCATTGGCTTTTTGTTGGCCATATTATTGCCAAAGTCAGTCGTCGAGCGTTTATCATCTTTAGTTGCTGCCTTTAATGTGCCTAAAAGTTATGTTTAAACAGTTTAAGCAAAACGTGCAACTTGACGTATACGCAATTATTTAATACCATAAATAATCAAAAACTGCTAATAAGCAATCCAAATGTTATTTATTTTTCGCCTAACTGGCTAAATACACCAATCTACATATGATTAATTTGCTTCTTGGCCTTCTTTGATGTGGTCTAATTAAGTATTCAGCGTTTCGCCATATTTGTTTCGCACATCTAACCCAAAAAAAAAAAAAAACAGGAAACAAACAAACAAACAGACATCGAGTGGGTAAGGCAGATAGGCAAAACAAAAATGGGAAAAAGAGAAACAGAGAAGTGAAAACACTGTGACTCAAACTGCGTGCGTTCAATTAAAAGAAGATGAACGAGGCGTCTGCATGGCACACTCACACACACACACACACTATCAGTTGGGGCATCGGGTTGGAATCGTTTTCTATTGGGTGGCAAACACCCTCGGCAATGACGCGTAAAAGACGCTGAACTGGCATGCCACAGGGGCAAGGCAGGCAACAGTGGCACATTGCATTGAGCCTAGTTGCCTGTGCCTAAGGCCTTCAGCTCTCAGCCTTCAAGCTTTAAGCCTTAAGCCAGAGAAAAAGTGTGCAATACAGCAATTATGCCGCCAGGATATACTACACCATACACAGGCGAGGGACAGGACGTTCATTAGGATTACGCAGGCCGGGCACAGATAAACGAGCAGGCGACGACGAGCAACGGATAAGTTAACGAATCGTTGCCACTTTTTTTTTTTGGCCATTTTTTTCTGTGCGAGAGAAAGCTATGCAAACGATCGATTGCAGTGACATTTGAACGGGTTTTGTAGATTCTGTGAGACTGCAAAATTTGATTGAAATATGCTATTAAAGCCCTAGGCCAAAGACTTTTCATCGTTTTGTGTTCAAACTTCTGCTACTATCAATAAACGCTCAACGCTACAACCAAAAAAGAGAGCTTGATTAGGAGCAACTTATATCTGTCGTAGTTGATTTAAGTACGGCTTTTACGGAATTTACCCACTCTATTGAACTTTTATGGCCTACTTTGATTGAAATTGCATTTGTGCATGCCTTTTGACTAAAACAATAGGAAAAATGATTTTTGTTACGAATATTCCAATTACTGTGCGAAATCTTACATTTACCAAATTTCTAATTGCAATTTATGGCATAGTTATAAATTTTACTATCCAGGGCCTTGGTTTAAGCAGTGCATTGTGCAATCTTTTTGCTGACCAGTTACGGTTACAGCCACATTTCTGCATCCAATCCAATCTTTGTCCAGTTATTTGATTAGATTCTGTGCCAAGTTTTACTTCTTTTTGCAAAATTTCTTCTACATTTTTTTCTTCTTCTTTTTTCCAAGCACTCGAATGCACAATATTCATTTCAAAATTTGCTGCCACACATTGTGTGTGTGCGTGTGTGTGTGTGTGTGTGTGTGTGTGTGTCGTTTAATTAAATCACTCGTGTGTGCGTTGGCCGTGTAAGGCTTTAGCATTACAATGGTCGGGTGTGGAGGTAAACACACACACACACACACACACACTAACACACACACACATACGTGTATCATACTAATAGAAACAGCAAAATGCTATCGACTCACTGTGCAATGCTCACATTTCCTGTTATTCCCTGGCTGTGACTTATCATTTTTATTAAAGGACATAGAAATATTTTCACACAGAGACGGCAAACACAAAGGCACCACCCCACACACACACACACACACACGTACACTCTGTCCTGTCCTAACCCGAAACGGCCCAAACCAAACCCTAACCCAACTGCCTCGATTTACGCTCTTGGGCTTCTGCTATTGTCGAGTAGGCAAAAAACCCAAACGAGATATATATGTTTAAACACACACACACATACGTGTATGTGTATGTGTGCTAAATATTTGTTGTGTGCCAACAGAGGCATCTCTGGCTGAACTGAAATACATATTTAGCAGTTTATTATCCCCGCACATTTTGCATACTAGCACAAGTTTCGAGTTGAACAAGAGAACCAAAAAAAATTGTTCGACTAGGATATCTTTAATTTTGGTCTATGTGGCGTCATAAAACTGTGTTAAAACACACACTAAAACCCAAAAGAAATATAATAAATTCACCGAAATCAATTAATTTTATTGCAATTTCAATTGATTTATTGTGTTGCCAACTTTTATAGGTCATTACAAAAGTGCCTTAAGTTGAACAACTTGAACGACTTGAAGTTAAACATTATTAATTAATGGAAAAAGCTATTTTTAGCTTTAAGTATTTGTTGTTGGCGCAATAAGACAAGCGTATAAATTAAAAGTTAGATTTTGAAATCTGAAAAGGATTTCAAATCCGCTGAAAGCCATAAAAATAAAAAACTTTTCACTTGCCAGCCGCACAAAAAGTTCGGAAGCTAAAAATGAATAAAATTCACAAACATTGTGGTAAACTTTGCAAAAGCTCAACCACATTGTTATGAGAGATTTAATAAAGTATTATTTTAATATTTTTTTTAGTACGTTTTTCTTTGTTTTCTACAACAAGAAATTAGAAACAGGCCTGGCCATAAACGCTCAGTTTGTTGGCCTAAAGTTAATTGAAATCGCTGCGACACACAAAATATTACACTCTACTCACTTTGTCTGTGTGTGTGTGTGTCCTTTTGAGTCCTGTCCTAAAAGTACATACTCTAGTGCAATTTTTGCATCATGTTGTTTGTTCTATTGCAGACAAAAAGGGAAAGAGGGCGAGAGATGTGGGTGTGGCATAGCATAGTTTTCAGATAAATTGCATTACTTTGCATTTTTGTTTGGTGCTTTGACTGAAATAAACAAAAAGCAAAAGCAAAAAACAACAACAACAACAACGACAAGGGATCGACAAGCACTGACTAACACTGGCGTTGTTGGCCTCGATACACGAAATCAGCGACAAATAAAACTTTTTTACAACATCGCCAGCCAACACAAAGCAACAAACTAATGCAGGAGTGTGGACGGGCTTAGACTAACAGATGCTGCTGGATGAGCATTCAAAGCAGGGATTAAGGAAACATACTTGTTAGCACATGGCAACAAACATCTTAGAAAGTTTGTGCTAATGTGTGCCAAACAGAGAAATTCAATGTACATAAAAGGAGTAAATCAGGTTTATTGCTTCCGCTAACTTCATAAAAATTCATTCGCACAGGCTGTACGAGAGATTGGAGTAGAGCTATCATTGCCTTTTGTGGCGTGTGGCGTGTGGCGTGTTGATGTATTGTCTGTGGTCTGGCATGCATGTCTGTCATGCACTGTTTGATGATCAAATGATTGATGAATGTTGCCTGGCAGCGACCTTCAATGCTGCCTGCTAACGACTGCAACTGTCTGACTTGGTCTTAACAGGATAGGTAGGATTTGGTTGGTTTTTGGTTGGTGTCTAACGAATGAAAAGATTACGCGTAAATCGCTGATATAACAAAATGTAGCATATGTTCAAATGAGCATTAAACAACGAGTATATTATACACACATATTGGGAGCCGTTTTGGAAGGGTCCCTTTGGGCGCCAAAGGGTTGGCCCAGCGTGAAGCAACCCTTTTTCTTTTGGATGCCCGTGCACCTAATCAGAAACGCAATCGCGTCATGAACTGGCACAGAATGTAACGCATGGTCATTGGACTTGGTGCTTGGGTTTAGGTTAAGGTTGAGGTTAGGGTTCAGGTTCGGGTTCAGGTTCAGGTTCACGCGATTTTGCCAATCGAATTTGTGTCACATTTTTTTCCAATCTTTTTTATACGTTTTATATTCTTTTTGCTCTCCCAATTTGGCGTGGAATTAAAAACAAAAAGAAGTGAAAGGTAACACGAGAGGTAAGAAACTTGTGCATTGACCTTTTTCCAAGCGAATGCCGGTCGGGTTAACTGACAGTAATCTTGCGTCTAGGAGTGCGTGTGTGTCTGTGTGTGTGTGTGTGTGTGTTTGTGTGTGCACATTTGGCATTTGAAACGCTCGGCCTGACCTGGCTTAATTCTTAACTAGTTATGGCCCTAAGTAAGTTAAGGCCTTAAGCAAACAATTAGTTGAACCTAAGACTCGAATGCGGGCCCAAAAGTAAAGGGTGAACTAGGCAGGATTATATATATATATATAAATAAATGCGAATCCATATATATACGCACTTCAATGTATATACATGTGTATGTATGTGTGTATGTGAATGTTTAGGTACATATAGAAGGGCCGCAAGCGAGAAGAAATCCAAACGCCAAACGGCATAAAATGTCAAGGACGTTAAAATTTACGTTTTGAGGTTGCCACGCTTCGTTTGGCACTTGGCTAACAACAACAACAACACAAACAAACAAATACAACAACAACAACAACAACAACAAGTAGAACAGCAACAAGGCGCTCTTATTGCTGGCATCTCTCTAAGCAAAAACCTTTTGCGACATACAATTCCACATCCACTTTTACAAGGCAACACAACCAACCACACGTGGTCACACTACGTGTGTGTGTGTGTGTGCGTTAGTGCAGTGTGTGGCTAATAGCGCGTATGAGTAATATTCCATGTGGTCATGCCTGAGGCACCTTCCGGCAATACTAACGAGTGCACCCATATATTCAACAACAAGAATTTATTTATTTGGCTCCACCTGTCGCCTGCCATTGTTGTGGTCCAAGAACACACACACACACCCACACACGAGGTTCAAGCTGCATCAGATACTTTATTATAGTTCGTAAGAAGAAGACAAAAAAAACCTCATTTAAGCTAATTTGAGCAACTTAAGCAAAAAACTATGAATACAAATAGATAAAGATAATTTTATGTCAAACTTTATGGCCAACATTTACTTTAAAATACAGATTATATCTGGCCAATAACAGAACTCTAGTCACAACTGCAAGCCAGAGGAACCAAACAATATTTGAATCCATTGCAAAAAAAAATGGAATAATGGAATAATTCAAAACTTGTTGCAGAAAGAAAGTTATGCATTTACTTTTGTTGCTAAACAACATTTTTTATTTGCGGCTTATGGCTATCATGAAACTTAAATTGCATTCATACCCTAACAGAAGGAAAGTGAATGAATTATGCTCGATTTACATTTGAATTGTATTCAAACTTTGAAATGAAAGCAAAGTAAGGTAAAATAGTTTCGGTATGGAAAAGTTTAAGCGACTAACTAATATAGTTAGGGTATACGTTAGCGACTAGCCAAACAATTGAAGCTTTGCTTTGTTAAATTATTGAGCCAAAAACACTTGAAACATGATGCTACTTGCCGTTGCCGTGATGGCATATTGCCCTCCATCCATCTGCTGTAAGTGTCTCGGCCGTGTTCTTGTATAATGAGAAGCAAAGGAATGAGACACAGAGAGAGAGAGAGAGAGAGAGTGAGTATCATTCGCGAGCGGTGGCTAAGTAAATTCATGCATAATTAATCCGATTGCCACACACACACACACACTACCCCTCTATTTGCAGATAGCACACCCGCAGTCTGATCGGGCGCAGCTTATACGCTTCTGTGAGTTTTTCCTTTTCCGCTCTTGTGTCTGCTTCTTATTCGGGGCACAGGTTCTGGTTATCTGGCTTTGGCTGTTCCCATTTTCATTGCCGTGTCCTCTCCTCACATGCATATTTAATATGGGCACATGACTCAAAAGCCCGCAATTAACTTGCTATGAAGGGGCCACTCACTCGCTTATTTCCACACAATTAAGACAATGACAATGATGATGCCGATGCCGATGAAGACGAGGACATGATGTCGATGTCGATGGGGATGTGGCTTTAGTTGAGGATGCGGACGATGATTCAGAGATTGTTCCCCAAAGAATAAACAGAGCTTAACTCTCACACACACACACACACACACACACACACACTTACACGAAATGCAAATTGTACATATACATATATATGAAATAAAAGCATGTGACATGATGCGAATACGGCGCACACGGCGTATGAATAACAGCAACTAAAAAGACTTCAATTATTAAAAGTGCCATACGACCTTTTTTTTCGTTTTTTTCTGTTTTTTTCTGTTTTTTTTTGATACTTTGTAGCCAGCATTAAAAAGCATATACAAAACGCTTGTTAGAGTGGCAAAATATGCATAAATGCATTTGTATTCTGATCGATATCTGGTTGCCATTAAGTAGCTTTAGTTTGTATACGTGATATCGATACACTTGTTATCCTAAGAGTATGACCGCCTTCGGGAGCTTAAACAGATGACGCAAATCTTCTGTTTGCTTGGTTAAAGATTTCTATTTTGCACATCGCAGTTTTAGCTGCTTCTTATGATTATTACTTGTTGTAAATTATATTTATATATTGTTGGAGCGTGTGCAAAAGGCAACCAGAACCGGATAATGCTGCCAAGGACTGGCGACTGGCATAAACTGTGCTGATTATGTGGTGCCAAGTGGCCAAAACACTCGGCGCCTTGCCGACACCTGCCGTGTCTGCCGCTAAATATACACTGCAAGTAATGGAGCCACCCTTTTTGGAGTCTATCTAACTAGACTCTGCGCGCGATAGAGCGACGAAAGTTAAACTTAAAGCTAAAGAAATAACCATTTGTGTGTGTGTGTGTGTGTGTGTTGGTTGTGGCCACCGCACGCTGTGGTCTTTCTTTCTTGTCTTTTTGAAAATTTGTTCGAGTTCAAGTTGAGTATTCATTACGGTTTAAAGTTTAATGAATTTTCGCGCCACGGCACGCCAACAACGCCACCAACACTAAGTCCAGTCGTCCTCTTAGTACTCATTCCCAAGACCATTAAGACGAACACGGCCGAACACGAACTCTGACTGCAACAACAGCAATCGCCTTGGGGGCACTTGCCGGTTAGTCATTTATGTTGTTGTGCGTACAATTTTCGTTTGATTTCAAATGGTTGCTCTTTTTTTTTAATTAAATTATCTGCGGGCCAAACGGATTTGCTTTTTCCACTGCCTCTCAACTCAACTTGTACACCCGAGAGCCGAAAAACTTATACAAAACAGCAAATACTTATACACTTTTGTAGGAATTATATCAAGTTCATAAAAACAAATAAACTTCTAACAAATCTCATGTGTATTCTATGCAATTTTTCTTCCATTTCAATGGCTCGCATAAAAACGAAACACTCAGTCAAAAATCAACTGACTGACTGGTATTAAGCCTTGGCTATAATGGAATGCCCCCAGAAAGCCAGAGCAGATTGAGCGAGAACTGAAGATTGGTTTTTGAGTTTTTGTGCTTGCGATATATTAAAAAAATATTATACAAAATTAAAGCTTGCCACTTGGCTAAAGACTAATGTTTGTCATAGTTACAACTGCATAGGAAACAAAATCCATATACCCTTTTGTCTTTTGGCTAGGGCATCATCATCATCATCATCATCATCATAATAATATCCGTAAAATGTCAACGTGTCAAAATCTGCCAACAGCATCCTTCCGTTTACGTAGTAAAACACAAAAAAAATATTTTAACACACACACACGGACACACACAGACACACGCACTGTGTCAGAGATGCAAGGAAGCAAAATGTATGAAATGCACAACTTGTCGATACTCTTTGTTTTCTTTATTGAAAAGAAGTGTTGTAAAAGCATTCAAAGCCAGTTAATAATGATTCATTAAACTTGAAATCGTCGATTGCAGGCAGGTGTCAAATGTTCCACCACCTTTCAGAGTAGAGTACACGAAAAAAAAAACACAAAAGCGGAAGCGGAAATACGTTGAGTTTTAAGCGAGTACACATACGTATGTGTGTGCGTGTGTGTGTGTGTTTGCTTGTATGGCTATCCTAAATAAACAATTTAACAACTTGAAAATTCCATTTATTAACCTTTTTCCGCATAATAAAACTCGAAACCTTTCTCTACACACACACACACACACACACACACACACAAAGAGACAGACGTATAGGAAGAATTGCACAATGTTGTGAAGAGCAAAAGCGAAACAAAATCAAAATAATATAGCCAAACAGCAGAAGAGCAACAGCAACAGCAACAACAACAACAACAACAATTTGCTGGAGTGGATTAATAACAAAGTCAACAAGGATAACACGCCTTAATTATGTATGTACAGGCGTTAGTGCGCACTGTGGGCGGGGCCCATGGGCAGGTGGGGTCGGCAATGCTAAGGGGCAAAATCTGCTTGCTGCGTAGGCGTAGGGCTTGAGGGGGATGGGGATGGGGAGGGGTTGGTGCAGGTGTTTGCGGCTGAATGACGTAAATTGTAGTCAAACAGCAAAAGCAACAAACAAACAAACAAAACAGTCAACCAGCCAACTAACAAATGCGGGTCCTGCCTGTGCGAGTGTGTGTGTGTGTGTGTGTGTGAAATCCTTTCACATTGCCCTTCTTTGCCGCATTGATGAGCAGGCAAGGCTGTAGGTAATATACGACACTGTACGTGTGCGTGTCTCTGTGTGTGTGTGTGTGTGTGTGTGTGTGTGTGTGTGTGTGTGTGAAGAAAGCAAATACTTGTTAACGAATGCGGGCAAATGACAAGAGAGCGAGAGAGAGAGAGGGGTAGAGGGGGAGGGGGGCAAAGCGCTTCTCGTATATTTTCATAAATTAATTTCAGTTGTGATTCAGGCAGCCAAAGCAACTGTCAATACGTTTGGGCTTTTTCTTGCTCTTCTTCTCTTTGGTTTTGTTGTTGTTGTTGTTTTTAATTGTCTAAACAAATTTTGCAGCTTTATACTTGAGCGAGTTGTGTTTATTCAGTTTCTTTCGCTGACGCGTTGAATAAACTTAATTAAATTTTTGGAAACTGCTTGCAAATAACTCAAGACAAAACATTTAAGAACTTTTTTTGGCCTATTGTTTTTTGTTCTAACTATAACTCAAACCTAAAGTTTTTGGCTTTTGCTATGCCAAAAAAAAATTTAATTTTTCTTATTAATCGCATATAACAATCATATTTAATTACCATTACTATAATGCTGATTGTTAAACAGTTCAAAAGGCATTTAAATAATTTACATACATATTAGCTTGTATTGTTTCCAGTTGAATTCACTTTTGTTTCATTATGATATGATATGATTATAATTATTGCGTTGAAATGTACAATTATAATTTAATTTACAGCTACAGCTACAACTATGTATGTGTGTGTGTGTGTGTGTGTAGATATGCAGATTGTTTGCAAATAGAATTCAAGTTGTTCAGCTGTTGAAAACTCCACGCGGATTTTCTATTCCCATTAGCCAAAGACCAAATGGCAAGTGGCGCAATCTGGCGAAGGGTAGAAGGACTAAGGACGAAGTACTACAAGCAATCATATATGTCTGCTCGCCTGGCTGACTGAGCGATGGCAGCTGCTGAGGCAACAATTAGAGCCCATTAAAATTGTATATCATACGAAATGGAAGCGTTAATGAAAATGTGTTCACATCAAAATTTCATGTTCCTACCAAAAAAAAAACAAAAATCAGAAAGAAAAATTGTAAATTTTAATGTCACATCAAATCTGAATAAATGCTGCAATTAAAAAGCGTTCAGCGTATGAATTAACAAAATAATATGACAAAAAAAAAAATACAATTTTATATTCATTTCATGTAAAATGTGTAATTTAATATTTATGAAAATTGCTTAACGATAAAATAAATAAACCATTTAACAATAAGAAAACAAAGTTAATTTTTAAATATTCTTAAAATAGATTTCTAAAGCTGTTTAAGTAAAGAAAAATAATAAAAATAACAATTATATATAAAGTATTTTAGTAAAGTTTTTATTGCTTTTTCGAGTAGAGTTTAAATTTGTTTTCAAAAAAAAATTACTTTAGATTTTTCGACTCACCCGTTTGAGAACGTTTTCAGTTTTTCTTTAATGTTGTTGTTGTTGTTATTGTTTTTTTTTTTTTTTGAACGCACACACACAGAAAGTTTTAGCCCAAAATGAAATTAAGGCGAAATGTCGATGAGTTTCGGGTTTTGCCGTTTTAAATACTTTCCAAAAGTCATTAGGCTTGCCGCCGGTAGCGAAGGCGTCTAAAAACCCAAAGCATTTCAATTTCAATTAATTCAATCTATGGCAATGCCTTTAAAGTGCTTGTCAAACTGCTGACGTTTAAAATAAATAATCTATAATTAATGCAAACATAAAAAACAAATAAAAATCATAACAAAACAAAAGCAGTTTTTATTTAGCAAATTTTTATTCATTTCTCTTTTAATATTTGTTATTATTATTTGTATTATTATTATTGGTATGTTTGTTGGAGAGTTGCTCCACTTACTGCAATTCACGGTACAACAAGAGTTCACCAAACAAAATAAAGGAATGCACGCAAAAAAAAAGAACCAAGGATTGTGCAGAAATTCGGCTGATTTTTTGGGTGCCGCAAAATTTCTGTTTACGCGTCGCTGCGCCTAAGGACAACACGGCTCCGTCACCTCCGTCTCTGTCTTCGTCTCCGGCTGCTAAACAAACTGTTATCTTTAGCTTTTTGGCAAACGGTAAAAGCACGTGGCGCTTAACAACATTGACTTCCTCACTTGACTTGAATTTACTTTACTTTTACTCAACTCAACTAACTGGCTAACTGTCGACTTAAACGGACCAAATGACTGACTGACTGACTGACTGAGTGAATGATGCGACTTGTCGACCGCTTCATGCGAGACCACGACCTCGACTGAGCGGCGACACGAGCACACGTCGCAATGTGACGGCTAACGGCTAACGGCAACAGCTACGGCGGCAACAGCGACCACGACCACGGACAATGTTGGAGACGTTGGTGACGTGACTCGCTGGGCTGCACTGCTTGAACTGACACCGAAAATTGTCAAACTAACAGCATACAGCATACAGCATACAGCCGAGCCGAGCCGAGCCACGTGCTGCAGTTCAGTTCAGTTTAGTTCAATTGATGCTGCTTCTGCCATAGAGTCGTCCTACGCACGACGTACGACACACACATACACAACAACAGAGCACGCTCGGCTGCTGTTAGGCCGCCCGCTGTTAGCTAACAGCTGCCGTTATGTTACGAATTGTAACCAAATCCAAATACGCAAAGTTTTGCGTCGCTGTTGTGGTCGCAGTCGCAGTCGCAGTCGACGTCAGCGTCAGCGTCGCAACCAAGGAGCATTTACATAAAGAGCCGCAGTCAGAGCTGGAATTTTTAACATTCGTCCAAAAACCAGTCTTAGACTAAGGCTCGGCAGACATAAGACGAAGCCTGGCCGTACCCCTTCTTCACGCTAACCAACTAATGCATTTATTTTTCCCTCTCACCCCTTTGGGTAGCCTGCTGATGCCCGCATACATATGCATGGATATGCCTGTGTTTGTATTTGCAATTAGATACTTCCTTGTTTGGCGATTGTATTTTCTCATATTGGGCTTAAAACAATTGAATTGCATAGATAGTTTCATAACAAAAAACATATTTTCAAATAGTATTTTGTTTAATTGATGATAATAATAGTTGTCTTATTTCTATATATTAAAGAAATAAATTTAAACATATTAACAAGCTCCTTAAGTTAGCAAGTCCTTTGCAGTCAGCTGAAGATCATTCACTCTGCAAACGACATCTGTTGTTGTTGTTGTTGTTGTGTTTTGATTAAGTTGCTGATCCCAGTATTTAATCACTATCAGCTTTGTTGAAGTGTGTTGAGGTTTCCGGCAGGCGTGTGTGCAGATATTTAAAGTAATGTGTGCTGAGAGGTAGAGCTCAGAGCCTCTTCGGGCTCATTCTTTGAGACGCTAGATCGCTAAGTCCTATAATGTGTTGCTCCGATATGGACAAGAATAATTTACTAACAGAACCGCAGACAGAACTGGAATTGTTAACAGAAAAAAACCTAGACGCATTTAAGGCTCATGGTCTAAGACTGGTTTTTGACGAATGTTAAAAATTCCAGCTCTGTCTGCGGTTCTGTTAGTTAATGCTCTTTGGTGTTATCCAAGTTGCTTCTCTGGGGCGATTCGATAAGTGTGGAACTTGTTTGCTCTCCATCAAGGATTACAACCATCAAAATACGAGCCATAAATATTTCGACACTTTCAGATGTTGCCACTAAAACTATTGTCCCAAAAAGCTTTGCCTAGGAAAGGCATAAATAAAAGCTCGCTTGAGCAGAGTTCCTGGCAGCATTGCACAATCTATGAACGAGCTTTTGGTTTGTTGTTCTAGTTTATTGACCTCAATATCAAGAGAAACGACAATTATTCTGCACATGGGCGTGAGTGAATGCAAATTCAAAGCAATGCCGGTCAAACCACACACACATACACAATATGCAAAGCTTTTAAGTCGAACTTTCGTCCCAAAAAACAAATATATATATATATATATATATAAAATTATGCTCACCCTTTAATTGCTTTACTTCGTTCACAGAGATCCTTTCTTATAGAACAGAAAGTATCAAAAGGAGCCAGCAGAAATAATACAACTTGGCTTGTTAAGGCGATGGTTGTAAGAATATCTTAAAATTAATACCATTAATTTCAACAAGGTTATAGAAAATAAAATTAAAGTAGAAGTTAAATGAAAAGCGACCAAGCGAACAACAAGTGATGAAAGTGATTCCA
The DNA here is from genome assembly GCA_035044725.1 of Scaptomyza caliginosa. NCBI lineage: Eukaryota > Metazoa > Arthropoda > Insecta > Diptera > Drosophilidae > Scaptomyza > Scaptomyza caliginosa. The sequence continues at coordinate 672,500 of JAWNNR010000739.1, read as the reverse complement.
GTCAGCAACCTGCGTTCAAGACAAAACTTGTTTAAAAAAAAAAAAAAAAAGGACCCTGGGAACACAATAGACAAAAAAAGAAGAAGAAGAACCCTACACAAACACCTTATAGAATTAATATATGAAAAATGTAGCAGAAGCCATCACGTTTTCGAAAGATTTTGCGCTCTCATCCACTCGTTAAAATGTTTCAATATGTTTTCTACAATTAAAATTCGCCTTAATGGATTTCAATGAGTGCGGTTAAAAAAAAACAATTGAGAAATGTCTCGATAAATATTTGTTGGATATATGAAAATGTAAAAAAATATTATATAAAAAGCTCAACAAAAAATATTGTTAGTCGAGACGGTATGACATGGTAAATATGTAAAAAAAAAATATGTAAATAAATATACAAAAAAAATATACAAAAAAAAATGTAATAAAAATATATGTGAAAAAAAAATATGTAAAAAAAAATATATGTGAAAAAAAATATGTAGAAAAAAATATGTAACAAAAATATATGTGAAAAAAAAAAGAGTAGAAAATAAACCTGTGGAAAAATAAAAATATGAGCAGTTCAGCTCGAAAACTGTTAAACGTTGCAAATTTTAAGGCCTGATTCCACTCTGTCGGAGTTAGAACCAGTTGTAAATTATAACGGCTAATGGTTTGCAAGTCCAATTACGCCCTGTCAAAGCTAGAACCAGTTCTGAATTACTTGAAGCCATTTGGAATTCAGAATTAATGAATCAATTTGCTCTTGTGGAAACCGCTGTAAAAATGTGACAATAAGAAAATTCAAATAATTCATTTAGTTTTTTTTTTACTTCTCTTTATTATGCTCAATTTTCTTCTTTTTTTTACTTTTGTGTATATATTTTTTGTTACGCATGCGATTATATGTATGTTATATGTGTTTATTTATTTATTAATTTCTTGTTCTTGTTTTTGTTTTTGTTCTTGTTGTTGTTGGCTGGCTGGTTGGTTTTTTTTGTTGTTTGGTTTCAATTGCCATAACAAATCAAAAGATCATCGCTCAACGTACATGTACTTATGTAATGTCTATGTTATTTATTTCATAAATAGTTTTATATACTCATTTAATTGTTTGCATACACGTACAAATACGTATACATACGCTTATGTATATATAAATAATTTACACCACAGACAAAAAAAAAAAAAAAACTAAACAATTATTTATTCTTATACATTTGTTTGGTTTTGTTTCATTATTTGCTTGCTGTATGTGAATTTCTTTATATAAGTTTATATATGCTTTGCTTTTCGCTTTTTGCCTTTTGCCTTTTGATTCCCATGACTTTTAGTGCTGATCCAGAGTTAGTGCTGGGGCCCATTGATGCTGGATGTGCCTTGGGCGGCTGAAGCTGTTATTAATGGTATTTATTAGTTGTGATCGATCAGTTGTGTGTGTGTGTGTGTGTGTGTTTGTGTGTGTGTTTAGTTTTTGGTGGGCGTAAGCGTGGCCAGCGGTGCCCCAAGCCTCTAATCTTCTAACGGATCAAGCCGGAATGCAAACATTTTACATGCGTTTTGCTTGCTATATATATGCATAAATTGTTATTGTTCTTAATTAATTACATGTAATTCATCATTAACTTGGTATGTTGTTTTATTTTTCACTATTATAATTATTCCATTTTTTTTTTATATCAACTATTTTACATCGAAATGCAAATATAGCATACGCATCTTAAGCGTGTGTGTGTGTGTGTGTGTGTGTGTGTATAGATTGTATGTTAATGCATAAATAGTTATATATATATTTTTGGTATATGTGTATATTGTTACATAAGTATACATATGAGTGTATACATATATATTTACTTTGGTTTTAGTTTTACATTTTCTCATTCTATCAAAGTATTTAACGAGTAGTAGCACAATTTTGGACGAAGATGGTTTGTTGAAATAGAAGCGTCTAAATGTAAATAGGTGTGTATGTGTGTAGTGTGTGTGTGTGTGTGTGTATAGTTAATGTTCTAGTAAGCCAACTTGATGCTGTTTGATCAAGTCAATAGTGTTATAAAAATTAACAAAACAAGCCATTTGCCTAACTCAGGTTTTTTCTGGGATAATAAGCACATTTCAATTTACATTATTATTATTGTGAAAAGGTTAAACTACCAACCCTGAAGGTAGATTATACAACAAAAAACATTCTATCTTACAAGATATTTCACATTTGTCTAACATCTTGTAAGGCTTGATGCGTGAACATTTTTTGTTGTCGTTGGTGTTTTGTTTTGTTTTGTTTTTACATGCATTTAGTTACATATATGTTTATATATATATATATATACTATCATACTTGTATGCAACAATATGTGTTAGTATGAGATATAATATATATGGGCTTGGGTTTGTTGGGGAATTGGCAGAGGCATTGTAACTGTAGCTATTATTATAGTATTCACTAGTTGTGACTCTGTACGCTGTTCAACTAAGCTAAGGACGTTTTCGCAAAAAGGTCATCGTGTTAAAGATATATATGTACTTTTACCGGAACAATCGCATTGGAGCCGCATTGCTCTTCCTGCTCATTATTAACTATTAGTACTAAGCTTTGCAAAAAGGCGTGCAATTTTCTTTCATATCGTTTCTTATTTCCTTTTTTCTTTAATAATTTGGTTTTCCTCTTCTTTTTTTTTTTTGTTTTTTGTTTCAGTTTACGTATTGGAACAAAATGTTTACGCTTGTTATTTGTCATAGCTTCCACATACTTATCCTTCTCAATCTGTTATAACTTTAGACTAGTGTACTCACATAGAGAAAAAAATACAAAAAAAAAAAAACACAGAAAATCGATAGCTAAATTAGAATGTTGTCTATGCATTATATATATATATATGTGTAAGTATCAGCATTATATCGACCTAAGACTATACACATAAGCAATTCTATCCACACGTATATATATATATATACTATGCCACTTTGAATTCAAACTTATATGCATGCGCTCTCTTGCTATATCCTTCTCTTTCTTGCTATCTTTATGCAGCCTATCGTTAAGAATCACTTAAATATAAATGGGATTCTCCTGGCCAGTTAACAAACGGAACATTGATGTGGGCATCGTTTTCATGAGTATCTAGAATGAATAAAACACTATTGAGTTGCCATTTTTGTTATATGCATTTCGAGCTTACCTCGCCCACCGATGTGGCCAGCAAATTGACGATCTTCTCGTGCGGCACAGCAACAACACTTTGGTTGTTTATCTCAATGATGCGATGCCCGACCCGAACGCCGCCGCGCTCCGCAATGCCGCCACGCAACAGACTGCAGATCTGAAAGACATATACCTTGATTAACAACTATGCATCGTAAATAATCTACTAAATAGGCACTTACGACGCCGTTTTGAACGCTGAATCCAAGCTGATATTTGGTCTCTGGCCGCTTGATTTTGACCTCAACGACGGGGGCACAGGGCACAACTGTGAATTTGACAACTGTCTGGTTTTTGGTATTCTTAATGTACGTCTGGCAAGTGGATAGTGGCAAGCCCACAAGACTTAGTCCATTGATGGCAATCAGCTGATCGCCAATATTCAATTGACCGCAACGTGCCGCCGCGCCAGAGCTCATGAGATTGGCAATAACCACCGTTGGCAGCATGGAACCCCAGCCACTCTCGACAATGACAACGCCAAGTATTTCGCCCTTGGCCTTGGGCACAACGACCTCCTTTTGCAGTTCCTTTTTGGCAAAGATCTCGAGCTCATCGCCAAATATCTCCTGGCTATTGAGCACCTCCTGGTAGTCCATTTCCTTGACAAAGCGATGATCCTCAATGCCATTGGCCTTCAAGAATTCCATATAAGCCACTTGGAAGGCCTGACCAATTGACTGAGCTATGAACTGTGCCTCATCACTCTCGAAGACGTGACAGATCATTTTTGGTGTGCGATTCGGTTTGGGCGCATCATCAATGTCCTGGGGCACAAAACGGCGACGTGCCATTAACACCACCAGATCCCCAATATCTGCTATATAGGAGATGGTGCGCAGCGCATGATCCATCATTATCTCCTTCAGATCGGTATTCAGCACCATTATCTTCTCTGTCGATATAAACAGATCCACCTCCGTGCTTGGCTGCACATCGCCATCGGGTGCCTGCAAAATTAGTTAGTACATTTTATAAATGCTATTGACGGTTTCAAGTTAGCTCAGTTCTAGCTTATTACAGGCGCAAAATGTATTCAGCAAATAAGTATAAGCTTTAGTTTCTAAACTCTACTTACCAGGGCCTATTGTATACAAATTGTAATAATCGTTTGTGTGTTTTGTTCGAGTTTTGCATGGCATTAAGTGGATTTAATTGAAACGGAGCGGAGCGGAGCGGAGCAGAGCAGAGCAGAGCAGAGCGGCGTTTGTTGAGAGTTAATGTAGATGTTGCAACAAATGGATGCATGGAAATAAGATTTGCATGAGTTTTAAGTTTTCAATATACACAAACATAATGCTTATGTTAAATGCCTACAAACTCTACTAGTTAAAGCTTAACGAATTGCATTTCAACTTCACCTTGATGCGCGAGACGGCTTCCTCGGCTTGCATCATACGTGTCGATTTGGTGGGTTGACCCTCGCAGACCAGCTGCGTGGATCCCAAGTACTTGGCCCGAAATAGAACGCCTTCAATGAGCACTGCGCCGCCTTTTTTCGTCGGTTTCGTCGTGGATTTGGTTGTGATTGTGAGTGTAAAACAGAGAAAAAATCGATTAGTTGCCATGATTAACTTCGATGCTACTTGTATTGTGTGTTCGTTTACTTTGAGTTAGTGTTGTGTGAGTTGCGTCTTCGTGTGTGTGTGTGTGTGTTTGGGTGTTTAGTAGGTACCACTCATATACATATATACTATCAAATGGCATCCTTTACATTTATTTGTTAGTGATAAGAGACAGTCATATCAAACTTGACAAATATATATATATATATATATATATCAATGGTTACCTGGCTTAGATTTTCAGTTTATTGTGTTGGTTAATGTTGTTGTTTTTTTGTTATATTGTTACTGTTAGTTTTGTGCTTAGTTACTGCTACATATTAGAAAATGTATCTTACAAAGTATTTTACACACACACAGACACAGTAAAATGAACGAACGAGGCATGCAATAAACGCAATTTTGTCAATAAAATATGCGAAAGAATATAGAAAATACATATAGTATAAGTACATGTATAATTATATATATAAAAATATTGTTACGATTAGCAAATATCTATGCGATTTGCATTGCAAATTACATACATAAATACGTACAAATTTCAAGTTACATTAAATACCCAAACAGTAGTACAATAATCAAGTGGCTTGGTTTTATATACTTTACAAATACATTAATTTCTACTAAAGTGTATATAAAGATATAAGATCTAGTGTACTGTAAGGGTATTTTTAGCATTGGCTTGCCAAAGCTTTCTATTTTTTTTTTTGTCTCACAAACGCAGCTGTTGCTCTTTGTAATAAACTTGATACTCTTCTTTACACAAGCTTTCTCTTTCACTTGGACAATAAATATTACTGAACAATCGGACAAATCTTTACCCTATTTAATTATAATTTATCATATACAATACAAGCAACAGCTGCGACTTTAGCAACAACGATATTTACGATATTCATTTGGTTTTACTTGTTAAACGAGATTATAATGCTATTGGCCACTAAAATTGCAACAATTGAACGAAGGTTAAACCCAAAGCATTTACCTTCTTTGCTCTTACTCTTTTTCACTTTTTTCTCGCCACTGTTGCTGTTGCTGCCCGCACCGCTGCCGCTGCTGTTGTTGCTGCCGATGGCATCATTGCTGTTGTTGGTGTTGCTGTTGCTGTTGCCGTTGCCGTTGATGTTGTTGTTATTGTTATTATTGTTGCCGTTGGTAGTGCCATTGGTGGTGCTATTCACAGCATTGGCGCTAGCAATACCCACAAGACCATTGATGCCTCCCTCATTCTCCACATCCAGCTTGTTGACACCCGGCACAGATCGCTCCGAACCATTGCCGCCATTATTGGGACTGCCCAGCGTGGGCAGAGCGCCAGCAGCTGCTGCTGCTGCAACCACAGCGGAAGCAACCACATCTGCAGCATTGGCAGCAGTCATGCCACATATATCCAAACCAACAACATTGGGCATCTTAGACGGTGACTTCCCGCTGTGCTCCGAGGAGCTGCGCGAATGGCTACGCTGCCCAAGGTTTGCCGTGCCGCTGACCAAATCGAGCAGCTTGCCAGCAGCCGAGCCACTCAGACTGGTTGAGCTCTTGGGCGGAATGGGTGGCGGCGGCAGTTCCGGTGTGGAGCTAAGCAGTGCATTGTAACCGTTGCGTGTTTTTGTGCTAGACATTTGCTGCTGCTTGGGCGAGATCTTGGAAAGCAACGATGCTCGTGGCTTGCGGTCCCAGCTTTTGTTCTCATCGTAGTAGCCCTGATCGTCCAGACGCTGATGGCCCAACAAGCGATCTGTCTCCAGATCAGTGTCCACATCCTCCTCATCGGCGCTGTGGTTCTTCGAGTGGTTATCCGAGCTCGATTCGAGCAGCGCTTTGCCAGCACCGCCATCCAAATGCCTTGACAGCCATACGGGTGAATTCAACACAGGCGACGGTGAGCGCTGTGTCTGCATTGATTGCTGTGTGCTGCTACGCTCAGGTATGGGAGGTGGACCGCCAGCACCACAGCCACTGCCCACCATTCCAGCACCACCCAAACCATTGTTGCTGCTGCTGCAGTTGCTGCCCGCACTGCGTGGCTTCGGTATGGGCGAAGTACGCTGCAAAGTGGCACCAAGCGGTGTGTGTTTATTGTTGCTAGTCTGCTGTCCGGTTGACTGCAGCAGATCAACATCGTTGCTGCAGTTGGGCTTGCGATGCGGCGCCGGCGCTGGTGGTGGCGGTGTCATCTGTGCCATGTCCGGACGGTGGAAAACACCTACAAAGTAAAACGGTTTCAATTGAGTTCAAGCGATTCAGTTGCAGAGGCAAAAGTTTAAAAAACTATCCCACCAACGAAAAAGAAAGAGATGGATAAGCTTGGTAAATTGAACTTACTGATAGAATATAGAGAATCCAGTTCTGGATCTATGTTTTTGAACACTTTGCTGTTACTGTTGCTGCTGGGACTCTGACCAAGCAATTCTCGTTGCTGTGGTTGCTGTTGGTGTTGTTGGTGTTGCTGATGCTGTTGCTGTTGCAGCTGAAGCTTTAGCAGGCCATTACTTGGGCTCAGTTGATGGCCAACGCCATTGCTATCCGTGCATGTTGAGGCAGTCAGATTGTGCATGCTGTTTAGGCTGTTGTTAGTCGAGATTCGTTTCATATCCATTAGCATGGAGATACCGCCGCCAATACTGGTGCTGGTACTGAGATTACCCAGACCCTGACTTTGACTTTGACTTTGACTCTGACCCTGGCTCTGACTCAATACCTGTAACTGGCTCTGATCGAGCTGAGCTGCCAGCTGTTGTAGATTCTTATTGTTGTTATTGTTTTCGGTGTCGCTGGTGTGACCCGAGGAGAGGCCATCCTCAAGCACTGGCATGGCTGAGGCATAGTACTTGGCATAATTAGAACAGGAAGTCGAAACACCGCCATTCATTTCGCCCGAAAGGCCTGTTAATAAAAGCATAAGTAAACAATTCTCTGATTGTTAAAATCAACTACTTACTGTCCAGATCGCCACAGTTGGAGTCATAGTCGGTCGTCTCTGGCGAGTAGCGATAGTTGTGGTTGCCCGTGATGCCACCACCCACGCTCAGCCCAACACTTTGTCCCAGTCCACTGCCGCTGCCAGTGCTCAGCAGCTGGTTGTGATTGAGTCCATCCTGTTCACCATCACGCTCGCCGCTGCTGCGACTGGCCGAGTCCAAGAAGAAGTCAAAGTCACGCATCAGCGGGCTTCCGCTATAATGTCTTGGCAGCTGTGCCGGACGCGACACCAGCTGTGCCTCCAGCTGCAACTGTTGCTGCTGTTGCTGGGGCTGCGTGTAGGCGCCATAGACGTGACGCTCCAATGCAGGTGGCGCCTGTTGTAAGAGCAACTGTTGCTGCTGCTGCTGTTGCTGCTGCTGCTGTTGGCGATATTCCTGCTCGATTGGCTCATCTTCGTCGTCCACCTCATCGTTTTCGTCCTCATCTTCCTCTTCTTCCTCATCTAGCTCAATCTCATCACGCTCAAGGTTGCTATGGAACTCATACTGAATATCCTAAAACAGAGTTAATAACAGTAATGAAAACAAATATATATTCAATTTACTATATTTACAATGCTGTCGACATCACTGCCATTCTCCATGATGGGCTGCTCGTCAGTCGAGGGGCACTTAAAGAACTCCTCCAGCACTTTGCGTGTCTCAGAGAACTCATAGAGGTAATCAAAGGTCGAGGATTTGGTTGGCAGGTTCAATGGCCCAGGAGCTAAAGCTGTACCTGTGCCAGCTGTTGATGAACTGGCTGCAATCTGTGTTGCTGTTGTGGCTGCAACTGTTGCGGTTGCATATGTTGTTGTTGCTGCTGCTGCTGCTGCTGCTGCGCACTGTTGGTGGAGGCGGAGTTATAGCCGAACAGTGCGTTAACTCATTGGATGTGGTCATGATGGGTGCCTCGGGTGTGGTCAGATCGGATATGGTGCCTATTTCAGAGACATCATTGCTGGTATCCTCCGCATTGTTATCACTGCAGGATGGCTTATTGTTGTTGTTGTTATTGCTATGGTTGCTGCCATTGTTGTAGAGTTGCTGCTGCTGTTGCGTTGGTGAAGCACTGCGTAGCTCACGAGGCGGCGATATAATTCGCTGTGAAGATAAACAAAAATCATTAGATCACAAAATACTCTATTTGGAAAATGGGTTAAAATTATTAACGCACGTTGGTGCGTATGCTACGATGTACCTGAGGAAAGCCCGGTCGTACTGGATATCCCTGCGCCTGTTGCGGTTGCGGCTGCGGCTGCGACTGACAATGTGCAAGTGCAGCAAATGCGGCACGTGCCGCTGTCTTTTGCAGCGTACTAGCCGCATTCGCTCCGGCTACCTTTGAATGAGCTTCAGCTTGTGTTGCAGCTATTTCCGCTGCTGCTGCTGCTGCTGCGTCAACTGGTGGTTCGTTTTCGTCCGCTGCGGGACTGCTGCTGCTGCTGGCAGCGGCGCCAATACGTCTTGGTGAACCCTCGTATTCTGTAAATAAAGCTCATTCAAATACCAGCTGAACGGGATAAGGCTTTATATGCCTGGTACACTAACCAATGATACCATGACGCGACTCTACGGCCAGCGTATAGTTGCGTTCTAGCTGCCAGGCATCTAGCTTGTGCTCCCGATATATGGCAACATCATCCAGCAGTCGACGCGTATGCGGCTCCAGCATTACATGAGAACGGCATTGTGACTTATCTGTGGTCGGCTGCTGATTGCACTTGTTTTCGTCCGCATTTGACTCTGTTGTTACGCGCAGATCTGTGAAGATTCCATAGTGTTAACAAATAATTCTAATAAAACATGAACTACTAAGTTCGGTTTAGGCCAATCTTTATACAATCTAATTAAACACACTTAAAATAAGAATTGGCAGTCCTTACCGCATACTAATTGACTACAACTTGTTGGAAGTGATTTTAAACCTTTACCCAATTTCTGTGTTTCATTTACTTTTAAGATCATTTGATATTTGAAAGGCATAGTTGTTGATGATATTTTGTTAAAATTAAGTAACTGGTTTTTGTTTAATTCGTGTATTAATAGTTGATTTCGTTAAATTGCGTGCTATTCTTGAACAAAGTTAAAGCGCGCGCCTGACGCCGTTGTGTGAAGTGTGACCTTATTTCTTAACAAAAAAAATAAATGTATCGATCGAGGGGTTGCCAGACTGTTGCGCCAGATCGTATTTTCAACTATGGCTGTATATTCGCTTAAAGCGATGGATATTTGTTAATTAATTGTTACTCCTCTACTTACGTTGCCAACTTTCAATCGGATCGGCTGCTGCATAAACAGTTGTCGATGATTCATTGGTGCTATTATTAATTAATCGATGAGTTCGATCCTCGCTATTGCCGTGTCGCTTCCTTTGCTGCTGCTGTTGTTGTTGCTGCTGTTGCTGGTGTTGCTGTTGCTGGTGTTGATGCTGCTGTACCGCAGACAGGTGGTTAAGAAGATTATCGCAAGTAGGATGCACATCCTGCTGAAGCTGCATATGCTGTTGTAGTTGCTGCTGCTGCTGCTGTTGTTGTTGTTGCTGCTGCTGCATTTGCTGCTGCTGCTGCTCTAGTAGCAATTGCTCCCGCTCTCGTTCTCTGTCGCGACCTCGCTCCAGATCCCGTTCCCTCTCGCGCTCCTCGCGCAAACGTTGCTTTCGCTGATCACGTGGCTCCCAGTCAGCCACATGCTGATCCACTGTAGACTTGCTGCTGCTGCCATACAAATAATGGCTAGCCAGCGGTGTCAAACCCTCGGCACACGGATCATTGCCCACAGTCGTTGCCGACTGCTGTTGCGAAGGGAAGTTGTTGCGATTTACAGGACTGCGACCTACGCGCAACATGTTAGGTGCTTGAAGGTTTTGGTTTTGGGTTTGGGTTTGGGTCTGGGTTTGCCGTTGTGCTATACTGTAGAGTTGAGGGGCCAGCTGTTGATGATAAGCGCGCCTCGCTGAAGCATTCATGTGTTGTTGTTGCTGATCCTGCTGTTGCTGCTGCTGTTGCTGTAGCTGCTGCTGTTGTTGCTGTTGCTGTTGCTGTTGCTGCTGCTCTTCAGAATACTCCGTGGGTGAGTGGAGTAATGTGCTGGCACTTGGTGTTGCTGACTCCCAGTAGTTCTCTTTGATAAATGGATTCTGGCTGCCATTGCCAACATTGTTGGTGTTTGTATTGTTTGTATTGCTGTTGCCATTGTGTAGTGCATAATGGTTCTGTTGTTGATGATGCTGTTGTTGATGATAGTGTTGCTGCTGCTGGTGCTGCTGCTGATGATGTTGCTGCCTGCCTGTTGATATGGCGCTGTTGCGTTTGCGTGGCATATCCATATAGCTATGGCCACGTGGCCGACTCTCGCCCGTATGATAGTAGAAGGATGCTGGATATGCCGTCTGTGGCACTGTTTCCTCCAAAAGATCCAGATCCCGTTGATGCCGCTGTTGCTGCTGATGCAAATCGTCGTCGTCCTCGGCCAAAACAATGGCGTCAATGTCCGTGTCGACGTCGTCTATGCCTGCAACGTTGTGTGGCGGTGTTGGTGGTGTTGGTGGCGATAAAGGTGCGCACAGAAAGGGATTTGTTGAGATGCGCGGCGTGACCGAAGACAACGATTCCGAGGAGTGTGAGGAGGCCGAATGTGGCGGCGGTGATTGTGTTATAATGTTGACACTTTTATAATAGCTGGGCTGGGTTGCAATTGATATGCTATTGATACTGCTGCCGCCGTTTCCAGTTGTTGTGTCTACAACACCGATTGTTGCTGCCGTAACGCTGCTGCTGCCGTTCGCATTCACATTCACATTCACATCATCAATGGCTTCATGGTGCTTTCGGTTCGGCTGTGGCTCCTGATGGAATGGTTGTTGCTGCTGCTGTTGCTGCTGTTGCTGCTTGGGACGGCACTTGGGAAAGAGCAGATTTATTTGATCGTTAAGCGGTGGTGATGGCGAAAGCACTGCCTGCGATAGATTCAATGGCTGTTGCTGATAGCTCTTCGAGTTGCTGCTGTCGCAATCGTTCTCCACCAAACCGTTGAGTGTGTAATAATTACGCTGCTGAGCAGAAGCTGCTGATGCTGCTGATGTTGCTGTTGCTGCGGATGATTGCAGGCGTTGGTAGCTGCTGTTGCTGCCGTGTGGTTGCGACTGCGACTGCGGCTGCTGTTGCTGCTGATGCTGCTGATGCTGATGATGGTGATGATGATTACTGCTACTAGTTGTATGTCCAGCAGCCAATGTTGTCAATGTTGTGCTGACCATTATTGTTGCCAATAAACTGCAATAACAAAGAGAACATTGGTATTGGTATTATGTATACAAAATTGTTGGCTTTAATATTGGCAAGGCAGTTTGTTCTTCAAGGCAAGCGTATATGCCACGCAATTTTTTTAACCCAACCTCTTCTCCCACCAATTGTATTTATATATATTGTTGTTGGGGGTTTTTTGGGTTATTTTCTTTGTTTACACGCTTCACGTTTGGCTGCCAGTTGTTTTAATAAATGCAGGCGCAATGTCAACCTTTGTCATGTTCGAGCGGCAACAGGGCGTGACAGTAACGAGTTCTGTCACAAACATTGCTGCTGCCGCTGTTGCTGTTGCTGCTGCTGCTGCTGTTGTCAGTTGGTGGCATGGGTATGTTGCTGCTCATATATTGGCTGCTGAGACAACGCAAATTGCTGCCGTTAGGCTCTTTGATAAAGTTTAATTGTTGGCATTGCGCATAAAATGTCCAGCGGGCATTCAAAAAAAAAAAAAAAAAAACAGGGACAGGAATTACTCAATAAAACAGCCAATCAATGTCATTTGAGTTGAGTATTTCGTAATGCTTTGAAATTAGCATAAGAATCCCTGGTGAATGGCATGTGGCATGCAAATAAGAATCAGCTAAAGTTTAATCAAGTTGATGATACGTTAATCCCAGTCGATCGGTAAAAAAAACAACAATATATTCTTTGCTTTAATAACTATTAACTTTAACAATTTAAAGCTTTATTATTATTCATTTCATTCAAAAAAAAAACTAAACCAGAGACTAAGCCGTTTATAAGCCGATTAAGAGTTAAAACGAAAACAATCGATTGTTTTTACTGTACCTAAATGCTACTACACCTTATATGTGTTTAACTATGAAAAGATTTCCATTATAATTGCACAATGAGTTTTCTTTGTGAAAGCTTAAGCAAAACAAAAACTTGCACATGGCAACCTTTTGTGGCTTAAAATATGAAAAAGACAGACAGAGAGAGAGAGAGAGAGAGAAAAAAAGTATATAAGAGCTTAAGCATTGAGGAGTTAGTTACACATCAACATGCTTTTGGAGCCTTTTTGCTCCTGGTCTATCATCCAGCCGAGCTCCATTTTTAAGTCCCTAACGTTTCACTAATGCATTTGGAGGTTAGTCTTTGTGCATTTGGCTTTATATATTCTCGTACAACAAGCAAACTTCAAAATTTCTTAAAGAGATTAACAACAAGCTATGTGGCACGTTAGACATAAGACTGCCAGACTGTGGCATGCCCTGTGGCATACAGCACACAGAACTTAAGCAATTGCTATTTGTACAACACATTAACTATGCATGAATATGGCTAAAATTTTGTGATACATATTAGATTTTGCCAACGGCCTGTTCAATGCTAAGCTTGATAAAATAATATTCAACAATAGGCCGCAATGTAAGAGCCAAAGAATGTAAGAGAACACTTGATTGGGGTCAGAGTTGCATCCTTTCACTTGCCCACTTGCAACATGATACCCAATTGAATGGGCACAGAGTTTAGAGAAGAGCCAGCAGAGACAGACAGAGAGCAAGTGAAATACCCAGAAGGCAACATTGGACTAACCGGGTTACAAACATACATACATAGCATACATAAATAAATGTATGTATGCATATTGCTTCGACTAAGCCATAACGTTGTTCTTGCTGTTGTTGTTGTTGTTGTGCAACTCGCAACGCTTTGTGCACTCATATGGAAAATATGTTTTCGTTTCGGGCAGGAATGACAGAAGAGCAGGAACAGGATCAGAGCGAGAGAGCGAGAGAGAGAGAGAGAGAGAGCGGCTATGCTATGTTTGTATGCGGCTGTGGTGCACGCTTCGTTTGGCTTTAGGATAGATTTAAGGCAAACTCGCTGGTGATGGCAATGGTGTATGCGAGGCAAACAACCCGCATCCCCGCAAACCCGTACCCACCGAACAATACACAACAGCTAACAAGGTATAACATCAAGGCCAGTCAGCCAAACATTTTGTTAACGGCTCCGGCACAAAGCACACGGCTAGCTGGGCAAACATTTTCATTGCCTGACATTTATGTGCTTTTGGGTCGGTTCGATGTTCCCACCCACTATCTCCCTACAATGCCTATCCCCTACACTGAAGTAAGCCATGTATCTGCCACTACATTCATCTTCACATCTTCACATCTTGGCATCGAGACGACGCCTCGCATCGCCTGGCATCTCTTGCATCTACATCAATCTGTCACTTCAAATCCGTTTCATTCTAGTTGATGCTTTTTTTTTCTTTATGCTCCTTCGCTCTCTCTCTCTGCCTTTCAACGCTCAGCAGCTGCCTGTTGCCATTTTTGGCCATTTTACTAGCTGTCACTGGATCTGTTCATGTGTGCGTGTGTGTGTGTTTTGTGTAAGTGTTGCCATTCTTTGTCTGTCTTAAGCAGTTTTCAGTACGGATTGCTTGCTGACAGCATATTGCATTGACTCATTCCATTCCATACCAGCTTTGATCAGAGACTCTATAAACGTTCCTTCTAATCACAATGGCATCAACATCTTATTTAGTTTAGCAAACTGGTTAAAGCAAGTCTTTGCGTTAACTTTAAACAAAATAAAGCTGAGAAATATGCATAACTTGAATGTTTTCCAGCAAATTCCAAACGTACATTCAAAGCATTGTCAAGCTTAAGAAATTCCCTTGTTGCAACATTGCACGAGTCTTCAGTTCAGTTTCAAGTAATTCTTGTGATATTTCTATGAATTCATTCTGGCATTCAGTGTGGTCTTAACAAAAAACGAAATAAATAAACTCCTACAAACCTTACAAGTTGCACAGAACATTATTCATCAATTCAGAAACTAAATACAAGAGCTTCCACTCCTTCTACCCAAGTACCATTTCAGTTGACGAAAAGGTCATATTTGCTTTTAATCTAAAGAGGGGGAGGGGGATGGGGAGGGTAGGAGAATGTTTATGGCAGCATTGAAGGTCGAATTATGGTTAGCATTGCACCAAAGGCACCAAGGTACAGTTGACATTTGATGCAACCTCAGCGCATATGTCTAAATTCAAATGTATTTTTTGCTTTTTTTTTTAATTAATGCGCGTTCTCAAAGACGAGAGAGTCCTTCAAAATGCCAAGTTGTCATTGCAAGCAGTTGCAGTTAAGTTTAACAAAAAAATATATAAAGTTAAAGTCAACTCGGTTGCTTGTTTTAAGCTTTTGGGTCATCGGTCTTTGCAGTTTGGCTTTAATTCACTTGATTGATGTGCCACTAAGTGCTAGCAAAACAATAATTGGGTTAAAGCAGAACGCGCCAACAAGCTGCTTTAATCCAAGTTTCACACTTAGCTGCCGTGAAGGACAAGAACTCATTCGCATTCGTTGTGCGGTCGTCTAGATTCCTTGCAGCTGCATAATTAAGTTTTTTCCAACACGTGGCAGGTGGCATCAGCTGCCAGTGCAAGTCGTAACGTCTCCTTGGAGCTATATTAACTTAATTCCTGTTTAAGCGACGAACGCATCGCTTGGCTCTTTAAATAGTCACTTAAATGCCACAAAAATATGAAATACTTTGGATATTTCTATAGATTTTATGGATGGCCAGGCGTAAATGCAACGATAAATGTAGTCGAAGCCGATGGCTTAGGTAATAAATCAAAATCAATTGCAACAGCCGTTGGAACCATGCACATGACCCCAAAAACAACGTACGTAAAGAAGTGGGAAGTTTGGGTGGGTGCCTAGGTTATTGAGCTGCTGCCGTCATTACGGTCATATTGCGGCAGGACATGGCAGGACATGGCAGGACGCGGCGAAACAGTTGGCTGAGTGTTAAGGTAGACGGCATTACGGTCGCCTATGATGACATTAATTATGCACACACACGGATATAATACATACAAAGGAAGTGAATAAAAAGGAGTAATACGAATATTCAGCGTGTGTGAGTGAGATAGAGATAGCTTATACATTCAATCCACTGTGCGAATGAGATAAATTATGTACGGACTGTCGGTCAAATGCACGCAAAGGGTGTCCCGCCGCGTCTTAGAGATGGCAGCGTGCCGTGACTTTTAACCGATAAAATCGTGCTTACTTCTTGCCGCTTCGGAGCTATAAGCATCGAAAGGGTCAAGGTAAATGCGTTCGAAGTCTTATTTTCATTGGTATAATAGGATATCAAAAATCAATGCGCTGCACATCCCTATGCCAAAAAGAGGGAGATGTGGTGTTGGGGTGAATGGTTGATTTAGTTGATTGCATGTCGGTCGCTTTAGGAAAAATGAAACATGCAATTTGTTTTAACCTAAATTGTTGTTTTGCATTCATGGGAAATGCGGCATACATGCGAGTTAACTGATCCATAAACAATCCACCCGCCAATTCTCCCCTCCAACCCATGTAGTTTGTGTAGCCAAGCATTAACTTAATGAGTTTAAAGCTGATTTTAAACCATATTGTAGGAGTATGTCGAAAAACTAAAACAAAAATGACAAACTCTTTTTAATGACACACATAGCAAATTTGTCATTGGTCTAATGCACTTAAAATTGGCTGCGTATGGCAATTGTTGTAAGCCAAGTTTATGTGGCAACTGCACATTGTTTAAGCTGATTTTGAAAGCACATTGCTTGTATGGCTGGCACGGGCTCATCTCTAGCCGCGTGTAAAGATTAATTTACAACAATGGCCCATTCTCATTATGAGGTGGATAATTTGTGGCATGCCACTGGCTTTCTCCCTCTGTTTCTCTCTTTTGTCTTTCTCGCTTTCTCCCCTGCTGTGTGTGTAAGATATGCTCGTTAAGAAGATTTGAGTGTGACGCGTGAAAATGTTGAAATTTGGGTTAAAACCCATTTTGTTTTGGGCTAAAATAAAACACAACTGCAATCGCAATCGCAACAGACAGCTATAGAGGTAAAACGCAAAACAAAGTACAAAAGAGCCATAATGCGCATAGTGAAAGTGTTTGTTGTGGTAGCTGCTGTTTTGTGTCCCATTTGAGACGTTGACAGGAAAAATAAAAAACGACAAGCGTTAAAACTGCAAGCAATGAAAAAGTTGAATAAAATGAAGTCAACAAACACATTAAAGTTATTGGTTTGAAATAACTTGAAGTTCGCCAGTATCAAACAATATTCAATGCAGTTGGTTGCTCTCAAGAGAAAACTAGTTGCAGTTGCTGAAAGTAAACATTTCGTTGTCTTTTCTTCAAACACAAGCACAGCATTAAGCTCTTGCCACTTAGCCCATATCGTATACGGTCTAAATACAAACCAAACATTGAGCGAGTGAAAACTTTATGGATTGCATGCGCTTAACTTGAGCTCCAGCTGCAGTTGCAATAATGGACTGGCACACACACTATACTTAAAGTTTAAGCACTTTACACTTGGAAACGCTTGAAGCTTGAAGAATTCATTAGAAAAATGCAAAATGTTTTTGTAGAATTTCGAGTTTATTGTGCCATTAACTGAAGCAACAGCTTTGTTCCTGCAAATACAAAATATTTACAAGAATTTCGCTTCTAACTCGTAAGAAACTAAATGCATTTATGTTTTAAAGCAATTAACAATTGAACAAGGCAAAAAAAAAAAGTTAAATGGAATTTCAGTGTTGTTTGAAATATTTATGTTTGATTGGAATATACCATTTGCTCTAGATTTGTATCTTTGAGTGTGCCACACACAGTGTGTGCGTGCTCTTCTGAGTGTGTGTGTGTGTGTGCCATACTTCATGGCAGTTTTAATTCGGTTTTATTGCTGTCGTTCAATCATTGGAATGGTATTTCAAGCACGTCTCTGCGTGTTTGTTGTATGTTTTAGGCCAATTGTTGTCTGCAAAATGTGTTCTCGTTGTTGTTTTTTCTTTCGCCCCTTTTTTTGCTATTTTTTCTTGCTATTTCGTATGCGATTTTAGCACAAAGTTTACAGCCCAAAAACACGCCCAACGCCCAACGGTCCACCCACTGTCCAACTCTCTCTAGCTCTCACTGTTTGTGTGTTTGTACTCTGTATGTAAATGACGCAATGCATTTAGTTGATGGTTCTTTTACTTCCCCTCTCTCTTCGTCTCTCCTCTTGCTTTGCTGTACAATTTGCCTGGCATTTTGGTACGATAAAACGTTTTTAAAACAACATTTTCTCATTTGCTTTTCTATACATGTATGTGTGTGTGTATGTGTGTGTTGAGAGGGAAAACCCAAAAAAGGTAGAGAAACATTCAAAATAGCACTCTAGTTTCTATTTGCTATTGATTATTTGAGTTACTTAAAGACTCTTGGCAGCTGAATATTTATTATGGCATACATCAACAGAATCGCATTCGTTTTGTGTGTTTGTGTGTTTTGTTGACCCAGTTTATAGGAAACGTTGTCGCCAGCTCGTAAAATTTTGTTGGTTAATCAAGTGTCCTGGCAACGCAGTGGAATAAATGCAACAATAAGCCTGGCCAATTAACCAAGTGATAGCTTGTCGTGAAGATATCCGCTGGGATAGCTGAAACCAGCTGAAAGTTAATGAAATGTTAGACGAGGCGATGTCCTGAACTGAACTGAACTGGTATGAATAGCTTGAGGTGCTTGAGTGTTTGGGTTTTTTGGGAACATAAACACAATTTGGCTCGTAGACACATCAGCTAGACTTTATTCTATTTCCGTTTCCGGCTGTTGCTGCTGTATGTAATGTGTTTCCGCTTGCCACAAAATGTGGCATGGCGTAGGCGTCGTCTTCGACTACAACGACAGCGTTCGCTGCGTGCGTGCCAAAGCAATGCAAAGCGACAATGAAGCCAAGTATATAAAATAAACTGCACGACATGAAAACAAACGAAAAAGCAAAGGAAACAAAGACCTAAGCTTGGGTGTGGAATAAGTGAGGCTGGCAACAGCATTGCCACTCGAAATGTCAACGTCAGCCAGCCAGTAAAAGCAAGTTTCAGACAAGCTTCGTTTCAAAACTCTTCTTCAAACTCAATTCGGTTTTAAACAAGAACAGGTTCTTTTAAAGTTCTATATACTCTATATGACGTTTATTCTTGTATATGATAGAAATGCGTTAGACGTTTCTAGGCAAATTATAGCTGTATCGTTGAGAAAAAGTATGGGGAAAATGTTTAATTCATTGTGTAATTGCATTCAAATTGTTGACGGGTGCAAATGTTGTGCATTGCAGTCTCATAAATGATTGACAATGGTTGGGAAATTGTTGTTGAACATGCTGCTAACTGAGCTCTAACGAGCCGTTGCATACTTTATGAGCTGGGATTATTGCCATTAAGGCAGCAACATAGACAGACACACACACACACACAGCAGAACAAAAATATATGTATGTATTTGTTCCTGTCAGCAGCAACAGTTGGTGCTATCTCATATTAGAACTGTCGCTCTCCTTCAAACTCTCTCTCTCTCTATCTCTTTCTGAGTGAGTATCTATGCACGCTTAGGGGTGTTGAGAGCAGAACAGCTTTCGGCAGGGGGCGTTTGGTGACATGCGACAGACCACAAAACGTTTAACGCTAAGCCAGCAACAACACCAACAACACCAACAACACCAACAGCACCGACAACAACGACAACAATGCTCAATTATACTACTGGCAGCTGAGTCAAATGGCTGGTCACCTTAATAGAGTAGAAACTGGTAGTCAACTACACGGGCGTTATATGTATGCACATACAACCCAACCCAACTCCCTGTTTTCTCTCTCTCTCTCTCTCTCTCTCTCTGTATGTGTGGGTGTAGGTGTGTATAACGATGAGTCATGGGCCACGAACAAACTTTTTAGTTAAGCTGAGGATTGCTTTGCTTTGACCGTATATGACAACAAACTAAAGGAAACATTTACTCAAGGTAAATTAAATACTAAATTCTCTAAGGGGAAAAGGTTTAGTTAAAAACATATTAGGGAAGTTTTGCAGCTGAATATGTCTATTTGGTCCTTTCGAGGAGATTTTGTTATATATTACTTGGAAAAACTCTTTTTCCCCTATTGACTGCTATCAATATACAGTCCGAGAGATTAGACTTGTATTGCTTCGAGAAAAGATAGATCAAGGCTTGTAGGTTAACACATGGATAAGTTGAAGCGGATTTAACATATTTAAGAAGAAATCTTATAAGTAAAATGTTAATTTAAGCTATGCTAAGGCAAGCAGATCTTAGGATTTAAGGAAAACCCAAACTTTCTCAACTTACATAACAGATATGTGTCGTATTACCAAGCACATTTAGAGACAGATGTGATGCGTGGAAATAATTAGCAATCAGGCATATAAATTGTATGTAAAAGAGTGCGAGGAGCATAAATAAACTTTGAGAATGTGACAAAAGCAGGGAAGAGCGAGAATAAGAATAAGAAAGAGCTGGGGTAATGAGATGGGCGGTGAAGTGTTTTATTTATTCGTAAGGGCTTGGATCAAAGCAACCCCCAAAATAAGAAGACAAGACAACGTTTCGATTATGAGGACAAAGCTGCCTGGCTGACAGCCTGCCTGCCCGCTCTCCTGCCTGGAGGCAGTTCAATGACATACAACGGGACATGTACTTACTACTACATTGATGACAACGACGCTGCCAACTTAAGTGTTAGAGCTAAGGCTTGCAGGGTTGCCATCTCGTCATCAGCTGGATCAGCTAAAGGGAGGCGAGACGTTGGCAAACACAAAGGTGAATGGTGGATGGTGTGTGCGTGTGTGACCTAATGTATATACACACACACACACACACATACATGCTTAGTGCTCTGTGACAGTTCTGTCACACTTACCCAGCCCATTGCCCCGCATCCCGCTCCAGTTTGCTTGATTGCGCCGAACAACAAATCGATTTTCATTGATTGATTATGCGTCAGAGCTTTGTGGGGTGCAAGAGACAAACCTCTGCTGACTTTTCAGCGCCCCTCTAACCACCTTCACCCCAAACATTCCTGCTTCACTGTCAAGTATTGTTTCGACAAATACACGTGTGGCATAAACGAGCTGGATTGTTAGGACCAACAAAGGTCAAAAGACTGTTGCAAACAATGAAGAATGCGTGACGCCGATAAATCAATATTAAATAACAATATAACAACAAACAACAACAGTAACAAGAGTCGCACGTTTGAAGAACGAAATGGAAATTGGTAACCAAGAAAATTTGGAAAGGCCAAATTGTTGTGCAAATATTTAAAGTACTTTTTCACATTCATTAAGCCAACAAAGAACAAGATTAAATTCGAAGAACCAACTTTCAATAAAAGAAGCTTTAAGAAAAAGCAATGGTATGCCACAATGAATACAATTTGGCTTTCTATTTTCTTTTATTGCCCGCTTTAATGAGCAGGAATATTGCTTAGATGATTTTTATCTTGATTTATGTAAATATGTATTTCTTTTTCAGATATTTCACAAAAGTTGTATATTTACTTTAAGGCTTTGCCATGCTTAGAATGTGAGCATAGATAAAAGAAAAAAAACTTAACTGCACGTACCAACAAAATAAAATCAATAAAAATATATGTACATATGTGACGTAAATATAAAAATATCACCCTTCGCCACATAGAGTGATATGTTTAACGCTATTTTTTGAGCTCCAGTGCAGCGTTGCATTGAAGTTCTCCAATCGACCCGAAAACCTAAAGAAAGGTGGCAGCGCGATGTGGGTGAGTGGGAGAATACAGAGAAGATAGCAAGTGAAATTTCGTGTTCATTGTGCATGCTTAATTGAGTTGTCCGGCTCTCCTCCGCATCCACCTTTTGCCCAAAATGTATTGCTCTTCCGCATTGTGCACTTGTCATGCGAATGCATGTGGCTGCGTCTCTGTGTGTAGGTGTGAGTGTGTGTCATGTGTCAAACAGTTTATTTTCACGCCCAACGCCCTGAGCCACCAACATACATATTTAGCAGCCACATTTTGTCCAGCGTACGTACACGTGTGTGTTTGTTTACAGCACCTCTTTTGGCCATCGTCCTTGGCCCGTAAATCGTTCGCGTCGCCTCAGTTGAATTTCATGTCAACTAACAAAACATATTTTGTGTTCTTTGTTCTTTTGTGTACATTGGTGAATACACCACCAAACATACACACCCACACATTCATTGACAATTGAGGGGACACATACATACAAACATATATAGCTATTGAAGTTCAGTGTTGCCGGATATTGCAAAAGGTATATTTGTAGCTTAGCAAAAGTTTTATAAATGTCAACGTTCAGTTAACATCTTAATTGCTTGATCTCAGTATAAATTCTATCAAAAGAATACAGCATTTGAGCATTCGGCCACTAACTTAAACATTAGCTGGTAAGGCTGAAAAAATATTTGCCAACGCCACTCCAAATCAACGATAAACTTTGTTTTTAATTTACAAAATTGCATTCGATGGCAATTTGAATTTCAGCACAAATTGGCTGTCCGCCGCTAACGATGACGATGCCAATGCCAATGAGGATGACGATAACGATGACGATAATGGCCAATGGCAAAGCCAGTGGCGACAGGTGGAATCGACAGATTGCTGGTTCGTTTGCTTGCTGGCTGGCTGGTTGGCTGTTTTGTTGACAGCAAAACTTGTTTATTAACTACATGCTTTAGTCCTTAGCCAAACAATATTCCTGCTTCAATTTGTGTTTCTCTTTTTTTTTTCATCATTTTCGCTTTCCCATCTCTTTACCAGCAATATTTGCAGTGTTGTTTCTCTAATCGATTTTTGATGAGATTTTTGTATTCAATTTTGGTTGCGATAGTCAAGAAACGCATCAACTGCTGGTATATGTTTATCTCTCTTTTCTCTTTTCCATCTTAGCACGCTCAATATTTCTTTGCATATTTTATGTATATCTCACATTCAACTGACGATAGATAATGGCGCCAACATTTTTCGGCGATTGGCATAAAGTACATGGCCTTGGGGATCTTTAAAGTTGCTAGCAGTGGGAGGGGAAGTAAGGGACCGCACCATACTGTTCTACATAAGGCAAACTATTTTCTTTTTGGCTGGCCTTTTGTTTGGCTTTCATTTCCTTTAGCAACTTAACTCACGCATTTAAATTTTCACATTACTAGGCTTAGGTTTTACAGCAGACAGCTTTTGAAAAGGCTAATTCTTATTGCTTACGATACCTAAAGAAGTTGCCATACATATCGTTGGAAAAGTGGCGGGTGGTCGATAACGTCAAGCCGAGCACAAGACGAGAAAGCAAGAGACAAATGAAATTATAAGCAATAACCTTGCAACAATAAAGCAATCAAGATTGATATTCAGTTAAACTATTATTTACACAGAAAGTCATCTATTCAATTATCTTAACCTTATAATGGAACTATTATGTGCTGCCAAATTAATAATCTAATTGTTGCACCAAGTTGCGTATGCATTGAAACCTGTGGTAAGTTCAAGTCTGTAGCAACGACGCCACAAGCATACAATATTATTATTTTAGTCGACTTGACGCCTTTATATGTATGTATTGTATGCCATATATTGACATGCTTACAAAAGCAACACACTCAAAGTTTGTTATGCAGTTTGCCGGACTTCAGCATACACACACACACACACACAATATGTATATGTAAAGGTGGGCTACCACAGTCAGTTGCCACGAGCTCATTGAATGCTTATCAAATCACAAAATCATCTGTCGCACCTCTCGCACCAGTTCTGTGGTCTTCTCCAATGGTTAAATTGGCAATTTCGTTTTCATTCAACGTTGACGAAATGCATTTCCTGAAATGAATGGCGACTGGCGACAAGCGGAAGGCCCGGAGAAGGAACGATTTGGAACAAAGAGGGCAAAGGGAACGCACACGCCTGACACAGAAATCAAGTTGACCGTGGCTGGGCGACAGATTTCTGTTCGTCTTCCACTGCTTTCGGGATTTAAGCATCACCTGCGGCACTGAACTAAAGTCGACTGAAATGCTGGATTTGGTCTTCGTCTGTGTCCGAGTCCGAGTCTTATTGAGCAGCTGCAAAATGTCAAACGTTGATGCAAGGACAAGGGATGCATGAAGTGCAGCACGGTCAATGGGGCAGGCATCCGGCTAGGTTCGAGAATCCCACAGTAAGTACTATAGTATGTATATATTGTATTACTGTTTGTACTTTAAATGTGTGTAGGTGGAATGCACTGCTGTTCAGCTGTAGCTTTTACTTACTCAGGGCCAACATATGCCCAAGCTGCTGTATTTGCTCAATGGTAATGGCAATGGATATAGAGACACAGGGAGAGCGTCAGCGAGAGGAAATCATTTTCGTTTTGGGTGCGGACAGCAGCTTATGCTTTGGCTTAATGGTATATTTATGTACGTATGTACATAACCGTATCTGTTAGTACTATTTGATAGTAACTGAAACCTGTATCCAAACGGCAACTGATTAAGACATCCAGTTAATTTCCTTTGAACTAGAGTAACCTGAAGGTCAATTTGCATGCCCTTAAGGTACATACATATGTATGTGTGCTAGTTATTTGGCTTAAAGTTAAAGTTGCTTTACTTACCAAAAGTACACGAATTACAACATGAAACAAATCGATAGCGTAGACACCTGCAATGAATGTTAAAAGAAAGAAAAAGGAGAGAGAGAAAATCATTAGTTGGGTGTTTCACAACAGACGGTTTTGTATTGAGTTCATTAGCCATTGAGTGGACCCTTATATTCAGCTCAAACCAGTTTCCTATTAATGATGCAACTGTCAAAGTTTGCAACTCCACCAGCTCCACCTTGTGCGCTTCACTAATTAAGCACATTTTAAGCAGCAGCTGCTGCTTTCTTCATTAGAAACAAACAATTAATTCCAGCAACAGCACAAGCTGTGACTAATACCATGGGTAATGGAAATAGTTAAGGAATTTAACATAGAAATCGTTTCAAAACTATCTATCTTTTTTAAAACTCTATACTCTAAGCAACAATGTCAAGCAAAGTATGTATTTTAATTAAAAAATGTTAAAGCAAAGCATTTAAGTGTTGAATGTTGAAGCAACAGTTGTGCGAATGTGTCTAGTATAAGGGGGGCGGCGGCAGAGGTTAGGAAATGAGACAAGAAACAATTACAAGAATTTATTACTCGTGCTTAATGAATTTTTCAAATGGTTTTCATGCATGTACGTCAAATTGTATACACAAACCACCAAAGGGTTGCCATTTATGTTTGTAGACGTTTGGGTGGTTCGAGTAAGGGTAGAAAAACAGGTGCAAAACAATTTTGATGAGCAAATGAATAACGAAGCAGCACAGGTGTACAATACAATATATATACATATAAATCTTTTAGCTTAAAGCATGTGTGTGTTGATGAGCGGATAAATTGTCACATTTGTTTAATTAAGGTTTTCTTAATCTGCTCTCCTTTTTTTGTATTTTTCTGTACCCTAATTAAAAATGTTTATAAGCTGTGTAATAAAGTGGTGGAGAGTCAAAAGTATTCCTGATTCTATAACTAATTCCAAGCAATACTTTCATTAATATTACCTAAGAAACACGAAAGCTTAAACTGATTAAAATTTACCTCTTGCAGGAAGCGACTTAGGAAGCAAAAACAGACAGACACTGAAGTATTGCGAAATGCAATTCACAGTTTAAATGAATGACTCCCCCAAATTGTATCTTTTTATACCTGTTTGTATTCGCTCAATGGCAAAGCATTTATACAAATGCTGTTTCTAGCACATGACTTGCACACTTTTCAATAAGATTCTAGTTTTTTTTTCAATATCATTTGGCTACACTACCAAAGACAATATATGTAAATGTGTAACGTGCATAGGAACATGCTGTAAAGTTTTTAAATTAATAATGAAATGTGGCTGTAAGCAGGTGGATTTCTTGTATGCCAGGTTATGCAATCTTTGTCATGCATACGACAGCTGTTTCAGCTTGTTTATTATTTTGCGGCAAGGTGTGCAAGGGGGTAAGTGTTGTGGATAAGCCATATTGAGATAAGCACGTTCTTGCTGCATAAATGAAGGCTTCGATGCCTGTACAAACTACGATAGGCCGGCCAAACAAACAAGAGGCAAAGAGGCCGGTGCAGCATCAATGTGTTCTGTTTGTGTCCAAACGATTGCTGCGATTACTCCAAGCTGTCAGCAAGTATAACCTGTAGCCTCAGCGTGCGACTCAGCGGACAAGGCAGATGGAGCCTTGTAATACGTCAATTTTTCAAAGTTTTACAAATTTGTTCAAATGAATACTTAATGGTGGGTTTGGGTTTGGGCGTTGTTAGGCTTGATTTCTGCACTTGGCTGACCATCAGTTGCGATTTCTTTGCAATGGCCAATGGTCGCCGGAGTGCTGCTGGTTGTGCCAAAGATTTGCCAAGATTTACGAGCCAAGCAGCGCAAGGCTTTGGCAAATTTTCGCAAATTGTCTTTTGGCTAGCATTGCTGGCCTAGGCGCTGAGCCAGCAATTGCCAAGCAACCAAAATACACACACACACACTAACACACACAAAAACACACACAGAGAGAAAGCAGTTTACACAGCTGCACCAGCTTATCCGGTCCATAAATTAACAACTATATTATGTCGAACCCAAAAGCAAGCAGCAACAACTGCAACAGAACTTGGCCATAATGACAGCATTGAAGATCATGATAGCCAAAAGCGAGCAGCTAAAGCTGAGGCTGCAACTGCAACCCTGGAGGCAAAGTGCTGTGGTTAACGAACGCATCCCGTTTTTGGGCTGGCTTTTGTGGCTGGCAAATTGCTTCTTGCCGGGACATGGCCAAATTAAAATATTGCGAACAAGGACAATGAACAAACTAACGAAACGTTGTGAAGTTGGCAAATCTCTAACCCAAAATCATGTCACCAGCCACGGATCCAAAAATCAGTGTTTCTCGGTTCAGTGTCAGAGGCTTTGCTTTGTGGTTGGCTATTTGGTTGGTTGGATGGTTGGTTGGTTGGTTGGTTGGGTGCCTGTTATCAACAGTTATCATGGGAATGGCGGCAAAATGAAAATGAAAAATGACACAAGGAATTTATCAAACATCCGCTTCCGGCGAGCACAGAGGCAACGAACAAGGCGATAGGCAACCTCAACTACTACCAAACAGGATGAGAAATATAGTAAAGCTTATGACGGCTCATGTCGCATCCAATTTGCTGCACCAGCGCCAGCTACCGGAGAGAGTAACGACAACCAGTAAGCACACAACAAAGATAACATATCCAACGTTTTAAATCTATCTTATAAGGAAGTTGAAACATACCGAGAATAATAACATTTGAATTTATGATCTCATTGCAGCCAAAAAAGTTGCAAATCTACCTAGAAAGGCTTTTCTCCTAACTAAACCCTAAGCAAGGGCAGAGGAATTAAGATTATCAGAGTAAAGGCTAAAGTTCAACTGTTTGACACTTGACTAATTAGTTTCCTTTTTTCTTAGATACCCAAAGTTAATGGAAACATTCATTGCCATTTATATATAGAGAGACATCAAGAAAAAATCGATTCGAACGAAGCGAAATGAACTTAAGCAATTCAAAGTAACTGCATTTATGGACATTTAATCAGTTGCTTAATTGAAAGGAGTTCAATGCCTATCATTCGATTTGAGTCGAAAACAAAGGCAATGATGGAAATCAACAACTTGCATGGGGACAATTGGGAATTGTCGCTTAATTTTTGCACAGTTGTCAGCGGGGAAATGAGACCGAATGAGACGCATGTGCCATGTGCCATGTGGCATGTGGCTTGTGGCATATGGATGACTGGCAGACTTGCAGCCGCCGCGAACTCAAGTCAACTGGAGCATAATAAAAGCATGTGAACTATTCTGTTGCTGATGCTATTGCTGTTGTGCCAATGAGAATGCATCATTAGTGCCGGAAACCAACTGACAGTCTTCAAAGGGGGAATTGCACCCATGCGATTCTTGTTAAAATAAAAATTAAATAAGAATCTACCACAAGCAACGCACAAAGGCAGATGGAGGAGACAAAAGCATGCAAGTTGCAATGCAACGCACATCAGTAACTCTTACCCTTACCGTAGCCATGTGGCAAATGAGGGTAAAGCGCACAAAAGTTGTCAGCACTCGCTAACATCCAGCAGTTGCAACAATGATGATCGATAAGGATAACTAGGAACCATCCAACCAGTCAGTTAACTCAGTCAGCTTGATGTGTATCCCAACCCATGAATGTCCAATGCCATGCTTATTAAGGCTTTGAATAGGGGTTCAAAAGGTATTGCTAAACTCAACAATGCTATTCACAGCTAATTGCAAATATTACTATATTAAAAGGATATTAAGTTGTTTTTTTCTTTCTCTTGTAAAGTCAAGTTATTAGCCCCTTAAGCTAGATTTATTGTTATCTATTGTTAATGCCAGCTTATTTCTATTTTACTTCATGTGCTGTGTGTGTAGTTTGCCAATTAGTTTGTCTGCTGAGCAAATCCAAAACAAAACAGATTATAATTGCAATCTTGCAACTGAACAATGCCAATTATTTAAATGTGCACATGTTGAACAGCATTCATGGCATGTATTTATGCAATATATATATATATATATATATACATACATATATTAAAAATTAATTAAACAACAATTAACAATCCTGGCGAGCAATGGCACATAACAGATAAACATTTCATTTAAATTCCTTTGGCTGCTAAGCATGACAAAATTGAGCTTACAATTTGCAAGCAACAAACATATTTATGGCCAGACAGAAAGCATTGTTCGCAGTTATGTAGGCATGTTAAGGCTCAGCATGTGTCCAACTAAATCAAAAGACAATGCATTCGATTGTTCAGATAAAATTAGATTTATTTATTAACTTGACATATTTACTAAGATTTATCACACTTTATCTAAGAACATTGCTTTAAACATCATTTTATCATTAAAGGTACACATCGAAATCTCAGTTGAAGAGCAAGAAAGAAAAGAAAAGGAATACAACTATACTTATGGCCAAACAGGGTTATACTTGGCGTCAGCCACCGTATCCGAAGGATGACAGCGATAAGCGTTGGATAGATCCCACCATGATTATTGTGGGTCAAAATGGAAATGTTGATGCCGCAATTGGACCACTAATGAATACATTGTATGAACCCATTGGTACCGGGCTAGTTGCCACCGTTTTTGTGCATGAAACATTGCGGGAGCAACTAATTGAGAAAGTGCGCATCGGCATGACTGTGATGCATCGTCAGGTGAAAGACCATAAACTGTATGCCAAGGCTTTGAGTCGCATCGATTGTTTGGGCGCCGAGCTAATCTCCATGATGCAGCCCGACGATATTGGCTTCAAGTACACCATGGTCAAGGGTTCGCCGCTGGTTGTTTGTGATTTTGATCAAAGCTACTTTAGCGTCAACCATCCCACCACCGTTGTGACCCTGCACACATTTCGACACACTCAGGAGCTTTCTGAGCTGGCGGCCAAGGAGAAGGTGCCGTTTGCCAGCGCTGCCATCTGGTGCCCCAAAATGGCAGCTGCCTACGAGATGGCATTCATGCTCAAAGTCCCAGCAGTCTACATAAATTGTGAAGGCATCTATCTGGCGCCCATTATGCTGCAGCATCAGAACCTTCAGCCCAGCTCGTTTCTACATGGCGAATATCACTACGAGGTGCTGGTGGAAAAAGGTTTTGCCAAGGGGATTGTCTTTCCGGCACCAACTCAACTGAACAAGGCCCCCTAGTTAACCCAAAGATGTTGGCCACAATTTTATTTTGCTATTAAACGAATGTGAACATTATCAAAAGTTTTTCGCTAAGAATACTTTCCAACCTTCAAGTGTTAACACACCTGCCACATCGCTTTCTTAATATCAAATGTCAAAGCTGCAAATTTTGTTGTTGTTCAACTGTTTGACACAGGCTGTTCGATTGTTGTATTTGCTGTGTTATGCCAGTTTGCCAGTTGAGTTTCTCTTGTTTTTGCCACATTTTGGAGTGCATTTTGCTGTAATCAAGCGCCTACTTGAAGTCGTTTTTATGCCCACCCACCACGCCCCACCACACCCCTCGCCTTAAGCCAAGTTTTATGCTTTTAGGCATTTCATCAGTTGTTGCAACCAAAGCCCCTGACCCTTGACCTGCTCTACCTTCTCCTGTGCGCCTCTGTTTGGACGTCAAACTTTGTGCATTTCGATTTATGTAAGTGTGTGTGTTTGTGTGTTGTTTTTTTTTTGGGCTGGCAGCTGCTTCACCTAGCCCCAATCCATGCCAAAGAGGACACCAAAGCTGCGCCTTCTTCGTCATCCCGTTGTTGAGTGGCATTTTACAAACAGCCGCTTGGCGCGTTTTGCACTTGCCTCGAGTTGAGTTTAGTTGTTGTTGTTGTTGCTGCTACCACTGCTGCTGGTGCTGCTGTTGGCAACACAATATATATTATTTATTTGGAGTCTGTTGCGCCGTTGTTGACCCAGTTAACGCTACGTCCATGTACTGACCCAATTCTAGTGCTCTGTCGTTGACTGTGTTGGTTATGTAGGCAACAGTGTTGCAGCATTGGTGTTTGCAACCAATGGCAGTTGAGTTGAGATTAGATTGCAACACCAAGCACATTTCAAATGGATTCCCCTAAGTGTAAGTCTCTAGATTAGGTATCTGAATTTATTTGATTTCCTTTTTTTGCCTTGAAGGGTTCCGAATGTATAAAGTTGCACAACAACACTAACTAAACACTTTCAAATCTAAAATCCAAAGCTTTTTGTAGTTTACTTAAGTCTATGCATTACCTAATAGCCAAATAAACTTTGACCTTACCGGACAGAAGCTGAAACAGGCCAAAAACAGAAAGCAAAAATACTCAATTCACAATTTAGATTTCTTTTGGCAATACAAAGAGCTGCGAATATTCGGTAAGTACTAGCTTATACTCTATTTTTTTTTTATGTTACACAACAGCTAAGCATTTATTAAAAACCGTGTCTTATCTATTCTAGGGAATACTAAAAGTATTCAGGCTACCTAACTGCTACTCAAGAGGGATCAACACGAAACAAAGACGACCAGCAGGCAAGCAGAGAGCATAGAGATAATTGTTGTTAAACAAAGCAATTGACAGCTGTATTGTTAACGTTAGCAACTAAATGTCCGTTTCCAGTGCCCACAAAGTTTGCATTCAATCAGGCGCTCAGCAGTTGAAAGTCCTTGGGCGAAAGCTTTCAATGACAATTACAAAAATGCAGATTATGCTTATTATAATGCCACACACAAAAGACAATACAAGACGACTTCCGTAGCTGGCTTACGGGCAGGGATAGCAGTTGTTGCTAGCTGGTTAGTTGGTTAGTTGTTCCGATTGTTAGAGAAGGAAGCAACGCCAACAAGTTGTCTGCATCAGCAGCGACCAACTGTCGACAGTTTAGCTGTTCGCTGAGCTGAGCCAAGCTTTTGGCTTGAATTATGTTCCATTGTGTGCCCTTGTTGACAAAGGCCTTAAATAAAACAGACAGACAGAGAGAGAGAGAGACGAGGAAGCGGCTTGGGAAGGGTAAGCTGAATTTCTGATGCGCCTGAACTTATGCAACGAAATTTTTCTGTCTCTTCCGTCCATTTCGATTAAAAGCTGTCAGCAACTGAAGCTGAGGCTTCTGCTTTTGCTGCTGCTGAGATAAGGCTGGACTCAAAGTTGTCAGTTTGTACACGCAGCTGCCAGCTGTTTTCATTTCAAGCGAAAGTTTGTTTGCAAAGTGTTACGCAAAGAAGAAAACTCTATAGAAAACTGTTGCGAATGCAGCTTGAGAATATATATAACTTATTTGGCTGAAATATGCATATTTTGTGAAATCCTTGAACATGCATTGACACAATCTGTAATTTAATCAAGGATCCACTCACGCTGAGCAAACAATGCAGATGGCAACCGCAGTTATTTGCAACATTCTGCAAACTGCGCTCTTTTCATGCTTGCCACTTGTATTTCAATAGCTCTTTCAGTTGGCTGACTGGCCAGCAGAGAAGCAGCCATAGTTGGCCGTTGTCCAAAGAGTCGGCGACGCAAAGATGCGAACTGCCAGGTGTTGTTGGTTTTTTTTTTTTGTTATTGCAAGTGGCGGCAGGCGGGAAAAAAAACACTACAAGTATAATGACGGCAACAATGAGTAGCTGCTGCTGTTGCTGTTGACGTTGCTGCTGCTGCTGCTGTTGCTGCTGCTGCTGCTGTTGCTGCTGCTATATTGCAAAAGTAATTCAATTTGACTTTTTTTGTTTTGTTTTGCCAATGCAGATGAACAAACTCTCAAAGCGCCCAGCAGCCCCAAACCAAGCTTCTCTCTCGCTTTCGTTCACATTGTTTGGCTACCAAGTCAACTTTTGTGCGGCTTAAAGTGGACGAATACCCATTGAGGGTATACAGGTGGTCACCTGAAAGTCAATTGATTTGGCCATTGAGTTATTAACGAGTTTTGCCAGCACTCAAGCTTAGTGTGAATGCACTTTTGACCATTTCAATGCGACCTTTGTCTAGCAACAGGTACAGATAAATCTCATTGAGTCGGTTTTTAAATGCCATCCAATTTTGAACTACCCTGTTCTTTGGCTACTTTCTTAAGAGAAACTATAACTTTAAGCTGTCAAGTATTTATATAACTATGTCAGACATTGCAGTTAAGACTGCATCACACTTCTAGCTAAAACAAACAGAATATGTTCACCTGTTCGGCAACGTGTCCTCAAGTCTACTCGAATAACACATGTGTCTGCATATTGTAGTTGCAACTATGTGTGTGTTTATGTGTTTATGTTGGCCCACGTGCACAATTGGCAGCTCTTGGCAATCGGATCACGCGCTAAGCCCTTTTACTTGCCAACATGCTCGTAGAAGAAGATGAAGAAGAAGAAAATGCGCAGCAACTATTGCGTATACTTAATAAATGTTTCTTTGTTTCAATGGTGATTGCAATTATATCGATACAAACAAACCAAACTGGCACACCTCAAGCAGTAACCGCAATCATTAAATTGATATCATAAAGTGGACCATTGAAGTGGAAGCAACGAACAACGCTTGCTCATAATTGAATATTAATTTGAGCAATTTGATTTGATTACATTTGCGGACGAGCCACAAAAGGACTGCAGCATTGGCGCTGCGGTTAAGTAAGTAGCAAATATGATTTGTGGTCGAGAGAGAGGCAGCAACAATCAACAACAATCGGGCGACAATGAAAAATCCATAAGCTAAATTAACAATTCAAGTAAGTCAGTATTCCATCCCCTTTCGCCTTGGCATAACCAAAGTCAAATAAGCAAACAAACTGGCTCTGAGTCTTGTTCGTGGTCTTGGTTCTGGTCGAAATGCTACACACAACAGCAGCAGCAGCAGCAATAGCAAGAACAATAGATACAGGAGCAATGCGTAGACGCCAAAGTGATAGGCAAACAAACACAAAGCCCAAAAAAAAAGGAAGCTGTTGGTGGAAAACATGACCAGAGAACAATGATGGCAGCTGTGACAACGGGCCAAATCATTTGCCACAACTATTTCAACTTGGCTCTTGATTGCAAAAGTTTTTGCTGTTTAAGTATTTAAATATATATTTATTCCTAAACGCACTGCAGAATTTTTGTAAGAAATGTTATTGAGTTTGGGTTAAATTTAGTACAGATATAATTTTAATAATAATAAACTTTTCTTTGTGTCTGTTTAATTTAACATAAGCTCAACTTTTTCTAATCAACGCAAAACTTTTTAACTTTAGATACATTTTTTATCAACTGTTTGCTACATTTTGTTGTTGTTTTTTGTTTGTTAAAAGTGGTACAGAAACGTAAATTGTATTAAGAATGCCATAAATTAAAAGACAACTTTGCTCGTTTGGCGTTTGCATCTTTTTCTGGCTTTTAAAATATATTTAAAACTGCTACCAAAACCACTGAAATTAACGGGTTTTTTTTTTTTTTGTTGTAAGTGGCACAGTGTAGAGGTCAAAACACATACTTACATATATATATATATAAGTAGTGTGCATTATAATCAGGCGCATTTAAGTGCACTGGTAAATTTATGCATTTTAGCGTGATAATACGTTTTTATGCAGCACATAAAGAATTTTAACCATAACATAAAAGCGACATTGCTTTCTCACTCTTACACTTCCTTTCTCTCACGTTGCCTTTCCCCCTTCCTCTCTGTGTGTGTTGCGCTTGCAACGGGCATTAATCCAATTTGTCATAATTAAATTACTTTAAGCCACTTGCGTTAACAACTTGCGGGGATTTTTCCACGAAAGCGCAACTTTTTGAGGCTGCACTCGCCGCAATACATAAACCATAATTACAGCAACTCATACCACATAACTAACTAAGTAACTACTTCCAAGAAACTGCCACAGAGTGCACTTAAACACAAAGTGCAAAGCACAGATTTTCATTCATGAATTTCAGTTTTACTCAACATAAACCTTAAAGCCTTGTTAGTTATCGCTGCTATGAGTAATGTGTAAATTTATCGATATGCTTATTAGCGTACCGCCACACTCAACAGCAGTGTTGTAGATCAGTTTAATACTTTCGATAATATTTATTATTGCAATTAAAATAAAAAACGGCAAGCTGTTTTGAATTAACAACTACAGGTCATGAAATTAGTATATCAATGACCGACAGATTTAATACAAATGTGAAACTTGGCATTTAACTGGCACTTGAACAGCTCAATTAAATGCACACACATTAACCAATAGAGTGCGAAAGAGAGGGAGAGAGCAAATTTCTGAGCCATTACACAACTAAATGTAGAGCATTAACTATCACAAACAGACAATATGCAAAAGGCAGGAACAAAAAAAAAATGTATAAAATAAACGATAACAACTCAAATGCAGATGCGTTTATGCAAAAAGATTCACAAACAATTTTCCACAGATAAAATGTATTTTCAACCGCAACAGTGACAACAGCATGAAATCCACTTGCCACAGCAATATAATCATTTATATAAACAGAAGACGTTGAAAACAACGAGCAGATACCTTTGCTTCCATTTCTTTTTCTTTTTTTGTTATAGTGCTTGGAGATTTTTTTTTGTGTTTTTCAACTAACCATTATGCATAAATGTTATGCCAAGCACTCAAAGGACATGCAAATATTGTCTGGTTGTCTGGTTGCCTGGTTGCCAGGTTGCCAGATTGCTCGATTGCCTGTTTGACAGTTGATCAGAAATGCGCAACCCAGAAACACACACAAACACACCCAAACACACACACACACACATACACTTTTATAAGTGCAACCACTGATATTGACAGCATACAAAGTTATTGAGCAAGTGAATTGACATATTATTAATTCAATGATTGTTGCCATTAATTTATAGCCACATTATTAATAATACAACGATTGAAATGTTTTCTGTGCCATTTAACACATAACATAAATATTCGACAAACTTGATTCAATTTCAACAATTCTTTTCATTAACTCTTTGTTTGCCATTTACCATTTACCATTTGCTATTTGCTGCCTGTTGCATTGAATTATGGAAACTGGATATCTAAGCTGGTGAATTGAACTTTTGACATATAGTTGAATACGATTTTAATTACACAATCAATGCTTATGCTTAAATGCATTGAATACAAAGAAACAGAGACAGGTCGCGACTGCATTGGATTTTAGTTTAAAGTTTCATGTAATTAATATGTAGGATATTTGTGGGCTTCGGGACAATGGATATGGATTAGGCGCTGGACATTTGGCATATCGAATGTCCAGACATGGACTAAGCCAAGTGAAGAAGGGCGGGACCCATAGGGAAAAGACAAACATGAAAACAGTTGCTCATGTGACAAATGAAAAGTTTCAACAAGCAGAAACTAACTCAAATATAAAAGCTAAAATACCCTAGTTAACGATTAGTTATGCTATTTAGAACAACTTTAGGGTATTTGCTGCTCGAGACGAAGAGACTTTGTTTTGAATGAAGTACTCTTGCATTCTGTTTGTTATGTAGAAAATGCTGTTCTCTGTCCAGTGTATGCGATTTGCCATTTAAAACGAAACAACCGAGCATAGACAGACATTTGTAGGGAGTGGCAGTAGGAGAGATTAGCAAAGGGGAATTGCAGTAGTTAGGAAAAATGGAAATGAAACTAACTTTAAGTCAACAACATGCTAGAGAAACGCATTGTTTTTGTGCCTTAACTCAGGCATACGCAATTGTGTTAGTCGTTGTTCTGGCCATGAAGTAACTCTTGGCTTCTGGCATTTTTACCAATGCGGTCAACAGCATTGTTTGTCATTGACTCGGTTTGCTAGCAACTTTTACCAAGCCAACTTGCAATTTGCAACTTGCAAAATAATGTCAAATGGCAAGTCAACTCAATATCAGCGCTTTCTCGATATCATGCTTGCTTGCCAAACAAAAGAGCATAGAAATTCATAGTCAATTCAATTCCATTTGCGAATTTTATCCACAATTGCAGAAGCTGTAACCAGAAACCTGCATATAAGCCAATTAGATACGATTGCAAGAGTTGACAACAGCAGCCAACAGGTAATAGTTGACTTTTTGATTGTGTGGCAAGTAAAATGAAACTGATTGCCATACAATATGTACAATAATAATAATACACTGATTGATTGCAACATTTAGGCATAATTGCAGCTTACACATCTAGTCGCAGCTAATAAATCTATAATTTTTTTCTTTCTGTACTCTTTCGTTCAGCTTTAATGCCACTTACTGACCCAATAACTGCCAACTGTCAATCTTTGTTAACGCAAAATGTTATGGAAATTCATGCATAGCTCTCGTAGTTAGATGCGAGTCTGGCTTGCAATCAGTCAATCAACGTTACTCTGCCACACTGCCAGTGAAGTGGATTGCTTGTTTTTACTTGATTAAACAATAAATACATGTTGTTTGTGCCTTTTCCTTTCTCGTTTTCTCATGCTTATTTCATTGGAAAACCCTTTTAACCGCATGCTGTTTTGCTATCCAGCTATTTTCACACACACACACACACACACACTCGTATTGCCAGTCAAAAGCAGTTATGCAGTAACAAATGTGATTGATGCTCAAAATCGCGCACAAATATTACCTATTCTAGCATTTGAGTATTTGCCATGCCACATCCCCAATTTTACCAACTCTCCGCACATGGAGCTCGTTATGCAACGCATTATGCAAGCATTGACGCAAACACACACACCCACACACCCACACACACACAGCGTAATGCATGCTAATGAAATTGTGTTACATTTTGATAAGCTTTGGCGTGTGAGTTTCGCTTGCCAATTTTCGGTGCTTGCTTTCGAGGCCCAAATAAGCGCCTTAAATGCGAACAAAAACTCCGTGTGTGTGTGCTGGAGTGTGTGTGTGTGTGCGTGTGTGTGTTTGCATTGTGACCATTCAACTGATAGCAGACAGTCGTTAGTTAGTCTAAGCTCTCTTTTGCTCTTTCCCACTCTGTGTAGAGCTATGCTTCAAGCTTTTAGTCCTTGCCCTTCTCGTCAGCTGTCAAATGTCAATTGTCAGTTGTCACTTGACTGCCTTATGTGGCCTGCTAATGCGCATTTGCACTGATGCGCATTTGAATGATGCAACTGGCATCTGACAACTGCCAGTTTGCCATTCTGTCAACTGATTCATACGCGCCTACGAAAATCCTTCAAAATGCCATAAGTGCTAATCTTATACTTTGCCAAACAGTTAAGATTATCTTCACTTTAAGTTAAAAGCCAATACAATATGTTGCAACATTTACTTAGTTTGAAATGCCTCCTTTTCCAGCAAGAGGCAATCAGTAAACTTCGTTAAGCAAAAAAAAGCTTTAATTAACATCAAACCTTTTCATTTGGTTAGGGCCAATAGTCATGATGCACTCATAAATACATTGGCCAATAATTTCAGTTTTTTGCTTGGCCGTATGTCAATGTTGTGTGTTTGTTGCCAAATGACCTCGTTACCAGGCACAACACACACACACACACACCACTAATACATGGACATGTTAGGTGAAATCAGAGCGTACACAAGACCACAAAGCAAAAAACAACAAAAAAAAAAGGCGAGCTACAGAACAGGACAGGCGACAAAGATGCCTGACAAACGTGGCGCATATGCTCTCTGCCTGCCAGCCTGCCTTCCACTGGAATCGAGCAATGAGTTTGGGATATTGTAGTGGAGGAGTGTTGCGTTTTAAGGAGTGAGTGAATTGAGGACTTGTGGTTGTTCGTTTGTTCGTTTGTTGTGGACCCATGGGTCCAAGGGTAAGAGAAGTTAGGAGCTCGCAGTGCGGCAGTCTAATTAATGGGCGTATTGGGGCATGCGGCATGCGGCATGCGGCAGTGACAGTAGCAGCAACATCGTGCCCATGCAGCACTACGATTTGGGATATTAAATGCTACGATGCAGGTCGACGAGCTATGAGCAACGAGCTAACATTCAGCTGCTGATGGCTATGAATACGCCATGAGCTCTGTGACCAAAATTTCTTCCTCTCTCTTTCTCTGTGTGTGTGTGTGTGTGTATGGGTGATGATGATCACATGCTATTAAACCGCAATACAATAGCAATTTTCATACAAATGATTTATGGTCGTGGACATGCAGAGCTCTCCGGCTGCTCCGGCTGCCGACAATTGCCGATGACTGTAAATGCCATGAAATATACATACACACACACACACACGCCAGACACTGGCCAAAAAGAACCTACCAAAAAGTAAGGGAGAAAGAGTGTATAAAAAGCTGGCAGCACAAACGAAAATCAAGGGAAATAAACCAAACCAACGAAGAAACAAAAATGTATAAAATAAACTTGAAAATGAAGCCAACAAGTTCATTTATTTATTTCATTTTTTCAACGCTGGAATATCTAAAAAAAAAGTGATATCGTTACAGATTAACGTAAACAAGATTTACGTTGCGTTGGTAATGGGAAAAAATTGAATTGAGTTTGCTTTTGCGATGAGTTCAGTGAACCCAAAATGTTCTTACGTTTATTCACCTTTTATTGCTATTTTTCATTGCTTGCTTTTGTGGGTCATTTGGGTAAACGAAACGATTGGCAT
The DNA here is from genome assembly GCA_035044725.1 of Scaptomyza caliginosa. NCBI lineage: Eukaryota > Metazoa > Arthropoda > Insecta > Diptera > Drosophilidae > Scaptomyza > Scaptomyza caliginosa. The sequence continues at coordinate 633,552 of JAWNNR010000739.1, read as the reverse complement.
TGCTATTTGCCACATGGCTAATTAACGTCATGGCTAACAAATAATTTCTTCAAGTGCGTTGAATAAGGAAAAAACTGAGTCACACACTTAATAGCCACTGTAATGATTTATAATTAATGAAATTAAACAGTTGCTGCAGCAAACTAACCAACTAAAGCCATGTAATAAAATGTTAGCACACAAAGCAATGTGATTAAATTAGCCGCAACCCTTTCCAAAGTGGGGCAGGGCAAGTGGTGGTGTGGTATAGTAAATTGTTTGCAACATTTGTCACGGCACGGCTCCAACAAGGCGCTAAGCGTTCTTTCAATTAGCCACCCAGTGCTCGGTGCTCACTGGCAACCACTCAACCGCTGAGCCACAAAACGCGCATCATTCATGGATGACGCTCCTGTGGCTTCAGCTGTTTGCAACTGTTGTAAAATGTGCATCACAAATGCATGAGCTAGTGTGTGTCTCTGTGTGTGTGTGTTGGTGTTTGTGTGTGAACCTGAATCTGGACATGTAGCCAAGGCTGGTGGCATGCCACATACAGTTGATGCCTTCCAGTCCCGAAAAACTCATAAAACTTTGCAATTGTTTAAACGTGCCGCATGGGCCGCATCATAAAGCAGCAAAAGTTTACAGGCCCCAAAGGGGTTTCGGCAGCGAGTGTTATATGAGCGGCTGGATTCGATTCAGCTTCAGCTTAGATAATGGCTTTAAATGCCAAAGACACTTTAACGGGCGCTGCATTTCTGCTGGCCTCAACAATGCTACCAAATTTGTTGCCTACTTTTATGGGCTTGGATAGTAAATGTTGGAATGTTGGTCATTTTGCAGCGCTCAATAACTTTGTAGCAGCAACTTTACTCAATTGCTTTGCATTGTTGCCACACACACTCTCGCGTTGTACACGTGTGTATGTGTGCCACACGTGCCACACACACACACACACACAAACAGTCTCACTCATTCACATTGCAACTGATGAAGTATGCATGGAATGCAATGTGTCCGTAAAACCCAAAGCCCACCAACAAACCAACCAACCATATAGACAATAATACTTCTCCCAACCCTCGCTTCCGGCCCTCCTTAGCCTCTATGTAAATCAGCAAAAAAATAAAAAAGCGACTGCTTGGCATAGAATTTCAAATGATCTAGTGAAACAGCAAACAAAAAATGTTTGTGTTCGTTTTACCCCGCTCTAAACAATAACAAAACAGTTGTCAATGTTTATGAGAATATATATATATATATTTTTTTTACTATTTAATAGCAATGTAAATATTTTGTTATGTTTTTAAACTCTATTGTTGGCGATGCTTCAAGTTTGATTTTATTTTTAAATATTAATTGAATTGTTCTTTGCTTGTGTTGTACATTTTATTTCGTTACTCTGATTACATTTTCCTTGAACTGTATGGGATTTGTATAACAATAAATGTAATTTTCTTTTGAATTGCGTATACGCAAATTAAATTAAAACAACTTTTAGTTGAATTCAATGGCAGGATTTTTAGGAAAGTAATTTTTGCATACAAATGAAATTTATTACAAATTTTTATACAATTTTCCACTAACATTTAACAAACAAAACGCGGACCAAGCGGAGAGCGCACGGGAAGAGAGAGAGAGAGAGGGAAAACGCGTGGTTATTACGTATACGTATACGTAGACGCTTGTTTAATGCCAAAAATATTTCATGTGGCAAGAGCGAAGCAAGAAACCGATTGCCATTGGTAAAGAAAACCAACTAGCACAGTTGAGCAGCTAAAGTGGTTTTCCGTTTGCCATTCACATTGCCTTGTGGCTGTTGTACCGCAACCGCAATGTCTGCACTTGCCACACTGCAGCACACACACACACACACACACAGACATACACTGTATAGAAAATTACTTTTTATGTCACTGCCACCAGCGGGCAGCCAAAGTAGCCCATCAAATACACTACACTGCATCTAATTTACTCAATTGTTTGCCTGCACCAGTTTGGCCACTTAATTAACGCACTGCCATTGCCTTTTTTTTCTGCTTTTTTTTTTGGCTTAAATTTGGGCTGGCTTTGGCATATGAATTATGTTGAAAATGCGCTCGAGCCACGAACCACGAACCATGAACCACGAGCCACGAGCCACCTTTCGACATGCACGTAATTGGAGCAGAAATTGGCACACTGAGCGCCAACAAGAGCGCAGAGCGGGAACAGAACAAAAAAAAAACAACAAAAAAATGAAGAGAAATAATAATAAATACGACATTAATTTGTATGCCCCCATGGGCGCCACAAAGGACGCGAAATTCACGAGTTTCCTGCAACGTGAAAAGAGCCGGAAAAATTTTACGAAACGCTGCAGCAACATAACGTTGCACAGCGTTGTGATGTATATATATGTGTGCTGAAAAGCGTTGCACTTCCGTTCGCCGGCCAGCGGTCGGGTGCAGGGGGTCAATTGCCACTGACCGAAAACGAAAAAAGAAAAACAAAAAAATGGGAGCAAGCGAAAATGTGCACCCAAAGACAAAGTGCACTATGGGGAGACGAGAAAAAGCAAAAGCAAAAGCAAAAGCAATGAAAATGAAAATGAAAAAGAGAATAACTGAAAATAATATTGGTTTAACTTCAGCAGTGACCAGCAATGGTGCCTCACAGCGGGGACCTGGTGTGGCACATAAATTTTGGCCAGGGCACGTGCTGGCAACAAAGCAACAGACGAGGCGACCGACAGAGACATGGGGCAAGCCGAAGCTGTCAGCTTGCAGTCAGAGTGCAATCGAGGCGGTTGCTCCTGCCGCAGATGCACTCAAAAAAACCCAACTCATCGCAGCACCTGGTTAGAAAATGATTAACTAAGCTGCAGTGTACAAAAAGTGAGCAGTGTCTGAGTTTTCTTGCAGTGTATCACTGCTGCTGCTGCTGCTTCTTCTTCTTACGTATACGTCGCATTGCACAAAAGTTTTAGTTACTTATGGCGGCACTGGAATTGGCACAGGGATACAACACAGAGAGAGAGAGAGAGGAAGTCAGAGAGAAAGGGAAAACAAACCCTTTTGAGCAATATGGCCAATGTGACAATGTGCATATGGCAGTAACGCTTGAGGCCAAAGCAACTGGAGAGGGGGGGGGGGGAGGGGGGCGAACCACCAAACTGCCAAAGGGCAGAGTCAACGACATATACAAAGTAATTGAGTCAAAAAGTTGTTGAGAAAAAAAAAAGAAGAGAAAATGAAGGAAATTATAAGAAAATCGCAACAAATAATAATAATTAATGCATTTAATTGCGTTCATTGGTGAGATAACTTAACTTGCTTTGAGTTTAATCATTATTGTTAAAGCTGAATGGTTGCTAGGTTGCTTGTGAACTTACCTGAAACGAGATGGAAAGAAAGAGAATTTAATCAATATAAATGTTTATCTTGCAATTAAAATATATAGAAAATAAAAATTCTCAACTTTCTGAAAGGCATACTAACTAGAAAGCAGGCAGGCAAGACAAAAGGCAAAATGAAAATATGAAATCAAATACATACAGAGCAGGTAAAGTATTCAAAAAGCCTTGCAACTTTCAACTCTGACAACGCATTATAAACATTTTTAATTATTTTGCATATTTAAATACATGGATTATGGCAAAAGAGTTTCGTCTGTGTGTGTGTGTGTGTTTTGGAAAGTGTGAGGCAAAGGCCATAAATGCAAAAAGCAGGAAATTAAAAAGATAGCAAACTACAATTTCCAAAACAAATTATATATGTATGCTGGCAGATTTGACTCGAATATATATATATCTACATAGACTGAAAAACTCATAAATAGTTGTCAGGTAAAAGCTTTTAGACTTTTTAGTTATGTATTTGTAAAAGTTTGTTGTAAAAGTTAAAAATTAAATTTTAATCTCCGTTTTCCAACAGCGATTTTCGCAGCATTTTCGCTACTTTAATAGCTTAAAAGCAACAAAAACACAAACATCAACAATTTCCCAATTAATAGGAAATCGAATCCAGCATTAATTGTATCAAATAATTGATTTCTATGCAAAGAATTAAGTTATTAATATAACAAAAATCACATTTTGCTTTAGAAAGCAACTGATTTTCCTTAACTTGGCTAGCTAAGTGTGGCCAAATTGTGTGGACACAGAGCCTAAAAAACTAGCAAGGACATGCTTAAATGTTAAACGACATCACATACACATATCCAGAAACACACACAGAGAAACAGAGAGAGGGAAAGAGAGAGAGATCCGACATGAACGTGCCATTTGTGTGCCTTCTGTGCATTATGATTATATCTTAATGAATGTTATGAAACACATAAATCAAATTGCGAAAACGCCAACAGCAGTTGGACAAAGGCCCTGGCAGGAAAAGACCCCGCTGGCACCCACAAATAAACAAGAAAACAACACAAACACACACACACGCACACGCACACACACACAGAGCACCAAAATGTTGAAAACCATGATAGAGAGACAGATATATAATTAGAGGGAGAGCGTTGAAGAATATCCGCACTAATGTTCTTGTTGACGAATGCAAATTCATAAAAGGGACACACACACACACACTCACACACACGCTGTGAATGAACGGACAGTTGTTGGCTGAAAGCTTTTTTTTTTCCTTTCCATCCTCTATCTCTTCCCTTGCTCTTCTGCCATTAGACATTTTTAACAGCTTGGCAAATGTTTGACTTTGCTTTGATTTAATGTTAATGCTAACCAACACATTTAGCATCTGCTGCTGTCTTTTTTATCTTGCTTAAATGCATTGATGAATATAACAACAATATAATAAATAACACTGCAAGCAAAATTAACTGACTATATTGCATTTATTTTAAAGCTCACTTAAGCTCCTCAAAAAAAAAAAACAAATTAAGAATAAGTGCAACCAATTTATTATTTATATATATTATGGCATATTATGATTTTCATATTTTATTGGGTTTACTGAACTGCAAATAATGCAATTATATATATTATATATTATATTATGCAAATGACGTTTCATTCGTTTGCAAACTATTTATTTTGTGCAACCAAAAATGGGCTAACAACCAGATGTTGCAAATGAATGATGAAGCCAAGGAAACGAGGGCAGGCTGCGCGTGGCGTATACGCAATGTTGTTGCTGAATCGTATTGCACCTCCAAATAGAGGGGAAATGAAAACGAAAATAAATGAAATAAAAATAAAAATTGAAATAAGAAAGATAAGAAGAGAACGTCTGGCCCAGTTGTTGTTGTTGTTGGCATTAGGAGCAACGCGTGGTGCGTCATGTAGAAGAAGAAAAAATTGCAACAACTTTGAAAACTCATTAAAATTAATGAAAGCCCACGCACTTCAGGCTCAAGCGAGCAGGCGCAAACAGGCACACCCCAAAGGGTGCACCATGTGGGTGCATGGCGCCTGTAATTACACAAATGAGAAAGCATACATATTGCAACAGAGACAGGCAAGCAGGCAGGCAGCGCAGTCTCCCCAATGAAATCGCATGAAAGTTCATTAAAACAAATTAAAAGCAAAGAGCAGCCGGCAAATGGCCAAATGGCCACCACGCCAAACGAGCCGGCAACATGACCTTTTGTCACCAAGCCAGCAGCACAACAGACTGGCAATAAGCGCGTGCCACAATTGCGTGAATCTGAGTTCACACAGTCAGCATAATAACAGGCAAAAAAAAAAAAAAATGGAGAAAAAAACAACAATAACAATATGCACAATCAATTACAAGCCATACAAATGTTGCAACATGATCTATTCATTAACTTTTAATCAGTGTGTGCGAATACAAGCTCTCATATAGATTGGGGAGGGGAAATGCAACAATTCGGTCTCACCACAATTACAGGCCAAGTGCATTATGGCAAGAGGCAAGAAGTAAATGCAAAGTGTGCTGAGCGAAAACGCTTTCACAACATAACTTCCGGCTTGAACAGTGCAGCGGCTCTTGGCCACATGAGTCAACAAGTCAACAAAGCGCATAATTTACAACAAAGCACGGGAAACGACAATAAAAGCAACAACTGCAATTGCAACAACGAAAGAACGAACGAAAGAACGAACGAACGGAGGAACAATGAGATGCATTTGGGTTGACTCCGGCAGAGTGCAAATGGCAGGCAACAACTTGAAGGCAAAATTGCTTAATTATGATAATCAAGGAACGAGTTTTAAAAGCGAAACAATGTGTAAATTATCACAAAAAACAAAAAAAAATTAGCACATAAATAGAATTCTATTTTGTTGCATTCTACATTTCAATGTCAAGCATTAGCTCGCAGGGGGGATGATGAATGCCTTCGGCATGGCTGTTAACTCGTTATGAGTTATGCAATTTTGATTGCATTAAGTAAGCCACAAATGACTTGGCTTTACCCCCCCCCCACCCACCCCACTCCCCCTTCTCTAGCTTAAAATGGACTGAATATGATGGGCTTAATTAGTGAGTTTTAAGCTGGCTCACAGCAGCGTTGCCTCTATAGTATTATAAAGTGTACTATGTGCCACAAACATCCACTCAGAACACGTGCTCATTGCCTCGAGGCCACAAAAGGCCCAACACACTCTGTATGTGTATGTGTTTGTGCATTGTGTTACTGTATTGGCTCTGGTGTTAATCAGGCTTTTGCCATGCAACAATTTTTTTTTTCCTCTTCTTCTCTTCTTCTCTCTTGTATGCTTTATTTTTTTTTTTGCTTTCTGCAGAACAACAGCGCGTTTTATGGCAGCCACACACCACTTTGGATGCTGCGAATGCAGCTGGCAATTTTCAAAGCATACTTTTGAGCGCAACAAGCATAAAGCTGCTGCACGCAGCAAGCAAACATACACTGAGCGAAACAATCGCTGCCAATTGGCAACATATGAACAAAGAATGTGTATTACACTTGCTTTTTGTGTACTTTACCTTCCTTATAAACTTAATTTAAGTAAAAATAATAAAAAATAATTTTATTTCTGCGTGTATTTAACACTCGACACTGCTGTCTGTGTGTGTGTGTGTGTCTGTGGCAGAGTAGCGTGGATTTTGGCACAGTAATTAAAGCGTAATGGTTAACTGAAGCCGCCAGAAGGCAATGAGAAACTATACAACTGTCAAACGTACGAGAAACACGAATACATATACATATATACCAAAATTGAAAACTTGCTACACTTGGCTTGACTTAATCAAAAAGTTATAATTTCGATTGACTAACAAGCATCAAGGAGAGCCCTTTTGCGCCGATGATATGAGCAAGTTTTGGCTGTCAGTTATCTTGCAACATAAACAATTTATGTTTATTTTCTTAACTTTTTCTCGGAATCCCAATACGAAATATGTTTTTTTGCAGCGACCAGTTCTATTTTCTTACTTTAATTAATTAAAAATAATTAGTTTATAGTTGAAGCAATGTCTAGCTGTTGCCTATTAAAAACTAAAATCCTAACAACTTGTATTAAAACAAACTATATTAAATGATATTCAAGCATAGAAATCTGCAAGAATTCGCCAACTAAACGCAGACAGTGCGGACTGAGCGGGAAGGCTTTTGGCTTTTGGCTTTTGGGCTACTTGACTGCACTATATAAGTCAAGTAATCAAACGTTGTTGACTTGTCTAAGCGCAACTAAGCTCTGCGAAGCGACAAGAAGAAGAAGAAGAAGAAGAAGCATACAACAATAGGTTATTAATGAGCCTGCCTAAGCCACAGAAAAGCTAAACTCACAACGATGCAAATGATAAGAAGAAACCTGGGCAAACACACAGTTGCGTTTCTAATGAACATTGAGACCGCAAATCGTCAAAGGCACAAGTTAGTAATTAAGCCTTTTTTCCCTTGGCTTTTTGGCCACTTTAGTTGGTGAAAGACCTAGGTTAATCATGCAGTTAAAGTTATACAATATTTCTCAAGCTTATCTTGGCAAAATGTTCAGAAACTGGCAACAGTTTCACTAACTGCCAATACATATATATATATATATATAGCTTTAAAGCCTGGCGGCAATGTTTATGCTAACTGAGTTACAAGTTCGCTCTCCTCAGAGATAACTTTGGCCCGCAAACCATTTTTTGTTTGCTCCATAAAAATTCAAATTGAAATTCACAACAAAGCTTGCCCTGCTAGGGCCATTGCGCAGCTCATTTTAACGCCAATCGGAGGAGGGGGGCGCGGTTAATGCAAAGGCGTGGCACAAGGTTGCGAAACAACTTGCAACTTAAAGTTTTGTTGTCGTCACAATTTTGCGTTCATGTATTTTTGTTGGCTTTACTTTGGACTCGCAGGCCACGCCCCACCATCAAGTGGCATGCAAATAAATTCAAGTATACGCCGTGTGGCCAGCAGTTAAATAAATTTTTGTCGTCCACAACCGAGCGAAGCCAAGCATAACACGTGGCTAAGGTCAGGTCGTCTGTCGCTCTCCATTGGGATCGAGTTTCTGCTTTTTAACGTCCAGATTGCTGGAACTGTCGTGAATTCAACATCTATATATTGGCTTTTTGTTCATCCTGCTGCAACTTTGGTTTATTAAATACACATATTTATTCTTCACGCTCTTCGAGTTATTTTAATTTTACACCTGATGGGATAATATCGTCGCGGCATTGGGGCTTTAACGCGAATTGTGTTGCCATAAAGCTGTCAAAAATGTCTATTGGAATTTGTTGTTATGCATTAATTGAACACGAACAGACAGAGCGGGCAAGAGGGAGAGAAAGAGAGCGGGATAACGTGGCAAAAAATGTTGATATAAATTAATCGATTGGAAATGTAGGCTAAAATGCTGGCCACAAGCCATGCAATAATCAGAGTCAAACTCATATGTAAAATGTCATATTATTTAATATTTTTCAAATGAATTAAGCATTTGTCGCTTGTCATACATTAACATATTAAAATGATGTTAACATAATTAAATCAGAAGCGTGAGACAAATATAAATATAAAATTAACTATTTTCACTACAAAGCAGCTGCTGGCATAGACTATTTCCATTGCATACTCTAGGGCTGGCATTAAGTACAACAAGCCAACAAAGTTGAAAGTTGCTTTCGAGTTTAATCTGCAGTATTAACAAAGTCAACTGCAAACTAGTGCACTTCTCCACACACACACACACACACACACACACACGCTGTAATCAATATATATGTAAATAATTAGGCAACAAAAATATTACAGCTAAATTAATGCGCATACAGATCACAAAAGTTGAGAGCACAAAGAAAATCTACAGTAACTTGGCAACTTTGGCCTCGTTTTGTGTTTTAAGGTTTGTTTGTTTGTTAGTTAGTTGAAGCCATTTGACATAATTCGCCAGTTTTATGTCCAACTGGCAGGCTGTCTTCAGAGCTGCGCAAATGAAGATAGCTAACAAGCAATGGTGAGCAATGTGAGGCGCACAGGACACTTACAGGACAAAACAATGGCCTGGCCCTGGCGGCCACATAAAGCGCTCAAAGTTTCCCTTTATTGTTTCTAAAATATGCCAAAGAAAAATAAACAACAACAAAAAAAAAACAAACCCAACAACAACAACAATAACAACGAGGCGCCAAACAAAAGCAAAGATGGCAGAAGGCTGCTGATATCTTGGTTTACTAGGTACAGGGATGAAAACAACTGAGAGGGGGGAGGGGGGGATCCGGGTCGATTCTATAGTTAATGTTGGGCAGACGCAGCAGCAGCAGCAGCAGCCGGGCAACAAATGAAAACATGAACAAATCCAGCCAGCCGTCCCACCAACCCCCCCAGCCTACCCTAAGTGTGTGTGTGTGTGTGTATTTGTTTTGTGCCGCTGTTTTATTTTTATTTTAGCGCTCTTGACTTTTTACTTATGTTTGCCGTTGCCGTTGTTTTTTTTTACTCTTTTTGTTATTTCTCTTGCTTTTTTTTTGTCAAAGCGGCTTGTAGTTGGGCGGAGGGGGGGGAGGCGGTATTCTAATGAAAACATTGCGTGAAAGTGAGAACTAAACATTAAGCAAACAAAAACACACACACAAAAAAAAAAGGGTTTAACTTTTGGCGGCAACGGCTCAAAGGCAAACAGTGTATGGAAGCCACAGCAGTTTGCCAAGTTGCCAAGTTGACGGGACAATGGCAGGACCACATCCACAACAACAACAACAAGAGCTACCTAGAATGTGCCTTGTCATATATATGAAACTACAAAAGATGTGGCTGAAAATGGGTTTCCAAATTGCTGTGCTACCCCCAAAACGGTTAAAACAAAAAAACATTTCGTTTTGTTAAAAGCTCGACTTAAAGATTCCGTTGCAGTTCCTTTTTAGTTATTAAACTCAACTAACTATTGCAAGAAGAAAAAGAAAAGAAAATGAATCTGTTTACTGTTGATTTAATATTAAATTTATCTGCCTGCCTGCCAAGCTGCCTGCGCACAGATTGCCAGTGTTTGAAGAATGCGAATAATTTTGCTCAACAATGTGGTTTAGTTTAAGAGCAAGATATTTAACAAAGACTTTTCTTCACTTTAGCTGTTGCTGTTGTTGTTGTTGTTGTTGTGCATGACGTCACAAGCAGTTGTTAGTTTGTTGTTGTCGCTTCTAGAGCGGCAAGGAAACGAAGAAACGCAGCGCGTAAAAATCATTTTGTAACTTTGTACGCGTCTCGTCTCATTTTGACTTCCTGCCTGGCAGCCTGGCAGCCTGGAAAGCAGTGCAACAAGGAACAACAACAAGAAAGAGGAAAAGAAAGAAAGAATGCAGGTGGCACTGGCATCAGGAGCAGGCTACAAGGCAAGGCAAACCGGTTTAATTTTCAAGTGCCAAATGAGTCAGCAGTAAAGGCAAAAGCTTTAGCTTTATTCCACCTGACTATTTCAAATGCGGTGGCACGCCTTCAACAAGCGCAACCACAACCACAACCACTACAACTATATATATATATATATATATATATATAGCCTTTTGGGCTGCCTTACAATGTTAAATTTGTACTGTCATGTGTGACGCGTGGTTTAAAATTTGATACCCTTGGGGGAGGCTCATCGACTAAAACAAAGGACGAACAACGACAACGACAACGACGCGACGAAGAAGAACTGTATCCTGCTTTTGCAGCCACTCGTTAAATGAGAGTAATTTGAACGTGTGTCAAGGGTCGAGCAAGGCAACCAAGAAACCAAAACTCGCTTTCGTGCGCTTCGTTTTGTTGCTTTGGCTGCCAGTCAATTGACGTGCCGAGGCCATATTCAGAAATCAATGATGTGTGTGTGTGTGTGTGCGTACAAGCCTATCAAATATATTTGACCCGCACACACACACACACACTTAACTGTAAGGCTATTGTATGTCGAAACCAGTCTCTAATGGGCTTAGCAAAATGAAATTCATAATTTGAAGCTTTTAAGCTATTGAAAACTATTTTCTATCTTCGACCGATCTGCTTTGGCCACTTGGCCATTCGAGTGTGAACACATTTGATGGATTTGGCCATGTTCAACAATATTATTACAAACGGATTAATACAAAACGGTGAAAGAAATGTTTTGTTTTGCATTCCAGGGCCAGACAATGTTTAAGGCTTAAAGCTGATGCGTATAAAAAATAAACACGTTTAAATGTTATTTGAAACAAGAAATATTTAGTGCACTTGAAATTGAAGCGTTTTTGTGAGCCACGGCGAAAATGGCCAACACAAAACTGGCCCAAAATTGCAACCACTACTCAAAGCGAGACAGCAAAAGAGGGAGAGAGAGTTTGAGCTTACGTAAAGGCTAACGTATAACGTATAGGTATAGTAAGCCTGTCTGAATTGCCTCCCCCCCCCCCACCTTCACGCCACAGTCAAGCAAATAAATAATATTTCGTTTCGCCTGGCTGCGAAAGTTTTGTGACCAGCGAGGCGACATTGCAGCGTGTGTGTGTGCCTTGGGCGGCAAACTCACCTGTGCTTGTTTCGCTTGTTCTTGCTGTCTATTTTTGCAATTTTTTCTTCTCTCCCGTTTTTTGGTGTTGCTCACGTTTTTATGGCCAAAAGCAGTGGCATGTTTCGCATAACGTGTGCAGCATAAATTCACTTAGCTGTCACACACACACACACACACAAACTAACACAAACACCCAAACACCAACACACATACATATACAGCTGCTGGTTGCGACAAATGCGGCTTAATCGGCTGCCGTTTTGTGTAAAATAACCGATTTCAGACGAATGCACCGAGCATAGCGCTGTGTGTGTGTGTGTGTGTGTGTGTGTAGGTATTTTTGCATACGTAAGCTGCATAACGAGAGCCGTTAAGAACCTTATCGAAAGATTAACAGTTAGTGCAGAATCAGTGCATATCTTTGTATAAAATTGTTGCTTTAATTGCATTTCATTTTTTTCGATAGTTTTCTTTATTCATCGGCTCGTTTTTTAGTAGAAATGGCAAAAGAGGTTGGCTAAGAGCTCTAAGCCCAAAAGCCTTTAACAAGTTCTTAGCAAACAAAACTAATCACTCTTTGTTCGGATTGATTTGTTCTTCTCTCTGAACTCAAAGAATGTTCGATAACTATTTTCACTAACGATAAACGCATATAATCGATTATAATCGATAGCGTTTAGCTAAGCTTAACTATAGTCCCTGCTTGAAAGCCAATAAGTTCTTTTTAACACATTGTAAAACGCAACGTATGCACAAAAACTATAATTAAATATTATATATGATTGAATAATTGTCTATTGTGGCAATGGCATTGAACGTGTCCTGTCCATCACGAGTCATTGTTATGCTAGCCATTTGCTATTCGGCCACAATACAGAAAGCAAGAAGAAGAGAGAGAGAGAGAGAGAGAAAGAGTAAAATACAACAATCATAATACAAAGAATAAAAAAAAAAAACGCAGGAACAATGACGCAAACAACAATTGCAACGTGTCAAAGCGACGTTTCTGCCATATTAGTTGAGCACACACACACACACACGCACACACACTCAAATCAACATTATGGCACACGCGTCGTATGCGCAATACACACATACACACACACACACAAATAGACGACAAGCAATATGGCAATATTCAGTTTTCTCACACGCACAACAACAACGCAAGCAACGTTTATGTATGTATATTAGACCGAGTGACGAGCCTGACAAAGGGCTCAGGAAATGCTGTATGGTTGGGTTTTGGTGGTTGAGCTTAAGGATATGCCAACAATCGATGTAAAAGCAGCAAATGGAGCCAAACAGCTCCACTCCCAGCCTCGTCGCCAACAACCAAAAACACACATTGCATTGCTGCAATTGCACAATGAACGAGCTATTGTTGTTGTTGCTGTTGCTGTTGCTGTTGTTGTTGTTGTTGTTGTTGTTGTTGTTGCAGATTGTATACAAATTGAGATACTAAGCCTTCTAATGGAACTGTAAGCAATTTGGCAGAAAGTGCGACAAGCAAATAAACGAGTTATCTTTATTGGTTTCTTATCGATAAAATTCCCCAAGACAGTGTGCACACACACACACACACACACACACACACACACACACACACATACACACACAACGATACTAATCGAATCTTAACTAGACTTTAATGTGGTTTACGATTGCAAGAGTTAAGCTTACAATCGATTATTATCGATTGATTTTTGATTACAACTTTCTATGCATTTTATTGAGTCTTACTTACAGGTAACACCCAGTTAAGCTCTTGGCAATAGAGTAAAAAACAACTGCTATAATCCTTTTGGGGCAGGGCGGCGGTAACGGCGAAGTAACTTTAATTTTGTGGGGCATGCAGCAACTAATTATGAACAAGCCGCATTAATGGCCAAATGCTAATAGCAGTAGATCTCCCCAGCCTTTTGTGCTAGCACAAAGGACAAAGGGTATAACAGCAGCTTTTGGGCGTTGTGACCGACCGGGTTGTGTAGCGGATGTAAATACACTTCGATTAACGCTAAATTATCCGAAATCTGCAGACGCGCTGCAACAAAGGCCAAACTGTAGCTGCCACAACCGCAAAGAGCAGCCACAGTCAATGACGATGCTGGAACAAAGAGTTGGGGCTAGCACTTATCTAGTTATGCGACCAATGCATTTGGCGATGATTCACAAAACAATAGATGCAGCAGCCCAGCCGGCGACGTTATTTTGGTGAATAAAATAATAAAAAAAAAGAAAATCAACTGATGCGTAGCGATAAATAGATGTATAGGCATCTCTATCGCTCTCTTTCTAGCCCATTCTAACTGCTTGCAAAAGAAAGAGAGCGTGTGTGTCTAGCGAGCTGACAAAAGAAGTCCCTGGCCCCAATAAGTAGGCAACGATATACGCAAAAAGAAAAAAAGCTCTAGCTGCTTTGTCAGCAGTTGAAAATGACGACAAAAGAGCCAAACAAACACCCACACACACACACACAGCTATGGTAATAACCAATATTTTAGAGCAGCAGCCAAAAGTCTGCGCTTCGCATTGTCGCCAGCAAGAGCAGAGCCCCAAATAAAACGCGTATACGCAGAGTTATCCCAAGCTTAGTCAGCATTAAAAGTAGTGTTTAATAAATGAAAGATTCTTTGTATCACTTACCTTCTTCCAATAGCTCATATGCTTTCGAATTGATCAAGTGCTCACTTTCGGCTGCGTTTATTTGGTTTTTTTGTGGTTTTTGTTTTTAGTTATAGTTTTCAATAAGAAATCGTTAGATTGTTATTTTGTTTTGAAGATTTTGTGTTGAGATTTTTATTGTTAGAAGAAAAAAAAAATTGCAGAAACAGAATTTGAATACGCTTTCTGTTTGGCTTGGTTAGATTCTTTTCGCTTGGACAGCAAAATAATGAACAAAACGAACAAACGAACGAACTACGAAAATCTTAACGGCAAACAAATATGGTTTAGAAGATGTTGTGTGTGTGTGTGTGAGTGTTGGATCCGGGCTTTGTGTAAGGTGCAACACGTAGTTGAAAGGCATTCGCAGTTAAAAACTAAAAACTAAAATACTTTATTTCTAGTTGAGTTTGACATGCGTTTTTATATAGTTACAACTGGCCAGAATGAGGAAAAATTCTTGTTTAAGTAACTTTCACTACGAATAATATGCATGTGTGTGTGTGCGTGTGTGTGTGAGAGAAACAGAGCTGGGGGGGAGGGGAGAGACATTAAAATAAGTAATTACTGTTCAGTAGTGTGTAAATAGAACTGTGGCCAACTTTTCTAAAAAATTGTTTCTTGCTCAGATTCTTAGCGCTTTCAGATTCCAAACAGTTGGCAAAAGTTTTCATTGGAAAATAACAAAAAACTATATATGGGAAGGAACAGTTTAGAAGAGCAAGAGAGAGAGAGAGAGAGAGGAAGGAATGTTATTCGTTTTGTGTCAGTTAGCTAAGTAAATTTTGGCAAAACATGAAACATGACACAAAAAATAATGCCACTATTTGGCCAACAAAAGTTTGGATGGTATTTTTTCTGGTGTATGGGGGGGGGGGAGGGTAAATGCTATGTGCTACGCTAATAATAGTTAACAAGAACAAGTTAACGTGAGAACGAACGAACGAACGAACAGGAACAGGAACAACTAGGAAGATAGAAGTTTAAGATAAAAAAAAAAAACCAAACAAAAGTCGCTCACTTTTTGCAAATGCTAATGACGCAGAAGACATTTTGAGAAACGTCAGTCAAATGGTTTGTTGAATATTCTTTGTCGATCGGTTGCAACTGGTTTCGAGGGGCACAAGCCGGATTTGGTAAGTGCTTGGTGCTTGGTTGATTGGTTTGTGGCTCTTTGGTTCTTTGGTTCTTTGGTGGTACTTGCAGTTATCTAGTTGGTGGTGGTGGTGGTGGTGGTGGTGGTTGGTGGTGGTGGTGGTTGTGATTGTGATGTAGTGTTGAGGGTGATTGTAATTGTGGTAAGCGTTGAACGTTAAGCGGTGGCACAAGCGATGACCAGTGTTGGGTGCAACATTAGCGAAATCTTAGTTGATAAAATGCATTAAAATTTTTCATTTTTTTATCCTTAAGCAATATCGTTAGGGCTTTAGTTTGTTTGTTTGTTGCTGTATCAATTGATTTTCCAATGCGTTATGCCACATGCCACATGCCGCAGGACGAGTCGCTAAGGGGTGCAACTTGACGGCAGCAACAATAAAAAGCCAACAAAGAGTGCCAATGACACTGTTCTTGTTGTTGTTGCTGTTGTATGGCTGCCCTGTGGGCCAAAAAAAAAGCAGTGTGCGGCAGTTGCAGGGGGCGCTAACGTTGTAGCAAGGGCGCGTGCGATGTCGTTGTCGTTGTCGTTGTCGATGACGTCGACGGCGACGGCGGCAAGTGGTTGAAGTTGGAAGGCGCAACGTGGCAAAAATTTATAAATAAATGGAAAAGGAAAGCAAAGCAAAGAAAAAAAACAACCCTTGCTGTGAACAACAACAACAACAACAACAACAGCGGCACAACTCTGTGTGTTGGGTGGGTAGGTTGAGGGCGGTTAGGGGGTGGACAAGCGCTGACTCACAGACTGAGACGGCTGCACAGTGGAGTACAAAATTAAACGTTTAACCGTAAACTCGGCTCGAAAGCAAGAAACACAATAAAAACAAAACTACAAACAACAGCCAAAAACGATATTGCCGCTGCTTTGGTACGCGTTATTCGTTTAAATCGAAGCTTTTGTCCTTTGTCATTGCTTAGCTCAACTTTATCTTCACTTTGCTTTGCTTTTTATTTGTCGCTGCTTGTGGGTGCTTTTAGCCGTGTGTGTAAGCATGTTTTTTACTTAATTGTTTCATTTGTTTTTATTAATTTACACCATGCTTGTTATTAACTGTTGTTTTTGCTGTTGCTGTTGCCAGCGCGCGTTTCACACACACACACACACACACACTCAGTCACTCACACACACACACACAGACACACAAACACAGAGAGGCAAGTCACTGAACAAAAAAAAACTATTTAAATATATATATATATATATATATTGTATTTGTCTTGCGTACTTTTGCGAAGGACCTTTCAGTTGTGCGTACGAGTCAGGACTAAACCTGCAGGCGACATGCCAATCGGATTTCGATTTCTCCCAACGCTGCCGATGGCGACGCGAGCAATGCGAGAGAGAGTGAAAGCACAAGCCACAGAGAGAGAGAAGAGAGAGAGAGCGCGCAAGAGAGCAGCGCTAGCAGCTGTAAACTTTCGCTGTTTGTTGTTCTTGTTGTTATTCCTGGCAGCTGACAATCTGCGCAAAGAAAGGCGGCAAAATTCAAAACGCTGCTGCCCAAAAGACACGAAAAAACACAACAGAAATGGCTCCGTGGCGTGTTAGTTAAACAAATGCATAAACATATAGGCAGAAACGAATGGAAATGGAAAAAAACAAATAGACAAAAAGGCGTTGAAAAGCTTAAAGCCATGTGACTTTTTGAAACCCAATTCCAAGCTGGCAACGTCAGCAAAGCTGTGAGAGAGAAAGCAAACAAAAGTTTGTTTTTCCGCAATATTTTGACATTTCGAAGGGCAAAAGAGCACGAGTGAGAGCCGTTAAACGAAGTAAAGAGAGAGAGAGCCGTTAACGATTCACTTAAAATAATAATGTTATAGATTTGTATGTGTGTGTGTGTGTGTGTGTGTGTAGGCATGCGTGCGTGTGTAACTGTAAGTGCTTGGCAGTAGAAGCAGAAAGAAATAAAAGTGCGAGTACGAGTAAAATTTCGTATCTGAGTCAAAGACATGTTGCTACGACGCGTCGTGACGTCGCCCCCCAACCGCCTTATGCTCTCTTCGTTGATGTGTGCGTGCGTGTGCGTGTGTGAGCATAGTATTAAAGCATACTTATGGGCCCTGCATTTGATTCTAATTACATTTCCTTGGCGTAATTATAGACTCGTCGCTCGACAACCTGACAATCAACATACAAAATCAAAGCAACTTCCAACTGGCGACTGTCAATTGGCAAATGCGCAAGCACTTTATATAATAAAGTATGCTATATAAAGTCAATACAAAAGACACGCAAAGACACTCACACACACACACACACACCAAACACACACACACACATACATTCATACATGCTGGCAAGCACGCGCGCGGTTTATGAACGAAACACAGCGTGGAAATTCAATTTGCTGACTAAATTCGTACACGCTTTTAAACTCAAAAAAAAAAACAATTTATTCAAAAAAAAATAAATAAATAAATAGCAAAACAACAACAACAACAATTAAGCACGCGTTATTTATTCGATAAACGGTTTATATATATTTCTTTGGAGTTTGTTTTAAAAACAACAAAAAAAATGTAAAAAAAAATATATGAACTTTGTCGTGTTTAGGAAATACCGTTTTGGTGTTTTGTGTACGCTGCAAAGTGCTCCAAATGCAGAGAACGCACTGAAACTGAAATTGAAACTGAAGTCATGTCTTTGACATTTGCAATGCTTTAACCTGCAAACGATGAACAGACACGACAGCGACAAAGAGAGAGAGAGAGCGAGTAAGAAGAGAGTGACGCATGCGTTAAAGGCGGCATTGCCACCCTCAATTTTCTACAGAGTTGTGTCACAGCAATGCACAAACTGGTCAATAGGGGCGCTGTCCTGCTGGCGATGGCAAAGCTAAGCAGCTTTTAAAGCTACTTTCATACAAGCTTCTTTCGAGTGTTGTGGCTAAGGCTTAAAGCTAAAAGCTACGATCGAGCAAGTTCAATAAAATATGCACAAAGCTTTTTCTTCTGCTTAAAGCTTACCTATCAAGCTTTAAGCTTGAGTGGTTTAAACTTTAGTGTTAAAACATACTTTTCTTTTCCTATTTACTAGAATTTTTCTTGCAATTACAACTAAAAGTTTTATTCAACTATTTGAAAACCTTCAGTTATAGGTATTTCAAAGCCAAACAGCCAATTTGCAAATGTAACGAGTAGCTTTCAACGAGTAAATACTAACACACACACACACACACACATGCGCTCGCAAAATTATGTTTTCACAACATTTTTTCACAGAAACACACAAATGCACATAGAACAAATGTATTTGTGGCGAACAAGACACAAGGAATTTCAATTTTTTCATCCCCCACAGCATAGAGAGAAGACGAAATGAACAGGACGAAAAAAAAGAAAAATAAAACGGGACACCAGCAAGTAACGAGATGCCAGATTGTGAGCAGGAGCAGGCGCAAAAGAGCGACGCAATCGCCCCACCGCCCAACATAGACGAGAACGAAGAAGACGACGACGACGCAGCGCTGCTCGCTGCTCGCTGCCCGCATGAACGTTAGCAGAACAACCACCCGCACACACACACACACACACACACACACACGGCACGTTCGTTTGAGTATGGCATCGACCCAGTCAGGGTGGGGGAAGGTATCGAAAAACACAACAAACCGTAAAGCATTGATGCGTTGCGTCGCAGTTGGCAGCGCTGCCGCGTCGCTGCTAACGTCAGCCGCACACACACAGACACAGCCCTTGTCTTTGGCTCTAACAGGATGTGAGAGAGGGTGCGTGGGCAGGCACTGTGTGTGTGTGTGTGTGTGGTGTGTGGGGGCGAGAAATGCGCAAGCATCGTCAACTGCTTCGCTTCCCAGCAGCATTTCACCACTACATAAACAAAGAGAAAAAAAAATTCGATTTATGACCACTGTGTGTGAACTCGATGTGGACACGATTGCGACTCTGGTGCTGTTGCTGTGTGTGTGTGTGTGTGTGTGTGTGTGTTAGTGTGCGACTCCATGTGGATGCGGCAATGAGCAATGAGCTACGGCTGTGACTATGACCAATGTGACTTGTGTGCGCCTTGTGTTTGCCATAGACATTTTTGGGGATGGTGCCATGGCTTTCGTTGTCCTTGTCCCTTGAAGAACATTTTTAAAAACAATGTGAGAATGTTGCACGAAACGAATCAAGTCGACTGTCTAATACTCTAACAATCTGTTTTGCTAAAGCTTTTGTTGAAAGCTTATAGTTAAGCTTTAAGCTCATAACGTTACCACACTTAATCTATGTTTTTGTCATTTTCAACAAAACTTTTCATTTCTATTGCAGCAAAAAATATTAAGTTCATGGCATTAGTTTTGTTTTCAAGGCAGTGTATTCAACAATGTCCTAGTCACTGTACAATCAGCAATTGTCGTCGTTGTCGTCGTCATCTCAATTCGCGTGTACAAATACATCTACAACCTCCCACACACACACACACATACAAACACAAACAGGCTCACATTGAAGCAGGGCTTTCGGTCGCGCTGTCGGTGGGCTCTCTGTTCACTAGACGACGACGACGGCGGCAATGCCGCGACTTGTACGAGCTTTTCGTTCAAAAGAGCGAGAGCGAGAGCGAGAGCGTATGAGAGTGAGAGAGAGTGTGAGCATGTGCGTATACATGTGTGTGTGTGTCTTTGTGTCGCTTTGGCGGCGTTGCTCGCTGAAACTTTTTCGCACTCCAATACAGGCACACACACACACACAGACAGAGGCTAGCGCGCGCGCAGGCAGAAGGCCACCACAGAACAGAGGAAGGCATAGAGAAATGACACAGCCGCAGCGACAGCGACGCGGCAGCGGCGGTGGCGGCGACGGCGACGACAACGATAACGGCAACGACGACGTTGCCAGCGACGAGGACATACACATAAATAAAAAGTCCTTCATTCCGACGCGACCAGCGAGTAACGGCATATGAACGCTGCGGAGAAAACGGCGGATTACCAAACACAATCGAAAGCACACACAAAATAATAAGCAGCAAAATACTAATAGATAAAAAAAAACAACAAAAAAAACAAAGTTCTATAAAACAACAACAACTGAAACAGCAACACCAACATACAAAAATCCTTGCAACTGTCTTAATTTTTTTAAACAAATTCTTTTGAAGTGAGTGTTAAGTTTTGTGAAATAGTTCAACTCAAATACATATACACATATATATCTGTACAGAAACGTAGCGCAAAAAAAAAGAAAAAAAAGAAAACGAAAGAAAGAAAGAAACGCAGCAAGCAAATGGCAAAAAGTGCAACGGCGGTGAAGGCGAGGCGAGGCGTCTAGCACCCGCTCCTCCTTCTCTCCTGCCCCTCCAACACACACATAATAATCCATTGAGAGCACATTTTCAAACACTGAGTGGGTGTTACACACACACACACACACACACACACGCAAGCTAGTGAGCGAAAGGATGGCAAAAAAGAATAATTCTAGAAAATCAGACGACGACAAACAACAACAACAACAGCAGCAACAGCAACAACAACAACAAATAACAAAGCAGCCGTCCAAGAAAAAAAGTTAAGCTTTGGCTGCTGCTATTGTGCTTTTTGTTGTTGTTGTTGTTGTTATGATTTTATTTTTGTTTTTGTTAATTAAAGTTTGTGCCCAATGTTCATATCGCGTGTAAGGCAAGCAAACAGAACAGAAAATTGTAAAACAACAAACAAATTTATATATAAAACAACGAAGGAATTCTTGCATTCAATGTAGAAGGAAAGAAGAAAGCAAGAAAAACGTTTGCGTGCAGCGTTGCCACCCGTCGCAGCAGCTGTAGTCAGGCAACACTATAACCACAGCGAGTAACGGGACTAAACGTTGAACGAGCTGTTCGCCTCTCTCTTCCTTTTTGAGTTTTTTTTCTTCTTTTTTTTTTGTTCTTTTTCTTTTCGTGTTGTTGGCTTTGGCGCTTGCCAATTTGTGCTTCCTTTGCTCTACGCTCACGTTGCGCTGCATGCGTTGACGTCGACGTTGACGGCGCAGCCAGCGTGCGTGTCTGTGTGTGTGTTAGTGATGTGCGCGGGTGTAGATAAAACGACGCTAACATTTTCTCTTTTTGCATCATCTTTTGCTTAGAAATAAGCAACAAATGCTATAAAAAAAACACTCGTTTAAAGAAACTAAATAAACAAACAATAACAATCAACAGCAACAACAACAAAAACAGCAAGAGCAACATCAGCATTGGAACAACAACAAACACGTAAGCAATGCAACAGCAGCAACATACGCAGCAGCAGCAGCAGGACCAACAGCAGTAGTGTGTGTTTGCTTGGGTGTGTTTTAGAGAGTGTGTGTGTGCTTGTGTGTGTGTGTGTAGATTGCACGCGCGACGTGTGTGCGTGTGAATAATGAAGAAGAAGCAGAAGCAAAAACAGCAGCAGAGGCAAAGAGAGGCGCCAAGAGCAGCATCGCCGGCAGCGTCGGCAGCGACAGCGACGGTAGCAGAGGCCGAGAGAGGTGTTGTCAGCAGCAGCAGCGGTTGCAGCAGCAGCAATTCGCGACGCAGCACCAGCAGCAGCAGTAACAACAATCACAACAACAAATAGCAAAAACTGAGCAGCGTTCGGCAAAGCGCACTCAAGACAACAATAATAACATCATCATCATCGTCATCAGCATCATCATCATCAGCATCAGCATCATCAGCAGCATCATCAGCAGCAGCAGAAGCAGCAGCAGCAATAGCAGCTGCTACAATCTCAACAACAACAGCAACAACTAGGCGCCGGCAAGCTGTGCAACAGCAACAACATCGCCCAACGACGCCAATCAGCGGCGACGGCGGCAGCAGCAGTCGCAGCAGTAGCACCAGCAGCAGCACTTGCAGCAGCAGCAACGCCAGCAGCAGGCACAGCAACAACAACAACATTAGCAGCAACAATAACAATAATCACAACTGCAGCAAGCTGAGCGCTGAAAACATGTCGAAAACTACAACAGCGGCTGCAACATCAACAGCAGCACCAGCAACAACAACAACATCAGCTGCAGCTGCAGCAGCCACATCAGCAGCAGCAACAAACAGCATAAATGCAGCCGATTTTAGCGCATTCGATTTCAATGATAGCTCCGATAATTCCGATACGCCATTAGTGCCACGCGCCCCATTCCTGAGTCGCGCTGCAGCTGCAGCAGCGGCAGCAGCAGCAGCAGCATCGTTGAGCGCCAGCAGTGGCAGCAACAGCAGTGCCAGCGATAATCCCGGCGATGATGATCATCATCATCATCATCGTACGCAGAGCAACAATATTGCTAGCAGCAACAACAGCAGCAGCAACAACAACATCAGCAGCAGCAACATAAGCAGCAATAACCACAACAACAATGTTAGCAGCAACAACAACAACAACAACAACAACAGCAGCAGCAGAAGCAGTCGCAGCAGCTCGCCCAGCAGCGACGACAGCAACAGCGGTCCAACAGCAGCACAGCAAGCGGCAGCTGCCGCAGCAGCAGCAGCAGCAACAACAGCTGTCGTCGCTGCGGCAGTCAACGCCTTGCACAATGGCAAACAGCAACAACAGCAGCAGCAACAGCAACAGCTTCAACAACAGCTTCAACAGCAGCAACAACATCACTATGACAATAACAACAGCAACAACAACAACAACAACAGTAGTAGTGGCAACAACAACAACAACAAGCATCGTGATCGTGATATGGATGATGATGACGATGAGGAGGAAGACGAGGAGGAGCCATTGGACGAGGATGACGATGACTATGATGATGAAGATGAGGACAATGATGATGGCATGGATCAGCACATTAACAGCAGCAGCAACGTCAACAACATCAGCAGCACCATCAATAGCAGCAGCAACAACAACAACCTCATTGCAGCGCCACCAACACTGCCCACAGATTTGCGACACGATCACAGCCAGGCGCAGGTGAACTACGATGACGAGGATGACGATGAGGAGGACGATGATGAGGATGATGATGAGGATGACGAGGATGCGGGAAGCAGTCATTTAGATAGCCGTACAGCCTTAACACCAGCACACATAAGCAGCTCCGCTGCAGCCGAAAGCAGCGGCCTGCATATTGGCGCTGTTGCTGCTGCTGCGGCAGCTGCAGCGGCGGCGGCAGCAGCAGCTGCTGCTAAGCTAAATGCAGCAAATGTTGCTGCCGCACAAATGGACCATCATAATCAGAATGCGACAGCAACAGTGCTGGATATGGTCAATGCCAGTGCGGCGGCAGCAGCTGCTGCTGCTGCTGGTGGTGGTGGTGGTGGTGGTGGCAGCAACAGCATTGCTGCACCCAGCAGTCTCATTGGTGGCAACAGCAACACTAGCTTCTCAACGAACAACAACAGCAACCATGCGCTCAGCTCGAATCTGAGCAGTGCCATCAACTGTGGCAGCGAGCAGCAGCAGCAGCAACAGCAGCAGCAGCAGCAACTAGCTCAGCGACACAGCAGCAACTCGCACGCACAGCACCAACAGCTGCAGCTGCAACAGCAACAGCAGCAGCATCTGCTGCAACAGCAGCAGCAACAGTCGAGCAGTACGGGCAGCGGCAGTGGCAGTGGCAGTGCGGCAAGTGAACGTCGCAAGTATCGGCATCAGAACTACAGCAAGAACATCTACATTGGCACCAAGAATGCCGAAAAATGGGAGCACATGCGCACTCGTCTGCAGTTTAAGAACGATGTGGAATTCGTTGCCTATCTGCTCAATCTGGCCGATAACGATACGGATCGTCTAAACAAGTGAGTATAAGCATTAGTTGAATTAGTTTCGATCTATAAGCTCTAGTTTAGCAATAGTTTCAACGAATCTTTAACGCAAAGTCGAATCGAATCCAGTTGAGTCGAGGCGAATTGCTTAGATATGGCAACGCTCTGTTGGCCAAGATTGTTGATAGTTCGGGTACGTCACAAACACACACACACACACACACAACTTTTTGGGCAACACACACACACAGAGAGAGGGTTGGCTTGCGCCTAGTCTAAGGGGGGGAGGTTGGTGAAGAGCGACGCCGCGGCATAAAAGCGATTCATGCCTGAGTGCATCAGGCAGCTCTCGACAACCCACTGCTTTTATACCTCATCTTACCCCTTACAAACTGCGGCACTCCAGCCACTGCCAGGCCATGTGATGCCAACGACAAAGGCAGCATTGGTGCCCCAACTTGTGCGGTTGCATGCAACGAAGCTTTCATGTTGGGTGCCTGGCTGCCTGGCTGCCTGGGTGCCGGAGACCGGAGCAGCGCCAACGATGACGTCGTTGCAGCCGCCATGTCAGCGGAAGCGGAAAAAGCAAAACACACACACACACATGGAAACATGCTCTGGCACATACTCAAGCAACATTGTGCAGAATGCGGTTGTCGTTGTTGCTTGTTGTTGTTGCTGTTGCTGTTGTTGTTGCAACAACAGCATTTTGCATGCATTTGCATGCCATGTTGCCAAATTGCTACATGTATGTGCATGCGTGTGTGTGTGTGTGTGTGTGTAAATGTGTCTGCCACCCAAGCCACCCAACAAAAATGCGCGGCGTGTTTGGCAGAGTTAGTGTTGCCATTACCTCATACACCTTGCCACGCCTTGCATGCAACATAGTTCCTATTGTTGTTCTTGCAACGTTGCAGCCAGCTAGCATGCCATTTGGCGTTTTGCGCCCGTTTCCCGTCTCCCGTCTCCAAACCCCTTCCCCTTCTTAACCTCCTTTTGGGCCAGGCCCGAAAATGTAATTCCAACCATCGCGTTCTCCTTCGATGTCAGTGTGTGCTGGATGCCAATGTTTAAGTTCATTTCAATGCCACTGACTCTCTGATCCAGAGGCAAGTAGACGACCTAACCTGAACTTTGCATACAAACTGGGAAATACTCGAAGCAAATGCAAAGGGATCGATTCGAAAGAAAGTTCATTATCCAAGCAATAAGAAAAAATAATATAAACCAAATTCAAGTAAAATCCTGAATTTATTCCTAGTAGGAACAGTCGATTGTTTGTGATCGTTTTGTTTATGTTTACCTATCGATTATCGATCGAAATAAACCGAAAAGCATCTAAAGCTTTGAAGCGATCAGCAAAGCTCCGTTCTTTAGTCCTTAACACACACACACACACACACGTAGAACATAAAGTTTATCAGCTGAATTGTAATTTTTAAGCATGTTTCCCTTGGGTTCCATTGCACATTTCCTCACAGCTACACACACACACACACAAAGAGGTTGTTGTTGTTGTTGTTGTTGTTGTTGTTGTTGCAACAACTGTGCCTGAATGCTGCCAGTGCGACGCCATGCCGTTGCTTTTCTCGTTCATTTCGTGTTTATTTCGTTTCTCGCATTTTGCTCATGTCGCCAATTTCTGCGCATTTTCCCACATTTTCGCCAAAAAGCACAAAACCCATTGCCCCTGTGGGTTGTTGGCCCATGTGTGTGTGTGTGTATGTGTGTGTATGAGTGTGTGTATGCAAGGATGAATGTACTTAATGCGCCAACGAGTAACGCACACGAAACGAAGCGCCAGGAATTGAATCTGATTCGGAATCAGTTCCCCAACCTACCATAGAAACTCATCATCAGCCCCAACACACACTCGCACACACATAAAGCAAGCCCAAAGCAATGTGGTGGGCCAGCCAACCCCCTGCGACGCCCTCAAGCAGCACATTAATGGCATAGCGGCGACACATATACATACATATAAACACTCAGCCAAGGGAAATACTCGAAGAGCTGAAAGAGCCGAAGCCGAGCGCAATGCAGAAACAGAAGCAGAAACTGGAAACATAAACACAAACAGACAAACGAACACACACAGAGGGAGATGGGGGTAGAGGGGGGGGGGGGGTGGAATGGGGTTGGGGTTAGGGGTGTTTTTTCGGTCTGTAAATGACAAAGTGGAGCAGTATGAGTGGGTTTTTGGGGAGCAGCATTGCTTGCCGGTTTTATGCTCTGCCGTTGTTTTCGATATTGTGTTGTTAAGGCTCTAAGGTGGAGGATTTAATGAAGGATAACACAAATATACACCCACCCTACGACACACACACACACACACACACATACATAGACAGACTCACATTGCTGCGGAACATATGCAATTTTTAGCGTCCAACGTTGGTTTCTGATGAATTTCCGTCTGCACGAAACAACATTCGAGAATAGGTTAAGGCTGGGCTGAACAAAACCGCTGGATGGATGGATGGAACGAAGAACGAATGGAATGCAAGTGTATTTGCTGTATTGTTCGGAGATGGGTAATTGAAGTGACCAACTGGCATTCAGGTAGACTGAATACGAAATGCGCAAAATACAAAATAGAGGACAGGAAAAATGGGGGAAAAAAATAATAATAAGCTAGTTGAGTTGGAAAACAGGACATGAAGTGGGACACTGACAGCTTAGAGACTGCAACAGCAACCAGTTGCTGAAGTGTAGTAGCTGCAATTGAGCTAATAATGATAACGATACCTGGTTTCCACGCGCTGTCTGTCAACAATGTTAAGCTCTTAACAATGAAACTCTTAAGTTGTTTTTCCTATTAAAAGTGATTTTCCCAACAATCGAGTGGACCAACTTATAGAAAATTGTACTGCACTAGAGTTGAAAGAAGTGTTATTGATCGATTTGCTTTTTAATTGGCGTGTTGTATAAGAAACAGGCTTTACTCAAGCTCCTTAAAGTTTCAATACTCAAATCAGTAGTCTGAATTGCATGTCAATGCAATCCTTTGGTTTCTACTCTCCAACATTTTACAATGCAATGGAAAATCTACAGCTGCTGCTGCTGCTGCTGCTGCTGCTGCTGGCATTGGTCCAGCTAACATTTTGGCAGACATTGGCCAAGCCTCCCCTTTTGCCGCAAATCAGCGAAATTAATTAAACCCAAGACAGATGGACAAACCAACCGAGCGAGCGAGTGAGAGCCATGACAACGTGTGGGTGGCTAGGGTTAAGGGGTCGCTGGGGTTTTTTCCTAGGGTTGATGCTGTGCAGATCTACGTCTATCGTCTCTGTGTGTGTGTGTGTGTGTGTGTGTGTGTGTGTAGACGTGACGCCAATGTAATGTCAACTAGAAATAAAACGCAGTTTTTTTGACCCAATTTTTGCTCGCTTCTCTACCAACAACTAATCAACTCTATAACAAACTATCTCCCTCTCTGTCTGTCAGTTTGCCGCCCCCATCGCCGGCACATACGCCCACCAAGGGATTCGATGGCAACTTTAAGCTGGAGCCAAATTTGAGCGTCAAGGACTTTGCACCGACATCAGAGAATCTAAATGGCAATGGTAGCTTGGAATCAAGCGGTCTATCTGCCGCCCTGGCCACGCCCACACAAACACAGCGCAAACGCTACAAGAAGCGGGTGCAGTTCACCACCGATGCCCTCAATGGCTTTGCGGGCGCCAAGGCCAGCAAGGCAGCCAGTGCAGCTGGCGTCACAGCGAGCGGCTATCATAGCAGCAATAGCAATAGCTATGCCACGACAGCCAAGTCGAAAAAACATGAAGCCAAGGCAGCGGCAGCAGCTCTTAAAGCGAATGCAGCGGCTGCGGCGGCAGCGGCTGCAGCAGCAGCGGCAGCGGCAACTGCCTCGACGGCATTGCCCGAGGTGCTTGACTGTCGCATTGCGGAGAAGATCAAGAGCGAACTGGAGGCCAGCAGCAAGGAGTCGCTACCGAATGCGCTGTGCCTCAAGAAGGCTGCGGCAGCGGCAGCAGCAGCCGCAGCGGCGGCCGCAGCGAATCAAGCAACTCACACTGACGAGGATGAGGATGACGAGGAGGAGGAGCAGCAGCAGCAGCACCATCATCATCATCATCATCATCATTTGCAGCAAAAGCAGCAGCAACAGCTGCTAGACAATGCCGCGTCAGCAACAGCGACAGCCGCTGATGCAGTAGATGGAGGAATCATCTCTAGCAATGGTCCTGGGCTGGGTCACTTTCATGTGCGCTCCTCGAAGGGTCAGGGCGGCAGCGGCGGCGGCGGCAACAAGAAATCGCAGTCGGCCAAGGCAGCTGCAGCAGCGGCGGCGGCAGCAGTTGCAGCGGCCGCAGCAGCAGCGGCAGCAATGATGCCACCGAATAGCTATGATGAACCGGATGATGATGCGACCGGTGGGGCGGGCATGGATGACGATGATGAGGACGATGAGGAGCTGGATGAGGAGGCGTTGGCGCGTGAAATGAAAATGGAGCAAAACTTTGTGGAGGAGGAAGATGAGCATGATATTGCTTTCAGATCGCATCAATCCTGTCGCGAATGCTCCATCTCGCATGACCACAAGCTGTGTCCGCTGCGCAATGCATGCGGCAATGTGACAGATGCCGTCGATCTGGCCGAGTGGATTGAGCGACGCAATCTGGAGGCGCTGGCCAAGCTGAAGGCAGACGCACAGCGTCAGGCCAAGCATGGCAGGCCACGGCACGACGATGATGAGGATGACATGGAGGACATGGACATGGATGAATCATCGCAGCTATCCGAGCTGGAGACAAAGCCACTGATTACCTTTGCCGAGGCATCCGTGCCCGCCGAATTCGAGCTGCACAACGTCGAACCCAATGTCACGGGCGTCTTTGCCCGCACCGAGGTTCGAGCCTACACCAAGCTGGGTCCTCTCATCGGTCAGCCGGTGCAGACGGGCGAGGTGCGTGAGGGTAGCGACATGAAATGGATATTCGAGATCTGCGAGGCCGGTGCGGACAAATCCTATCTGCTGTGCTGCGATAATCCCAATGCATCCAATTGGCTGCGCTTCATTCGACCCGCGCCCAGCTACGAGGAGCGCAACGTCAATCTCGTCTCCATCGATCGTCAGGCGTACTTTGTGAGCTGTCGCGATCTGCGCAACGGCATGGAGCTGCTCTATTGGAGCGATGACTGCAACACCATGTGGCGCAAGAAGCATACCGAGAAGATAAGTAAGTTGCTATTGAAAGCTATGAAACGTGAATTTAAACTAAAACGCTCCCTATTGCCTATTAACCAAACAGATTGCGGCGGCTGTAACTTGAAGTTCGAACATCCGCTGTACTATCGCACACACTGTTCGGTCTTTCACGATCCATCGATGAGTCTGACCATCAGGAAGTACCATTGCAAGGTGTGCGGCGAGGCGGTGCTGGGCAAGGATAATATTATGAAGCATGCGGCCGAGAAGCATGATGGCAAGGGTGCCTATCAATGCCAATATTGCAATAAGTTTTTCCTGCGGCTCAACTATCTGGAGATGCATCGCACCTATGGCTGTGCCTCGAATCCGAATCGATCGCGACCCGTTTGCGATTTTTGTGGTCGCAAATTCTGTCAGCCGCAGAAGCTGAAGGCACACATTAAGCATGTGCACAGCGGTAAGTTGCGCAATGCCACGCCTCTAAAACGTAGATCGTATTTGCGATGCCAACGTAATTGCTACATAATATGTAGTTGTCTGAATATCGTAAGCGTATGCAATCATCTAGCGGCGTAATACATAATAATAATATCAATAATCAGCTAACACGCATATTGTAAATCGTATATTGTATATCGTATTTCGTATATTGTAAGCTCGTATTTATGTATATATATATATATATATATAATTGCGTCGTACCGCTTCTCCATAGAATGTACTACCACAACAATTAAATCCTAAATTAACTAACGAATATCGTATGTACATAAAACTACTAATATATATAATTGCTTAGCCGTAACTACTAACTAACTAATCATTTAAGCACACAATCAATCAATCAAACACACCACAATACCATCTTGCATCCTTTGATCGCTCATATCCAAACACATGCCTCTTCAGTTAATCATCTGCCCAATTGGTCGAAAAAAAAAACAACATTCTTATTCACTTTTTTCAATTTCCTTAAGAACTTCTGTACTTCTTTTTTTTTTGTTTTTTTGTTAAGTGTTTTTGTTAAGACATCGAACATACATTGAACACTGTGAAGAACACAAAAGAACACTTTCTTAGGCAAAGATCGTAGGGAGTTTACTTAGAACCCTCTTAAAAACACCTAGGAAATTCGAACTCTTCAAATCGCTAACATCACCCAACACTTTAAGTTGCTTAAAACCACAAAAACTGAGTAAAGATTTTCTAGATGAGGTTCAACAATATTCCAAACCCAAACACACACACACACAATCACAACCATCATTATACACACTCGTCAAAACTGCATCATTGTATAATCGCTTTTAGTGAATGATTTGCTTTGCGTTTTTTTTTGTTTTTAAGTTTGTTTTTTAGTGCTGAACTTTAGAGCAGCATTTTGTATAATATTTTACTACTCTAGTCAATTATGCTTTGAGTGTTTTTCTTATTTTGGTTTGTTTTCTGTTTTTTGTGTTTTTTGTTTTGTTTTTTTGTTGTGTTTGTTTGTTGTTGCGTTCGGTTAACCTATGAATTTTCTGTACTCACTAATTTTCTTTCAAAATCACCACAATCCGAAAATTTCATTTTCTTCATACAATTTCATTTTAGATATGGCTGAAGTTTTACGAGATTTTCAGTGTAAATTATGTTCAAAACTTCTAGGATCGCGTGCGGCACTGCAGCGCCACTCGAAGGAGGTGCACAGCCGCAACTCAACCGTTGTGAGTTGTCCGCGCTGCCAGAAACTCTTCCAGAATCGCAGCAATCTGAAGATTCATATGCTAACGCATTCGGGTGTCAGGCCTTTCAAGTAAGTGCTCAAACGAACTAACCTAATCCAAACGTCCTTAACTAAACACATTATTGGTTTTTTAGGTGCGCGGAACCGGAGTGTAATGCAGCCTTTACCACTAAGCAGTGCCTGCAGTTCCATTACAAGAAGGTGCACAACTACACCCAGGAACAGATGCCAAAGATTGAGCGAAGCGTTGCGTACACATTTGATGCCTATTCGGGCGGCATGAAGGTGGACTTTTTGGGTAAGCCAGTGGGTCAGGCGCCGTTGATGACAGCAGCAGCAGCAGCTGGCCCTAACGCTGCCCTACTCCTTCCCTCCCTTCCCACAGAGCAAGCACCGCGACGTCGACGCAAGAGTCTTGAGGATCAGAATCAGAACTCCATGCTCAGCAGCTCGATGCAGAGTGACACCGAATACAGTGATGACAACATCTTTGAGGCCATCAAGAAGAGCGGCAAATCCATCAAGGATCTGTGCCGCAACGAACCAAATCTGTCGCTGCTCAGCTCCAAGATCTCCAGCATATTTGGCGAGAAGGGTCCGCCGGTGCCGGTGCCAGTGCCCGTATCGGTTAATCCACTTGGTGGCTCTGCCGTTGCCGTCGGACGTAAACGCAAGCGAAAGAAGGAGCCAACAACATCGCATGGTAATCAGCATCAGCAGCATCAACAGCAGCAGCAGCAACAGCAGCAGCACCAGCAACTGCAGCATCAGCAACAGCAGCAGCATGCCCAGCAATGCCATCAGCAACAGCAGCAGCAGCTGCATGGCGGCCACTTGGATCAGTCTCCCTCACATCTAAGCCATGCCCATCAGCAGCACCAGCAACAACAGCAGCAGCAGCAGGCTCAGTATCATGCTCATAGCCACTCCCATGCCCATGCACACGCCCACCAGCAACAGCAGCAGCAGCAACAGCAGCAGCAACAACTGCAACAGCAGCAACTGCACGATGCAGAAGACGAGGAGGAGAACGCACGTTTGGAGCAGGTGCGTCGCAAGCAGAACGCACAGCTGAGCCTTGTTGAATCCTTCCTAACCACCACCGCACAACGTCTGAGCGCTCAGCAACAAGTGCAGCAAGTTGTTGCCGCTGCTGCAGCTGTCTCGGCCATGGCTGGCGCCGGTGATGATCCCGCCAAGCTGGGCCATATGATGGGTCATATGGGTGGTGTCGGTGTGGGTGTGGGTGTTGGTCTTGATGATGATGATGATGACGATGAGGATGATGATGAGGCTGCGGCACATCATCATCACCATCAGCAGCAGCAGCAGCAACAGCAGCAGCAACAACAACAGCAACAACAGCAGCAGCAGCAGCAACAGCAACAGCAGCAACAACAGCAACACCAACAGCACCACTCACATCAAACGCATCCGCATCACGCACACACACATCCACACGGACAGCATGGACAGCAGCCGGGTCAGCAGACGCACAGCGATGCCAGCTATCGTCATGCAAGCGCCATGAATGCAGCCCTGGGTCAAAATCTAGTCGTCAGCAAGGGCAGCAAAAAGTGGATCGGTGCCGATGATCGTCATCTGAGCGATGGCGGCGATGTGGGCAATGATGCAACAGTTGGTGGCTCGGCGGGCTCATCGGGTTGCGGTCAACTGTCGAGTACTGGCAGTGCCGGGCAGGATCTGGGCTTTGCGGTGCCGCCAAGTGCCGTCGACGAGCATAGCAAGCTGCTTGGCCAGAATCGTGATTTTCTGGCCAGGCTCATGAGCAGCGCCACTGCCAGCCATGCTAGTCATCAGCATCAGCATCAGCATAGCGCCCACAGCCGGGAAGAGGATGAGAACAGCTCATTTCTCGATGTTGTTGAGTCGAATAATAATGCAGCTGCTGCTGCTGCTGCTGCAGCGGCGGCGGCAATGTCTCAATACCATCACAGTGCCTCATCCAATGGTGGAGCACCTGGTGGTGGTGGTGGTGGTGGTGGTGGTTCGACTGGTGCTGGTGGTGGAGCTGGCGGTGCTGGTGCCGGTGGCCATACGCCCACCGGTGGTGGCCCCAGCTCAGTGCCACCCAGTGTGGAGCCACCGCAAATGCAAATGAACTCGTTGAGTCATTCGCAATCGTTCATGAGCTCGTTCTATAACAACGCCAATGCAAGACTGAGCGGCGCCGGCGCTGGCGTTGGCGCCAACTCATCCTCGGCCAGCATGCTGGTGGAGGCAGCCCTCAACTCCGTTGGCAATATGATTGACAGCGAGAGCAGCGATCTAAAGGTAAGTTTATAACTTATCCTGTCACATTACATCATGATTTTTCAATTCCATTGTGCTTTTGTAGGTAACTAACACAAGGACGAATCCTTCGAATCCCTTTTGGACCCTATCTGATAATGTTTTCTTTTATTAGTTAATTTAGACATAACCATATTCATTGTCTTACTAACTGATCCCGTTTTTAAACCAGGTACCCACCGACAACCACATAAATAGCGATAGTCCGATGAGTGCGCATGTGGATGCGGAGGCGCAACGCTTTGGCAGTGGCGGCGGCGGCAGCGTTGGACCGAATGGTGCTGGCATTGGACCAACCACCATGGACAATTTGGAGAACGAGCTGAAGATGATGAAGAATTTGGGCAGCTTTCCCATGCAGATACCGCCGTTGCCTATGTTCCAGGGTGCCTGTCACATATCGCCGAGTGCCTCGACGCCCACCAATCCGCAGAGTAACCAAAATCAAAACGATGTGGATGTGGATGCGGGCAGCACACCGCGACCACAGCATCCGGACTCCGATGGCTTCTCGTCATCGCATCATCGCACGCCGCCCTCACCGCCGCCCATATCGCCGGGTCGCGACTATGGCGGCATGTTTGGCGCCGGCAATGGCACTGGCGGACCCGGCTCCAACAGCACACCGGCGGGCAGCTCCAGTGGCGGCGGTGGTGCCCAATCGGCTGGCAACAATCTGTCCGCATCGTCACCACTGCCAGCGTTGCAGCCGCAGCGACGCAATGCCTCCAGTGTGAGCAGCACATATCCCGAGCATGAGCTTATCTCGCCCGCCTCCTCGCCCAGCATACCGCGCTACAATTTCAATGGCGATATGATGCGTCACAAACGTGCCGTTCAGGATCAGGAGCAGCAGGAGCGCCGGCACAATATCTCGCGGCACAATCAAATGTCCAGCGATGAGGAGAACAGCATAATGCCACAAAACAGGTAAGTTCCAGTCACCTCTCTCTCTCTCTCTCTCTCTCTCTCGCTCAAACTTAACGAATCTTTGTACGCTTCTTGCAGTGCTGGACAGGATATGCGCATGAAGTTTCCACAATCACAGATCGATCTCATGTACTCCAAGTACGAGAGCATGGCCAGCAATCTGAAGTACAACAGCCAGGATCTGGACTCGCCGGCCGAGTATCGCCAGAGCAGCAACAGCAATGCGGCAAGTGCAGCTGTGGCTGCCGCAGCAGCAGCCAGTGCCGCCAATGACATGTCCGATCTGCAGGGCTTGGACATGAGCTCGCGTTCGAATGCATCCAGCAACTATCATCATAATTTCCAATTGCCCAGCAGCCGTTATCATCATCACATCTACGACATACTCTCCGATCGGGAGCAGAGCCAGCAGGCGCAGGCGCAGCAGCAGGCGCCCGCATCGGTAGTGCATCCGCAGGATCATGGCAGCCATGGCGGGCACAGCAGTCAGCTGCAGGCGATGCAACAGCATCAAACGGCTGCCATGCACAACATGCTGACGGAACAGTTGGGTGAGCAGGAGCATGATCAGACCACATCGGTGGATTTGAGCCGCACCGCCAACTATGTGGTGTCCTCGCCACCGCAGCTGCCCTACAATCATCCACATCATGATATGCTGCGCATGGCCTCGCTGGATCTAACGCCCAATACAGCGAACATGGCTGT
Organism: Scaptomyza caliginosa; assembly: GCA_035044725.1. NCBI lineage: Eukaryota > Metazoa > Arthropoda > Insecta > Diptera > Drosophilidae > Scaptomyza > Scaptomyza caliginosa. The sequence continues at coordinate 598,331 of JAWNNR010000739.1, read as the reverse complement.
GGGCAACAATCGATCGTTTCTCTCCTCCCAGATGCAGCATCAGAGTCGCGAGAGCCTGGAGCATCATCGATTGCTGTCAACGGTGGAGCAGCATCGCATATTGGCCGCCTCGAATGCGGCAGCGGATCAGCATCGTCTGCTCGTCGATCCCACCGCTCATCTGTTGATGGAGCAGAATAATCGTTTGCTGGGCACTGCGGATCAGTCACGTCTTCTGGGTGAATCGGCGGCGGCTGCGGCACAGAATCGTCATATGGCGCGCAGCTTTGGTGCCTATCATCAGGTGGCATCTAGTAATTATCATCCGGGTGTTAGGCCGCCGCCGGTTTTGCCATCGGCCAATCATCATGCTTCCAATCCATCGAATTATCATCCATTTCCTGCATACTACTAGGTGGCGCCATCTAGCGTTCAACACTCTCTCTCTCTCTGATTTCTCAACAAGAAAACGAAAAAAAAAACCGATTATGTCAGCCTCACTTAACCAAGCTATACACTTATGACTCTATATATATATATATATATATATATTTATATATATATATGTATGTACTCTAGCTATACGATATATATATATATAATTTATTTGTTTTTGTTGATTGATTTTTATTTTTTATTGCCTGGATAGGCCTATAGCAGACCGGGACTATTGAGTGCAATCCAGAAAAAAAAATATCACATAAGGTCTTTAAGAAACGCCATCTGGCAATTACTAAACAAGAATCCTTAAGTTTTTAAACATATATATATATATGTATATATATATTTATCTAGTAAGAATTTTTTGGGTTCCTCGGTTCTTCTTCGCATTTCTAATTCTAATAACAAATAAACACAAATAATTCATTATAAGCTATATACAAAACAACAACAAAAAACTTAATGTCATTATGTTTAGCTTCTTAACTACTATTTGAATTATATGTGAACAAAAATACAAAAAGAAATTAAATAAAAATTAATTAATATATATATATAAAAATAATGTGTGCCAATATGTTTAGATGTAAATTATTCAATTTTTTTTTTCACTGCAGCTGGCAAACTAAATTTATATACACAATATATATATATATATATATATAGTATATATATAACAATAATATTATGTATAGATGTACATGTAAAAAAAAAAAAATATTAAATACAAATGGATACAAAAAAATATATAAATGTATACTTTTAAACAATTTGCCGCTGAGTTTGTATAAAATAGAAATTGTATAAAAAATATAAAACATATAAAAATGATAAAACAAACATTGCTATTTTTACACCAGGAGATAAAAATAAATAATAAAAAAAAAAAAACAAATCAAAACAATGCATTAAATATTTATAAACGAGTACAAAGTGTTGAGCAAAGATTGAGTGAAAGGCTATTAATATAAAAAAAAATAAATAATAATAATTAAAAAAATATATATATATAAACATTTGGCTACTTGCAAAATGCAAAAAGTATTTAACAAGGCCCCAAACAAACTCAGCGATAAAAAACAAAAAGAAATAACCATAAATTATATATATAACAAATAGAAAAGTATAGTTATACACACTCACACACACACACGCATACCTACATAAATGTAACAATATAAATACATACATATATATATATAACAATTAGTTTGATCAGATCAGGAACTTAGCTCAAGCGAACTTTTTTATGTTTCAGTGTTGCCATTTTGAAAAAAAAACAAAACAAATCGCATACACACACATATATATACATACACTACATACATATAGCATATAAGCATACCGATGCATTCCTGTGTACGTATGTGTGTATAAACACATAACATACATATGCATGCACTTAAACATACATACATATATATATAGAAAATAAATGAATTGTAAAGATAAATAATGCATATAATTTCATGTAAATTATTAAAAAATAAAAAACAAAACAAAAATTAACATATAAATAAATAATAAAATGGCAAACAGCGCGATAACCACACACACACTATGATAATAAGAATGTGCGAGGGATGGCGAAACAAAAACAAATTGCTATTTTGCCAACAAACTTTGGCAAGCACATTGAAAACGCTGATAAAATGATATTTACATATGGTGTAATAAAAAATGATCATGAATATTAATAAAAAAAAATATATACATAAAAAAAACACAAGTTTTTCAATTGTTTTTACCAATTCAGGGATGCAAATTTGTTGTGAACACATTAAACAAACCCTTTTCAAACTAAATAGTATTAAGAAGTACGTCAAAATCAATTTAGAAAAAAAAAAAAAAACAGAACAAACATAACTTTCGATGCAGCTTTGTGAAAAAAAAATAAAACAATATTGGCATGATTTTTCAAAACTAATGTTGCAACTTTAATGCGTTTTCATTAGAAGTCTTTCGTAAAAAATAAAAAATGTAAATATATATATACAGTACAAAAAATATATATATGTATGTGCTTGTATGGTTTGTAAGGCACATACATGCATATAAAAACAGAATTCATAACAGAACTGTGAGTATTTTGGCATTTAATTCCAAATTCTGGTTCAACAAAATGCCCAAAATTATTTTAATAATTCAAGCAACAAAAGCGATAAGAGACGTATTTAAAAGTGATAGCGATAACAAAGGGCGATAAACGACGAAACGGTGAAACGGTTGGGCATTATCGATAGCGATAGATAGATAGAGAACCGTTAATAAGAGTAATAGAGAGGCAGCAAGAGAGCGAAAGTGTGTGTGTGCTAGAATGACGCAATAGCCAAGCCAATGAATGAAAGAGCACAAATAACAACAACAATAGATAGCACATATGACGCCGACAGCGGCTGAGATTGTAGCAGCGACGTTGACGGCGACGCACCAAGCACACAATAACAATGAGCACAAAAAAAATGAGGCGGCCTTATCAGTATCAGCGCTACTATCGGCACCTAAGGCAACGCCGCTGCCGCTGCCGCAGCCGCATCCAGCGCCGCCGCCACCGCCGCGACCACCAGACATTAAATCCATTAAAGTGGGAGACAGCGACTTGCCGCTGCTGATGCAGACGCCAGAGTCAATAGCCGACGCATACGAGAGTACAGTGCGCGAAGAAGAGAAGAGCGAACAAAAAGAGCCGTTCAATTTGCTCACCATTTTAGAGGCGTGCCAAAGCTTTCGTGACAACCTCTTGCTGATAGTCGGCAAATTTTTGTCGTTCATTTTGCATTTAGACATGCATGGAGGCGACACCGGGAACAATGCCAACTTTGTGGAAGGCCTCATCGACTTTTTCGCCGGCTCATTGGGTAAGTCCAGCTGCAAGCATATTTAGTTATCATATTTTTTCACGCATCGTGCTTGCAGGCGGCGCCGCTCAGGTCTATGTTTCCCAGCCATTGGATACGGTCAAGGTGAAGCTACAAACATTTCCCGAGAAATACAAGGGCATGTTTCATTGCTTCATCAGCACATACCGCAAGGATGGCGTTATGAATGGCCTCTATGCCGGCTCAGTGCCGGCTGTCGTTGCGAATGTTGCCGAAAATTCGGTGCTTTTCGCCGCATACGGTGGCTGCCAAAAGTTTGTCTCCTACTTGGTTGGCAAAGAGTTGGTCAGTGAGCTGACCATCGCACAAAATGCATGCGCCGGCTCATTGGCCGCCTGCTTCTCCACGCTTACTCTTTGTCCAACTGAGTTGATCAAGTGCAAACTGCAGGCGCTGCGTGAAATGAAGCATTTTGTGGAACCTACTCAAGCAGCTAATCTTCGCACGCCCTGGACCTTAACACGCTACATCTGGCGCACCGAAGGTGAGTCTTGTCATTTCCCCATCAGTTTATTTTGATTTTGGTACGTTCTCGATTAGATTATGTGCATATCTCTCTGCTCGCTGTTGTTTTGTTCTCCGTTTCCTCGTAATTCATAATTAAACGCAAGGTCTGCTAATACGTTGTAATCAACTGCGTATGTTTACTATACATTTAACCACTTTTGGCGTTGCCACCTAGTATTTCTCCTCTTTCAATTTATCGATCTCGCCCCATTAAAAATGAGAAGTTGAAAATTAAACGTTATATCTGTGATCTGTACAGACTTTTTTTTTTTGTGTAAAAGCGTTTCTGCAAGTGTACTGTTTGTAATCTTCGCACGCGCCAGAGATTGCTACTACAAAGTTATTATTGTATTTTTATGGCTATGCCTGCTAAACATAAATTCGGTTTCAATTGACATGATTGAATGGATAATGTTATTACTACTTCTGTTATCAGTTAAGTGGAAATTTTTACAGAATCACTATTTCAATTGATTGACAGAATGGAGCGCACACTTTGCCGATGTTCTGTTATGATGCAGTTGTAATGGCTTTACATATACCATTGACGGGGAAGTAGTGCGGGGGGTATATGCTTTGAGATTGTTATTGTTATTGTTGTTGCGCTCACAGATAAGCGCGCCTTTCCAGCCGCTATTAATAGATCCAATGGCCTCACGTGCGTTTTACTGTTATTTTCCACGCATTGTCACGCTCTTCCACGCTCTTTGATTGTCATCATGCACACGCACACACACACATATATACATATATGCTGCTTTCTCCCTCTCACGCAGGCATACGCGGCTTTTATCGCGGGCTAACCTCCACATTTATACGCGAGATGCCGGGTTACTTTTTCTTCTTTGGTAGCTATGAAGGTACACGTGAACTGTTGCGTGGGTAAGTTACAAATCCATCAAATGCAAATACATTCTAACAGTAACGTTTATTAGTAAGGATCAGACAAAGGATGAAATTGGGCCATTTAGGACAATGGTTGCTGGTGCTTTTGGTGGCGTTTGCCTCTGGACATCCACATTCCCAGCGGACGTCATCAAAAGTCGCATCCAAGTGAAAAACCTCAACGAGAGCATGCTCCAAGTCGGCGCCGATATTGTTAGACGTGAGGGCATCTTGGCCCTATATCGTGGTCTGTTACCATCTGTGCTGCGCACCATTCCAGCTACGGCCACACTCTTTGTTGTCTACGAGTATACCAAAAAGGCGCTCAATAACGCTATGTAACCCCAGAGAAACCGAAACCAAATCCGCCCCAACCCTGTGAACCCACATAAGTTTGACAGCAGCAATGTTGGTCGCTTCAAAATGGGCGGACGTGACTGCGGGCGGTCATTATAAAATACATGCATACATAATAATAAGGCTAATGTTGCTGCTAGTGCTGAATATTGTCAAGAGCTCATGCTCTTGTTAACTATTATTATTATTTATATAATTACTATTGCTATTGTTACAATAGCAACTAGTATGATTAGTGGTTATAATTGTGTAGTTGTTGCTTAGATGTTGGCCGCCTGGCGAAGGCGTCGCTTTAGAAAATCCTGCCGATCCGCGGATGTTTCCAGTTCCCGCCATTCGTTCCAATAGATCTGTAAATAAGAATAATTAGACATTTGTATAACTAATATACTGGTCAACTGGTGGCTTTAAGCCACGATGTGACATATAAATAAAGCAATCTGACTGAAGCTAAGATTCTTTATTAATTACCACAATGGGTTTGTGGCCCAACTGCTGCAATTGCTTCAGTTTCATGGCAAACTGTCCGGTATGACGTTCGCTATCGCGTATGACATTGTTCCAGCCGGCGACCACCATGATCAGTGTGTCCAAATGGTCGGCGACTTTGGTGCCAAGCAGATGCTCTCTAGTGAGCAGAACGCCACTGTAATCCTCCGGACAGCTGCTGGCATCCAAGGGAAAGGGATGACGCTGTACACGATCATAGCAAATAACAAGATCACATCGATCGTAATGCGGCAGTATGTGTTTCATGGTGACCGTGGTGCGAAGAAGACTGCCGAGGGCATCACGAATCTCCACAAGAATGCGATCGGTGCTTGTTAGCTTGAAGCGACCCTCTGAACGATCTGGTATATACTGTGTATAAAGTTTGCCCATCTGTTGGCGCTGTCGCTCCGTGAGTAATGGCCCCTGGTAGTCAGGGCCCAGCAGGCGAGCAAAGCTGTCCAGATGAAAGTAATCCCGGCCAGGCAAATGGCTAGTCGGATAGACATGACGCAGGAAGCGTGGCTCCAGAGCGACGCCAAGCAGCTCAGCATCATAAACGCCACGCATGCTTAGGAACTGCAGGCAGTTGGTGTAGCAACGTGGATAACGTAGAATCTCATCGATGCGGTTACGCAGCATGTCGGGAATACGTTCACAAAGGCGTCGTTCCACGCCGCTGGGTGTGGTCAAATTGAACAGAGCCATGACCAGGCAAATGCGTTCCAGATCCTTAAGGCGAGTTGCATCCATTTCACGCTCAAAGCGCAATAGAATGCGTTCCACCAGCGCATCGTTGCAGGTCTGTAGTTCGCTGCCCAGCAGCGCCATGTGCAGGCAGGATAACAAGGAGACACGTTCCACCTGGGGCTGAAGCCTGACCAGAAGCTGTTTGAGTGCCGGCACCTGTGGCAGTTTACTGCTGTAGCGCAACACTTTGAGCATGGCCACCAGTGTGATATCTTCAACGGTATTAAGCTCTGATTCCAGACGCTTGTAGAGCTGCTGCAGCAACTCTGGATTACGTATGGCTGTCTGGGTCTTGAAGAAACCCATGGCCATAACGCCTAGCTCTTGCAGCGTCATATGCTGTACGCATTGTGCCAGATTCTGCTCAAAGTCAAACATCTCATAGATGGGGCGACGCAGCAGATTGCACAGGAACATTGACTGCACCAGCTGCTCCGGTGGCAGCTTTCGCACTTTGCGTCCAAGCTTGCGCAGCGCCTGCCACACAAATTCACCGATGCGTGCCAGGCCCAACTGATACCAGGCATCACTGACCAGCAGCAACTGGGCGGTGGGCCAGCGCTCGATGCGGCGACAGCACTCAATGTCCAAGGTATTCCATAGCTCCATGTAGTTGTTGATCCTTGTGGATGAGGGCGTTGGCAACTTTTGCAAGCAGCGTAGGGTACCCAGAAGCTGGTCATCACTTAGTTTGTGCAGCTCCTCGCAGTAGGCGCTTATAAAGGCAGTAAAGCGTTCATCACTGATCTGTATGCCAAGAAGAGCACAGTGCTCCACAAGCGACAACAGATCAGCATGCAAGGCATCTGGTGTTGCATTCAGAGCCGGCTCCAACACACGCTGTGGTATGACATTTGATGCTGTTATCGTTTGCAGACAATCCGTGCTCCTTACAATTTGATATGGCTTTAAGGATTTGCAGAGAATATTGTGCGCGTATTGGTTCTCGAAGTCAACAAATATTTTAGCAGGCAGGGCTGAGGCAATGTGAATGTGACGACGCAACAGCAGGCGGAGTGGTCGCTGTCCTATCGCAAGTCCACGCTGAAGACATCTGGTTGTTGTCGTTAGCATAACTCTTTAAGTTTCATTTATAAATTATCTTTATGTTATTGAGTAAATTCGCGTTATGTCAAGACAACAACAAAACAAACGTGCAACGATGCCGCACAGCTGTTGTCAGTGCTACCAGATCTTTTTGATCCACAGATCATCCGACTTATAAACAAAAATCGCTTATCGATAATTTCACTCTGCCAAATATCGCTGGGGTAAATTTTGACGGTTATTTTAACTGATGATTAACAATGTTGTGCTATCCACAGATGACGATTTTTACGACATTGACGTAAATGTTAAATGCCGTTATCCAAAGGTAAATAATTTTATGGGCTGCAGCTGTTCATGAAAACATGTTTCGTGTTGCAAGTTTGTAGCAGTCTTCTTTTATGTGTTTCGCTTATGCTTAAATAACATCTAAGATTCATATTGCAAAGAAGTGAAAGGAAGTATTTAATGTAACCTTGATAATCTTATCCCCAGGGAAAAAGAATATTTAGAAAGATAAGCAAATAAAAGCTTTTACTTCTTGCTTGTTGTATAATTTTTATTTGAGAGAATAATTTCTGCTAAAAATTTAATATCATTAATATTAAATGTATAAATTAGTTTCAACTAATTGCAAAATTAAAAAAAATTCACGCGTATCTAATTATGTATGTATGTCTTAACAATGCGTAGAGAGTGTTAAATGATATGTCATAATGATGATGATAATGGCGATGAAATTTGCTGGCAACTTTCTCAGTGATCGCATCTTGCCATTAGCATAATAATTAAAACTATAAATGCTTTCAACAAAATGTAATTGAAACACATCAAAGCTTTAAATATTAATAAAATACGTATTTCACATAAGTTTGGGCGTATGTTTGTTTTCAGACTCGCGAGTTTTCCCATCAGAAACAGTATAAAACAAACATTATTTGAAACTTCTAAAGTTTTCTATATCGAATTCCAGCCTTAAACTCGCTTTCATCGAACTTTCGTTTGACGAAATGCATAGCACAAAATGTTATTGATGTTGTTATTGTAGCTGGGGCAACGACGGCTACCGCTTTTTGCTGGCGGCTACCAACATATACACGTATACATGTATGCTTGTGTGTATGTATGCCGGCTTCGACATATTTTATTTCAATAATAATGAAAACAAAAGTTTGAAACAAACGAACACAATATAGAAACAAGATAGAGCAACTAATTTTAAGGCATGGTGAGGATTGTATACTCTTTTTATACACGTATCACATTGTCTTTGGTATGTCTTCGATAAAATACTATGTTTTTGTTAAGTTTAAAGTGTATATATAGTCTTTTGTCGTTATTCGCCTTAAAACCTTTATTACCTTATACTTTTTAAGAACACTCCCTATTGACCGTTACATAATGTATGAGAAATGCTTAACACACTCGGCTAAAGCATATGAAATAACCGCTAGCTGCGCGTAAACGAGGGCAAAGGTAGAGACGCAACTTACACATAAGAAATGCTATGGCAGATAGTTCGAGACGGTGAAAGGGGGTAACGATTACGACAAGATGCTTCTCATAATGACATCGATAGTTTACAGTTGCTTGAAATGCTCTAACCTCTTAAGGTCAAGCCGATGTTGTAGAAAACATGTGGATTAAGTGTATTTATCCAGCTTAATCTTAATGCAATTTGTTTTAAACAAATAATGAGGATATATAGACAAGTAAAAACATAAGATTAGCTTTATTGCAGGTATGGTAATTGTTTTGATTATACATGCTAGTACGCAGCCAAATGTTAGGGTATTACGAGAGCGGCGCGTCGTTTAGGCATTAGATCTATTGATTTGAGCTGCGCAGTCGCTACCGTTGCTGTTTGTATATAAATATTTTGACAAAAGAAAGATTTCGGTTTAAACCAATTTTGGCAATGCGCGCGGCCATAAACTGACAAAGCGAGACAAGACAAGAAAAGATCAGACCAGACCCGAAAAGCATCAAAAGTGAGCAATGGAATACACAGAGAAGATGCCGAAGATTAGTGTAGTTATAGTGTTAGCATTGATGCTGCCATTGGTGGCGGCATTTGGCAATGAATATGTGCACATTAAGGTGCATGTGCCCAAGGATCAGGCGCCCAGTATTGCCATCGATGCGGAACCGGAGCCACCGCACAAAGTCATTCACCACTTTCACCATCATGCGCCGCCGCATCACAGATCACGTGGACGTGCACCACTAAAGCCGCATACGAACCCACTGCTGGAGAGCGTCATACTGTCCGATTTGGATAAGCCGCTGCACATGAACGAACATGCTGACTATCTGAGTCATGCCCAGGAACTGGCCCAGCATCTAAGCGAATCATATGCGGCGAAGAAGCCGCCACCACCATTGCCGCCCAAGAAGAAGGTAAACACTTATACCATCATCGAGGAGAAGCATCGGCCAAATGGCTATGAATACGTTCCACCAGCAGTGGAGGAGAACAGCGTGGAGACGTATCGTGTGCTTAATAGCCGGCCACAGGCGCATCATCACAAACATTATCAGCACCATCAGCCCGATGACGATGATAACGATGTGGGCTATCACTATCGTCCACCAGCACGCCATCAGCGCCATAAGACCGGCTCCTCATCATACCATAGCGGTGGCTATGCGGAGCCAGCACCAGTCGAAGAGCATCTGGACTCTGATCTGGATTACACCTATGCGCCACCATCGTATGCCAATCTCAAGTCAGCACGCGCGCCAGCTCATACGCTGGAGGCACCAGAGGAGTCATCCCCAGACACAACATACCCCTACGACTATGGCAGCAGTAGCAGCAACAGCTTCCGGCCCTCGCCGGAGCTGCACACACAGCCAGGCGTCTATGAAGATGAAGTTGATGCCTACGCAGCACCAGCACCAGCTCCAGTTCAACCCCGACGCCGTCGTCCTGGTCCCGTCGCAGATTGGCCCAGTCACACGGGCTACAACAGCGCCGCCGCCGAGACATATAGTGGCACCGATAGCTACAATGCCGGGCATGTCCAAGGCGTTGGTTCCAGCGGCAGCAGTGGCTATCAGTATCCCGGACCGTTTCTATAAACGACCATTTCAACATTTAATCTTAAATTCTTATTTATTATTTGTTTAATTTTTTTTTTACTGTGTGTGTAAGTTGTTGAATAAAGTTTAAAGTAAAAAAAAACTTTTCGAGATCGCTTTTGCTACAATTGCGCTGTGGCACGATATAAGAAAATCAATAGCCTTTAATTTGATATGTAAATTAATTAAAGTGTTAATCGAAAGTATTGATATTTATTCTAATCCAATGCTTGTGTTAACTGCAATCAGTTGAAGCGACCAAAACGAATGAGTAAAGTTCCAGTTAATGTTAGGATCTGACTGAAACGCAAAGCTGGCAAAATGTTTCAAACTGCAAGTGAAACAGAGATAGATGATAAGAATTTGGGTCACCTTTATTTAGTATTCCTTAGTATATCGTTTGTCCTTTGCATTTACTACTACAAACCATGGCTAATCAAGCCAACATCAATGTGTGCGCGTGAACCATGAGTTAAGGTTAGATGGTTTTAGCGTTTGGGTGTTTGGAGCAGCGACGTTGTGGTCAAACAACTATGAGTGGCTGCATTGACCAGGTGCTATACTATCATTTGCGCTTCTATCAGCTCATTGGTTTGCACGGCGTACCGCTGCCCGGCGAACCGTATCCAAAACAAATCTCAAGGCTCTTGCATTTTTGGGCCGGCTGCCTGCTAACGAGCTTCACTGGCGTTGCTGTAATCTGTGTGACCAGTGACGATGAGTTTCTGTATCTGGGTGATCCCTTCAGTTCATTCAATGATGGCCTAAAGTATGGATTCGCTGAACTGGCCGTGGCAAGCATCTATGCAGAGACATTATGGCAGCGTTTGCAACCGGTACGCTTCTGGCAACTGTATGCTGCACTTGCCACAACACAAACAGCAGCGACGTCCAGGTCCACGTTAACGCCATTGTCGCCAGCTGGAGGATTAAGATTGCTGCTGCAACAGCATCGACGCTATCTCATCTCGTTGTATGGCACGCTTCTGATGGAGTTGGTGCTGCTTTTCCTGTTCGTTATGCGCCAGGTGCTCACTCATCACTTCATATTGTTCTGGAGCACTTTTCAACCGTTTGTGTTTGTGGTGCACTTGAGGAACACACAGTTTGTGCTGCATCTGGAGCTGGTGCGTCAGCAAATATGCCAGCTGGAGTCAGAGCTGGCGCTGCTTGTCGAGTACTCTAGTTTTGCCAGCGGTGCAGCTAGCTTTCCCGGTTTCGAGGATTATCTCAGAAGACAGCTGCGCCATAAGCAACTCATCTATGAACGCATCTATGAGCTGTGCCTGAGCTTTAGAAGATCATTCAGCTACTCCTTGCTCACTGTGCTGCTTATGATCCTGATACGCCTCACAGTCGATTGTTATTTCGTTTACTACACCGTCTACAATGCAATTGACAATATTGGTAAGTCTCGGTCTTTCCATTAAACAAAAGAGCTTACCTTGTTCATATTCCGTCATTAGATTACTATCTGATGCTGCCTGCGGTGCTGCACATACTTGTGCTTATCTATGCATCCCAAAGCTGTATGCGAATGGTGTCACGCATTGCCTATCAGTTGCATAACATAATGGCCAATACTCCGGCTCTATCACTTCAGGTGCACACAAGGAAAAATCCTGCCTTGACCTGCCTTGAGTAAACATTTCGTTCTTACAGATTCAAAACTTTTCCCTGCAAATCCTTCATGAACCGCTGCGCATTGATTGCCTTGGCATACTCATTCTGGACAATCATCTGCTGACAAGGGTAAGTCAAAGCCCACGTGAGAGGCCAGTAATCCGTATTCATACTTCCAAACCTTTCAGACTGCTTGTGCCATTTGCACATACATGATATTCACGGTACAACTGATGCCGAAATTAACTGGTGCCTATGTTTAGGAGAATTTGTTTAAGAAAAAATGCGCTGTTGATATTTATCATTGTATGGTATTATATTAAAGCTTTATATGTGTATATATATGGTATGGTATATTCATTAAAATTATATATTATGAATGCCTTAAAACGATTGGGTATATATTATCATCGATCTGATGGCGGTGGCGGGAGTGGATTGAGGGATTGCGCGATCGCAGATAAACGGACAAAGCGTTGTTTTCTATATACACGTGCGTTCGATTGATTGGACGGGCTCTTCTCGAGGGGGAAAGCGGGCGGGGCTAACTACACACTAAAGAATATTATTCATCCCAATCCTACCAAGAACATCCAAGTTATTTTAACCAACAGCTGGCGATAGTTGGAACTCGTCGGGCTTAAAGTACGATTGAAGTTACTATGTGCGTATCCTATACATACATAATTATATAGATTTATATTATTATCAAGTGTGTGTGTGTGTGTGTGTGTGTTTTTGTTTATGTGTGTCTGTGTGTATATGTGCCTGAGTCTAGTGTTTACTCAGTAAACTCTAATCGTATTCATGACTTGATTCTCGTTTCGCAATCAGATTCTCGCGCTCATCATCATTTCCCTCAATGATAGTGATGGTATTGGAATGTGCCGAGCGATTAAGTGGCTTAATGCGATGCACTGACGCAGTGAGTCCGGATTCAGTGAACACCTCCACCTCGTCATCATCATCATCATCATCGTCGGGCACTTCAAAGTATGGATGCGATGAGACTGGACGGAACTTGTAGCCCGTTAGCACAAAGAACACATATGTAGCCATCTCGCGGAACATCTCGTCCAGCCAGGCATACTGGAACACAACGGTCATCTGCAGCAGGTCGACAATGATGCGCGTGAAGTAAATGTAGCAGACGATCATGATATAGAATTGGCGGAAAAGCTTCAGCTTGCGCAAATTGATTGCTGCCTTGCCATCTGTTGCCGACGCCTCATGCAAATGGCGAATGGACCAAACAATTGGGAACAAGATGGCACCACAGCATAGCAGATCCACGAAGAAGAATATGTTGTGCCAGGTGCGGAACTCGGCATCACTTTGATCTGATTCGTCCGTAATAATTTGAGCAACATTTGCCAGAACCTACAAATGGTTTATAAATATATTATAAACAGCTTAAACAACTGAACGAAATGTCGTTAACAAACCTGAAGCGGAATGACGATCATGAAGATCTTCTTGTCCTTATCGGAAAGTATATGCTTGATAAAGGTCCAACCAGTGCCGATAAGTACAATAGTTATAAAGAGTACAGCGCCCTTAAGCAAATGCGCTATGTAGTACAGTATGGCCCAGGTTTCTACATGCTCGCCGCGCTTCTCAATAAAATGATAGTTAATCGAATGGAACATCAGGGAAAGTGACTTGAGGAACACAAGCACAGCCATCAGGTAGTGTATCTTGTAGACGGTGTGACTGCACAAAAAATAAAATATACATATTAGCAAAAAGTTATGGTATCAGTTGACTTAACTTACGTGCTCTTCTTTAGTATAAACACCCAGAACAAGCCAGACAAAAAGAATAGCAAACTCATCATAAAATACAGAGCTGGCAATGGCATCTCACCGGCTGACAAATAATTGCCATTGTTGTTTTCCTCAATGTCCACCTGATTCAGTATAAATAGCAAATGTTATTATTGAGCGTCAAGTTAAATGCCAACAGCTTCAACTTACATTAAACGACAATATCTTGGGGCGATCATAGTTGGGACAAGCGTGGAAATATAAATTGTATAGCCCCTCATCGTGTTGCGTCGCCACAAACATGGAGAACGTAAAATTGTAGTAGTTGGTGCCTTCGATCGTTTGTTTGATTAGCGGCAGCGTAAAGTTCTTGCACAGCTCTTCGTGTGATTGCCTGTAGTTGGTTTCGTAAAAGTTTGGTATCGCATCTGGAGCATTGTCTACGGGCAGCGCTGGTTGTTGTTCAGCATCGGCATGCTTTCTAATATTGCTGCTTGGCGAGGAAGATGGTGCGGCCAAAACCGCACCATCATCGGCCACGGCACCAGCGCCGTCTTCAGCTTCAAACGGTGGAAGTGCGGCAACTGGTGAAGCACTGACTGCATTAACTTTTGGCTGAGCAACCACGGGCTTGGGCTCCTTATTTTCGGGAGTGACTGCCTTCTGGTCTTTAACGGCAGACTCCAGCTTGGGCACTGTCTCAATTTTACCCGCAACAATGGGTGACGATAGTTTCGGCTGTTCTTGGTTTGATATAGCGTTTAACAATGGCTGCATTGGCTCCTCAACAGAATGATCATCCATATCGTCGACGGTTTCATCTGAATCCACGGGCAATACGGCGCGACGACGACGACGCTGTTGCATAAACAGCGCACTATCGCTAACCTTTGCAATACGAGAGTTTCGCTTGTGACGGTATGTCACATCTTTGTAGATATGCTTGTTCGCCCATTCCGGTGAGCACTGCACACGTACTCTGAAAATATGCCGACGACGACACCATATAAGCACTATGTTCAGTTGCAAGAGATAAGAAATGCTCACTTTAACTCTTTTAGGTCCAGCACAAAGAATAGAATTGGTCCACTTTTTTGATTCGACGGCGGCTCCTCCAATATGCACTTATTTTGATGCGAGTCCAGATAGGGATTAAGCTGATCAATTGTTGTCTTATCCAGCGATAGACCAAACTGCAAAACATTAGTCATTAATCAGTTAAACAAGAGGCGTATAAGAATAGTTTTTGCGCACCAAGTCTGTCGACTGCTCATCATCAATTGTTAGCATGCTTAGCTGGACGTCCAAGTGTCCGTTCGTGTAAAAACCAAATGTGCTCAACGCAATATACGGACGCATATCATTCTGCAAGCCAAATACAATAAATACATATAAATAAAATATATACACAGAAGGAGTACTTGGGTCAAAAGTGGAAATCATGTGAGTTGCCGGCTACTAGCTAACATATGTAACTTACGCGAACTTCCAAGTGATGTTTGCGCGTTTGGACTACATTTGGTGCTGTCAACAATGCGACGATTAGCGCCACAAATATTGATTTAATATTAAATATGTGCGATGGCGCTGGCACACGCATTTTCATTCCTCTTGTTTATTTTGCGACCCCTGTCGCCTGTGTGGCACTTTTCGCAGATATCGAAATCGATATGAATGTATGGAAATAAATTCCAAAGCTAAAATTGCTCTGATATCACTTAATAGAATTTGCTTTGCTGCCGCTGTCGTTGCTATTACATTTACAATTGTTCACACTTGAATGGTATCTTTTGATTTGAGTAAGTCGTTTTCCTGCACACAATAAAATTAGTTGCTTGTACATTAAGACTGCTAGCGATGTGCAAAATAAATATCGATATATCGATTATAATTATGACTACATACTATCGTGCGTACAATAGTCGTTTGAAAAGTTGAAAATAACATATTTATTTTTTTAGCATAAAACATAGATTAAGATATATATTTTTTTCGGGAAAATTCAATTAGGTTAAGTTCTTAACAAACTTTATTTATTTTAGCTCTATGTGTGTAATTTTCTAAAGTTATTATAATTTTTTTCCTTTGTTTTCCAATATTTGTGCAAAGTTCAATACTACAAACTACGTTTTGGGGGACAAACACAAGCACTCAGCTATAATAATATTTTGATTAAATTCTTGAGATATAATGCAGAGCTTCTATTCCATATAGCCCACGTGTGCACCTGTTAAGGATGCGGCAAGGTCCCGACGCGAATGTAGACCATCACGGGGTCGAGCCCTAAACTTGCCATCTCCCAGCGTAATAGATGTCGTTTTCTTTTTGGCCCGGAATGTGGCATCCTCAAATGATGGTGGCGGTGTCAGTTTAGCTGGCTTCTTAGGCATAAATTCAGCTCCCTTTGATTTCGATGTGGTGTTCAGCCAGGCGATTTTGGCTGGTTCATCTCGATCCATGGGCTTAACCTGTGTGACAAGCGACAGCGCCTTTTGCTTTTTCTGGTAGTAGATCACTTCACAGGCCAGCGTGACCATGGCTAGGATAAGGCCAAATAATGTTGCTATAAAAACACCACCCAAACTCTCCAGTGTAATGCCCTCCTGATCCTCAGAAAGCGGACAGTTGCGCACATTGGACTCATTCCAGTATTTGGCTTTTAGCTGCTCAAAGAAACGTTCCTTCTGTAGCTCCAAGATCGCATAGCTTAGCTCATCCTACACAAATAAACGCATTGATTAATCACAATAATGTTTATTCCAGTTGGAGCACTTACGCCAAGATGACTGCCCTGCTGCACGGCAACGGCATACGGTTGTTCGGCAAACACTTCGCCCACCTCGGTTAAATTGCAATTTCTGGACACCTCGTACTTGATTTCCGCGGAATCGTGTATGAACGCATAGTCAGCATTGCCATGAGCATCCACATTTTTGAATCCTTCGCTGGCATTGCTCACGGGCCTCGAGTTATTAATGGCCAGCAGAATGTGACCATACTGTTCCCGTATGGGATAGTCCCAGATGCGAAATTTTCGAAAATCTTTTGACGAATTCAGCGCCAACTCCTTCCACATGCGATACAATGTATCCTCAGCGAATTTCATGTTCATAAAATAGTGGTGGGTGTCCGAATCTTGGACAACCGTATAATTAATGCGAGACTGTCGCGCCAGCTGCTCCAAAGACTGCACCGGCGTCTGCATACGTTCCACTGTGAGGAAAGCCGCCAAATTGGCCGTAAACGTAGCCAGCATTAGAACCACAAACAGCCAATAGGCGGCAACTAGAAGACGTCCAGAGATTGCCTTGGGTGCCTCACCGCCACCTTGGGGTGTGAACGAGGTCAAGGCAAACCAGAAGCTCTCCCTTAACGTGAATTCGCGGCATTCAAATGGATACGCATCGCGATTGTTGCGTGAACTATATGGCGAATACTTGTCCAAGATCCAGATCATAAATGCCGTGCCCACCAGAGCCGCCACAATGCTTAGCCAAACCTCCAATCGCAGCACTGTCATGAATTTAAACAGCGAGGTGCGACGCATGGGCTTCCGCATCACAATGGAGATGCCCGTCTGCTCGTAGTACGGTGGCAAGAAGTCAACCACTTCCTCACGCTCCGAATACATTTTGAGAGCGGCAATGGCAAAGTCTGTCTCGCCGCTAACCAAATCTCCAACGACACCATCCCACACACCCAACTCATTGCGCTCGCCCATGTGTCCCTTTGTGGGACCCACAATTTCGTAGTCAAAGTTAAGTTTTTCCGCCAGCCGCGCAATAAAATCGATGCAATAGCCTTCCCAGATGGGCGCACCGGTGCGTGTGCGTATTAGTTCACCGGTTTCCGGATCACTTCGATAGAAGCTCCAGGGCAGGCTAACTGCGGTGCCAACGCGAAAGAAGCGACGACTCGGACTGATTGTTTCGTTTAGCAAACGCAGCTCTCCAGCCGTCCAGGTGGCCAGATCTGTTTTAGCCTCATGCTCATTCGAATAGTATCCGGCCGATATGTTGGCCACAAAGGTGAGATGCGCTACGGGCTCCTCATCGTCTAGCTGCTCCTTCCGATTATTGCTCGGCGCATAGCCAACAAAGTTGCTCCAGTGAATATTTTGAAACCAGGCGCTATGAGCATCCACTTCATTTGTTACCTCTGCACTTGAATTGTATTCCACTACAATTGGTTGTGGAAATGGTTGGCTCACTAGCGCCGCATCTATCATGCTCCGCAGCACGTCCAGCAGCAAGCCGCGTTCTAGCTGCAAGTAAAATATGGATTTCATCTCAAAACTGTATCAACTTTTACGCCTTAAGCTTACCGTAAAGCCGCTGCCACAATAAAGATCACGCATCTGCATGGAACGGCAAATGGCGCGCGCATTTAAGGTGAAACGTGTCGAAAACTCCACATCTCGCTTGTACTTGAAGACGCGATCCCTGGTATCAAGGAACACGAAATGCCATTCCGCTGTCCGCTTTATAAGTTTGCTCTTTTCCGCCTGCAATAAACACCACAACGACAACAAACAGTCAAAGCTACTGGCAATGTTGGGAACACAGCATTTACTTACACGTTCGTAGATTCCGTTCATGGCAGCGCCACGGGCAAACAGTGCATAGTATGTGGGCGGTGGTCGCAAAGCAAGTAAACGATCTGCAAAGTCTCTGGATTGATTATCGCTGGCATTCATGATGATCGTGCGAAATGGATAGCCATCCTGTAGCTGCTGCATTGCCTCCATGCTGTCGCGAGCATTTTGAAAGATCATGGCCACATTGTTGGCACGCTTTCTCTGCATATAATCGCTAAACATGTCCAGAAACGGACGCATTATTCGCTCCAGACGCACATAGGCGATGCCATGGGAGCGCGCCAGCTCGTAACCTTGCGACCAATGTGTGTAGGTAAGATCCACAATCACAGTGCTGCCCACGCTGTCCAGTATCTCGCAAACTGTGTTTGAAAATAATTTTCGTAATTGGTTAAAGCTAAATCGATTCGGAAGTACTTACAGCTGGCCATATCTTCCTGTTCATTGAAACGCGATAGCTCCATTACCGTATCGCTAATGGTTACGCCCAATTGCAATGCTTCCAACTCCTTAAGTACTGCAGCAAAATCGGCACTAAACTCTGTCCGCTGCACTGGCTCAATCCAGAAGGCTGCAAAACGATTGGAATTTAAATTTTGTTTTCATAGTTTTTCTTTTCTTAACTTACTTATCTTTAATTCCTGCTCGCTGGTCAGGCTAAGGCTTAGGCCCAATATTAGGCACATATAGAGTTTCAATTCCATTTCAACCATTTGCCACAACTTGTGCAAGTCAATTGGCAAGAGCTTGCCGCAACTTGTAGAAACCTTTGCATCTGTTATATAATTGGACATAATTGGTGGCCATCGATTGCACAATTGTCACGGCAGTATGCATTTCAAAGCACTTGCACATTGTCAATTTGAAAATCACATTAAATTTGAATGCATTCACAGGCATTTCGTACAGTCCTAGAGCCATTAAGTTTCTTAAGTATGCAGAACTTAACTGGACACTAGAAAATGCCTTGAATCAAATACCCTTTGCTTACATTTTAACAATAATAGAACATTAAAAAACTGTAGTTTATGCACAACATTTTTGAATGCTTATGCTAATAGGTCAATATTTATTTATACAATATGTATTAATTTGTAATTTATATATTACATGTTAGCCTGCATACCCATTCTTTGGTGCAACTAGTTCATATACACTACAAGATTAACTTGTTCATACAGTTTGACGGACGGTCATAATTAAGTTATTCAAGTTTTACATTTATATTGCATAAGAAAAAAATAATAAAGCTTATGCAAAAAAGTAAGATAAACATACAATTGTACATATTTATATTCATTTATAGATCCTTTTGCTGGAAACTGGAAATTGCAATACATAAAATATATTACTAGGGAAAAAAAAACTGAATTTGTATACATAAATTAGATAATAATTCATACATTTGGAATACCCGATAATTTATTAAATTTAAGCTTTAACGAACGTACGTAAAATACAATACGGCATTACTTTAATATATACTACATACATATATGCACTCGTACATACATTTAAGGAATTTAAATCGATATCGTTTATGTTTCAGAGTTTAAACGTAAGTGATATAATAAAATTATAAAAAAAAAAACATAATAAATATATATTCTAGTTATATATATAATAATTGTACAAACAAAACTAATGAGTTCAATAGCGAGTTTTTTTTTCTTCGTTTTTTTTCTATTGGTATCTTATAAACATATATTTTATTATATATATGAAAAACGAAGTTGAACAAACAAATCAAATCAATTTATAATTTTTTCCATTTAACTATTGAGGATAGTTGTTGTAGCTGTTGCTGTTCTTGTAGTTATGTGCCGTGCAAATGGGAGAGTATAGATTCAATATCCTCGATCTGAACAGCATCATGTTGTTCCTCGCTAGCATTGCGATTCAAAGACGTACTGCTGCATTAAAGTAAAGAAACGTGATTAGTTATCAGTCGTATAAACCAATAGAAAGAGACAGAACAAAGTTATTTCTTTTTATTCTGTGCCCATTACTATACAACTTACGTGGACGCCACCTCGGGCTCGCTTTTATTGCGCTCTTCATTTGGTTTTTTTGTGGCCAGTGGCGTAGATGATGCCATCGGCTTGGTCTGCTCTGCTGACTGATTTGCTGCTTGATCAGCATTATTGAACTGTATGATACGCTTCTTGGGTATGTTGCGTATGTTGCTGGTCACGTTAACAGTGTCCTCAGCACTTGACAGCGACTGATGCAATAGTTGTGGACTTGTTATGCGCATAGTGTGAGCTTCACTGTCTACCATAATGCGCATTTGAAAGTTGTTAAAGTAGTCAGCCGGCTGGCGGCGTATAGGTTTTGCTGGCTTGCTGCCGCTGTTGGCATACGTATAGCTAACGGTGTTAGCCAATTGGCTGACACTACGCGACATGTCTAGCTCGTAATCACTGCTCGTCGATGGTGCTGCTGTCGATGTTGATGGCTTCTGCTGCTGCTGCTGCGGCTGCTGCTGTTCCGGCGATTCTTGTGTTGTGTGCGCTTCGGCCAGTGTGGTTAGTGTTGGTGCTGCGGATTCTAAACGCGCCTCTGCACGTTTCTTAGCTGGTTTTTTGGTTACTCTAGCAGTGGTCAAACCCTTGACCGGTTTTGAAGCCTCAATGCCGCTGGGCTGCGGCTCTTCGGGTGCGGGTGCTAAAAAAACGTAAATAATTAATTATATACTGTAAGTGATCAGGAAGCGTTGCTTACTCTTATTTTCAATCAGTCTGGAGGAGCGACGCATACAACTGCGCGCTGGCTCTGGTTGTGATGCCTTCCTGGGTCGCCCACGTCGCAGTCCTCCCGTAGTTGTTGTTGTTGAAGGAACTGGCTGTGCGGCTATTTCAACAGCGACTCTAGCTGCTGGCTGCTGTTGCTTTTTGGCGCTTAAGTTCAATGCAATAAGCAAAGCTGGATCACGTTCACTGCTAGACGACGATGGCTGCTCCACTTGCTTCGACTTGACAGATTCACTGGCTGCTACTGTTGCTGCCGGAGTTGGCACAATCTTAATCGGTGATTGTGTTTTATTGGGTTGCACTTCAATCGTGGCTTTCTTCAGCGGTTTTAGCTGAGGCATTTGCTCCGTGTTGCTTGATTTGGTTACATGGCTGGGCGATGGTTGGGGATTTGCTATCTGTGCTGTCTCGCGCATGGTCGTTATTTTCTTATTTGGTTTTTTGCCGCGTGTCTTGGTTGTGACCTCGCTCTCCTGTTTACACTTGGCCTTGACGCGTTCACGCACCTGGGCCAAATTTTGCATGCGCTGCTCTATGGCCTCAATCTTTTGATTCTGGCTTTCGGTAGTTTTGTTAGGCAAAGCTTTTTTGACGCTGCCTGGTGTCAGTGGAGCAGCCGGTGGTGCCATATCGACACTAGATTCTGTTCCAGCACTTAGGTTAGCACCAGGCGCCGCATCTTTACTGGGTGTCAACCAATTGCGCAACGGATAACGCACCTCTCCATCCTGGCTAAGCAGCTGCGTTGGTTCGCTTTCAATGGTCAGTGGTGGGGCATCCAATGAACCACCGGCAGCAGCTGCCTTAACCCACTCCTCGTCCTCGGAGCTGCTTATATCGGACAGATTCTCAATATCCAACAGCTTAATGGTACGTTCCGCTGGCAGTGAACCACCAGTTGACTGGCTCGTGCGCGGCGAGGAGCTGGCAGATGAGTTGCTGCTGCTGCTGGCAGTGCTGGATGAACTGGAACTGCTTGACGTAGTGGTGGAGCTACTGGTTGAGCTACTGCTGTTTGAATTGGAGTCCACATCTGCATCGGGTAGACCAGATACCAGCTTATAATGTGGTGTCTCCACCAGTGGTTGTTCTGCATTGACAGCAATCGCCACGGCACCCTCAACACTGTCCACTGCCTCGCTGCCAAACGAACGCACGCGCCGCAGCACTGTTGGCTCAACGGGCACGCGCTCAGCATGTAACTCAATGGCTGGCCTTGATGTCTGCTCGACAATGGCAGGCAGTTCCTTTGGCGGCGTTGGTTGCAGTGCGCACTGCGCATTCGTATCCATATGCTCGGCCTCATCGGGTCGATAATAGGAGCTGCCTGAGGAGTAATCAGTTCTGGCTCCGCTGCTGTGTGGTGTGCTCAACGACTGAGCAAAGGGAGTCAAGTGCACGCCAGGTGTTATGGCCATCAGCATGGGTGTGTCCAAAATGCTCTTTGTATCGCTGCCAAACAGAAATGATGTTGATGGCAGCAGCAACTGGGAATAGGGTGTCTCTGGCGGTGGCATTAGTGTTGGCCCAGGCGTTGGCGGCACATCATCAGCGTCTCCTGATGGCGCCAGCTTGAGCGGCGTCTCCTGCAGCATCTCTATACGATCTACAGTTGGCTCAATAATCCTTGGCTTTGAAGGCTCTGCCTCCAGTTGTTGTTGTTGTTGTTGTTGTTGTTGGTGCTTGATCTTCTGCTCTAAATTCTTAGCAGCCTTGGGTTCTTCCTTGTTTTCAGTCTTCTTGGTGCCTTTAACCTGCGCGTCCTGGCTGAGTTCAGTTAGCTTTTTTGCTGGTGGTTTCTTCGATGGTGTAATCTTTATATTAAATTCCACTTCACCGCTGCACACCTGGAGCTGTACACGCTGCTCCTTGGGCGACATTTGCTTTCCTCTTTTCTTCTTGGCACGAAACTGCGGTGACTTTAGTTTCTTTTGCTTGGGCGCCAGAGGCGTCAACGTTTTAGTCTTATTGTCGCCAACGGGACGATTGCGACGCACTGGCATACTGTGCTTGAGCAGCTCCTCTCGCTTGGCATTGATGGCACGCAAACGTTGCTCCAGATCAGTGCTGGAGCCATGCATCTGACGTTGCCAGGCGGCCATTAAATCCTCATTTTGCTGCTCGTCCGGCAATATAAGCTGCTCCGCCATTGGCATTCTCTGATTTTCTTTACTATCGTCCAATGAAACGTTTGTGGACGACTCTCGCTGCGCCTGTGCCGTCTGCTTGCCAGCGCCTTCCGGGCTATTTTCACCCATTGTTGCCGCATAAGAATTAATGCGCTTACCAGCTTTGACCGCTGCACGACGCTTCTGCTTGCGCTTGGGTGTGGCCACCATAGAGGGCGATTGCTGCTTGGCTGACTGCTTGTTGATAACTGCCTTGATCACAGTCTGATTGCTACATTCCTCCATTGCAAATAGCGGTGGAACACAGCTGTTACTCTCATTGCCGCTTCCATCGGCTGAGATCGCTGCTGCTGCTGCTGTTGCTGCTGCTGTTGGTATACATGCAGATGTGGATGTAGGCACAGATCCTGCACTGCTCTCATTATGTTTCTCTTTCTCTATTGGTGCATTCAACTTCATACGACGCTGCGACAGCTGCTGCTGTTGCTGTTGCTGCAAACGGCGAGTAGATACGGGCGTATTTTGCATGCCGGCAACAACTGCCTTGGGTGAGAAATTAAGCGTACGAACATGGGATGTACGCTTGCGTGGTGTTGAGAGGCTGCGAAAGGCTTTTACGTTGACAATACCGGATGTGGAAGGTGTCACACGTTCCACCACAACGCGTGATGAGTCCAGGGAGGCAGGCACCTTGCCCCCGGAATGATCTGGCAATGCGGTTGCTGTCGTCGCCGTTTGCACTATCTTTGCCTCGGCAACAAGTTGAGCTGGCGGCTCAGTTGAGGGTGATTCAACTGTCGTTGGCGGCTGCTTGACGGCGCTGTTGATGATTATTGAATTGGGCGGCAGCTGATTGGCTGTCACTGTGATGGGTTCCGGCAGAGGTATCTCAATGTGAGAGGCATCCGTGTTGGCAAAGACATCGGGGCGCAACTGTTGGGCCAACCACTCGTTGTTGACAAAAAATGGTAGTTGCGATAGCATTCCCTCATTGGATAGGAAGAGAGGAAATGTTAGCTGGCCATTGGTGGCGTCTACGCACACCTGACCAGCGCCAGAGTTTGCAGTAGCATCCGATGGAGCAGCGCAATCGCTGGCGACAAAATTAACGAGATTCTCGCTGCCAAAGCTTAGGTTTCCCGACGGCAACGAATGCTGCTTTTGTGCGCTCTCATTTGAATTGAGCACAATGAGCTTGGATATACTGAAGTTAGGATCGATTAGATTGTCTATGGAACTGTTGGCATTCAAATGAATCACTGCATTGCCATTGACGCCATTTGGTACATTGACATCTGCATTGACTCCAGCAGTGGCAGATGCAATCGCTGAGCGAATAATAAGCGGAGTCTGTGGCGGCACTGGCTCCAATTGTATGTCAACTGGTTCTTCTGGCTCAGCTTGCTCTAGGGCTTCTGCTGGCGTCTCCTTGCCCACCACTTCCTGAATGATACGATCGAATGATGGATCTTTTTCGGTGGCCTCCAATATATTCCGCACTAGAGTATCCAGTACTGCCTCCGAATCCACCGACTCTGCACTTTGTGCATGCACCGTAAGCGATTGAAGCGCTACATTAATGTTGCCCAGCAGCTTTTCTTGAAAAACCTCGTTGGTCATTATGGCATGAGTAAGTTCCTGCAAATGTGTAATGATAACGTTATTGCCATTTCACTCTTATCAAACAAGACACAAAAGAATAAAACAAATTGGGACATTACAATATTGCGTTAAAAAAAAAAAACAAAAACAAAAAAACACATTTATAGTCACATCTTGGTGACAGATCAAAGAAACTGATGTTGTCTATACAATCACTCTCTATATTCGCTATCAGCAACATCTGTACATACATATATATCAAAAAATTGTCCAACAAACGCCAGGGATCGTCTTTGCTAAGTTTTGAAAAGAAGCCTTTAAAAAGAAAGAAAAATATTCGGGAAGAGAAAAAGAGACAGAGAATAAAACTAATTTTTGCATATGAAAGATCAACGTGATCAAGCCATACCGAAAATAGCCAAAAGCCGACACTGGGGCAAGTTATTCACTTATAGTATCTATGTATGCTTGTATAGACAAGATAGAAAACCCAATAAAAAAATATGTTTAATAATTATTTTTTGGCACATACTTTATATGCGAAATTGAGCCATTCAAAAAGAAACTCACGAAATTTGTAAGACAATGTGCATTAGGTCTAAACTGTTTCGTTAGTTAATGATACCTAAATCGTATTTCAATGCTTACCGGCATAGTCTGCGGCGTTGGCATTATATTTTTTTTTTCATCACTGGTTGCCGTACGAGGCGTTGAATTATTGTTAGGTCCTTTAGCACTAAAAGCGAGAGCATCATCAGTATTGCTGCTCGTCATATCGGTAGATGTGCTGCTTGTACTATTAACCGACTCGCTGTCCTCCACTTGATCGCTGACATCGCGCGAGCTATGCTTCACACTACAATACAAATGGGGCGCCAGAAGACGAGCACGTTTGCTGCTGATAGGATCTGATGATGAGTTTTGATCCTCATCCGAAACAAGTGTGCTACCGCGACTGCCATAACATAATAGCAACAATGCAATTAAATTAAATACTGAATAAACCAAAAGTTGCAGAATACTTACGTGCGACGCCTTTTGCGCTGCAGATTTGAATTGGCATTACTCTTGCTCAATGTGGATTTGTCAAGTTTGAGCAGCGCAGAAACGCGATCTGACAATTTCAATTCCTGCAAACGCTGACGTGCATCCGCTGGCAATTTCTGTACTGCATTGGCAACTGCAATTTGAATAGATGTAAGAATAAGTAAAGTAAGGTGAGGCGATTCGGTTTACCCATGCTAGTGATTTTGACATGCTCGCGAATAATATCTTCCAGGCCGCCATTGAGAAAGTTATGTGGCTGGAGGCCCTGACGCAAGGCGACGAACTCCTGATTCAAGTGTGTAGATGTGCGGCTGAATGTAAGTGCTGCACGCTGTAAATCACTATTTAATAAATAGCCTGCAAGTGCAAAAGTGCATGTTATGTACAATAAACAACACAGTTTTAATAATATAGGAAGTCTATGTATACTCACTTAAAACTAAACGCGCTATATCTGAATGGAGCACAATTGATTCCATTTTAGTTGTTGACTTGATTGTGAATGTTCACACACTAAACTATAGCACATATTTACAAACTAAAACAAGCAAATACGATTGGAAGCCTCCTTCGTTTTTTTTTTTTTTTGTTTGTCAGTCTTCTTTTTGCTGCCGCTTCTTGTCAATTATTCGTTTACGCCGACGCCGATATATTATTGCTCAGAATTACTGTGTTTTAGGTGTGTACGTTTTGTTTACGTACTTTTACTTGCAAGTTAGTTTTATTTAATGGATCAATTGTTTACACGGCTTCTATTTGTTTTAATTTTACTTGCGCACTGTACAGCATACCTAAACAAGAGCATCTGTTTGCCGCCAATATGTTAAAGTGCAGAGCTGCAATGCAACATAAACTATCGACTATTCAAACAACTATAAATATTGCAAACGAAATTTAATGCAGGCTTTGGTAGAATTTGTAAGCTTTTCGTATAATTTGCAAGTCAATATAAGTAAACTTTTAATAAACTACAAACATATGTGCCATTCACATAGGTCTTTGTCTTTATTCAGAATTTACTATATATTTTACTTCAAAGATTAACCATTCTGAAAGCAACATAATGCACTGACTTATTATCGATAGTTAAAATTCATTGGATTGACATTTACATGTGCAATTGCATGTTCCATACGTCTGGCAACGCTATATAAATGTTACATTGTGTTTAAAAGTTATTGGGCGCAAATGACTGATGAAAAAAATTATTTTTTTAATGCATGCTGTAAAAGTAAATGAGTACCACATAAGCAAATCAACGTGCCGAGGCGGCTACCATCCAAAAAAACAAGCTGGTAGTAGTTTCGGTAAAAAAATATTAATGCAAAACGTAAAAGAGCCCTCCTTTGTGGTTAAGGTTCAAAATGTACTGGTTTAATAAAATATCTTCTTATATCTAACATGCGTATGTACAATTTTAGAACTTAGAAAGTAAATTTAGCACATATTTGATTAATATAAGTATAAGTAAGAGTAATATTCATTTGCATAGCTGAACATGAATAAATTCCGTATACTGGCTTAGGAATGGTACTTAATATAACTTAGGATCTTAAGCTTGACAATTTTGAATCTTATAAACACTTTTATGCAGCCAGATTAAAGAAGTTAAATGTAGAGCGAACCATCTGCTGGGCCCAGATAGTGCATCGATATAAGCAAAACATCAATAATCGTCCAAACACCAAGGCCACCAAAGCTAAACAGCTTGCCAATGCCTTCCTGCCAGTGGCCCAGGTAAAAGCGATCGGCGCCAAAGCCACCCAATGTTAGGCTGATTAACAAAGCAGTGATCCAGCGATATCCCTGTGTCCAATTACAACGCAAATTGCGTGTAAACGAACGATTACCCAGGCAAAGCACATCCTGATGCACTGTGCAATTGGTGCGATAGTATTTTTCCGCTGCCGAATTGCAGTTGGCATGCTGCTCGCAGCTTTGCTGCCACATCTCCGTTTGGTAGCAATAGCGACAGTTCATTTGCCGCTGAAATGTGCGCTCGCCCACACACTGAACGTTGCTAACCGCCTCGCAGGTGATGTTTATATCGCGTCCGTACAGGCAATTAAAATTGTAGGTGCAACGGATGCATGGAAACTGTAGTCGTTCGCATTGTGTTTCCTTGTCTAGTGGGCAGAGCATGTTTGTGGTGCTGTTGCTATTGTTGTTGTCGCTGGCTGATGACGATTTGCTGGCCATGTTGGCCAATGCAGGCACAAACACTTCATTGTCGTTGTTATTGTTGTTGCCTGCATTGCTGTTGTCCTTGCGTTGATCACTTTTGGTATCTGTTAGATCCATTTGATTGCCACCACTGGCTGTTTCACTGTTTCTTATGCCGGTCAAAACAAATATGATTATAAGCACAATGGCTGAACGCATATTAACAACAATGCACTCCCGCTGCTGTCTCATTTTTCTTAAACAAATTCTTTTTAGTGCAAAGTTTCACAGCTGATTTAGTTGTTTTGCTTGTAAGAGCGATAACTTGCATTCACATTTTCGATTGCATACGATTACTAAATTGCCTTATCGCAACTCGATACATGAAAATAAACAAAAACATCGCGTTAATGTGGTAAATAGTCGTTGCTTCACTTTCCTGGCTGAGAATGGGTAAGCCAATTATGAATAAAAATTATGAAAATGTATTATAACTATCGACCCTAATACCACATACAGAAAGTACCAAAAATTCCCACTCCAGCTCAGGGGATTTGCGAGTGAACCTACGCCATTACAAACTTGGTTCAAGATTTGTTGGCGCCTTTCCCGATTTTAGCCGTCCAGTTCCCATTGGCTATTTTAGCGTCAATGAATTCCGGGAGTTCGTGGATAATGACAGTAATGTTTCCTACTTACATATGCCACACACCAGTTCGATGCCATTAGATCTCAATGCTGGCATTGAGAAAGTTCGACGCAAACCAGTTGATACAAAATATCACGACATTAGCCAGGTCTGCCAGTACATCTATAATCATCAGGAGCTGTTGCGCAAATCATCCTCCGGGCGTATGGAGCTGTCCACAGACTTTGTTACCCTGCGCGGCATTCTCCGCCAGATTATGTGCACACCATACGACAGAAATTCAAGCTACCGGCTGATAGCCTGCCAATTAAACGGCACTATTTACATATCAAAGGTGGAAACAGAAGAACAGCGTAATGAACGCGATCAAATGACAAGTAAAAGCTTGGATATGTGCTCATGGGGCTTCAAGTTTGAGCAATACTGCACAACATCCAAGCCATCCATTAAGCCCGACACAAGCCAACCAGTTGATGAAGCCACTGAATTCGTCTGCATGTTTCGTTCCCAACTAAATGGCATGCGGCTTTTGTACGCCGCCGAAATGGATTGCATTAGAAGCGATATACAGATGTAAAGTGCCATTTATTTGTCTGATGTTTCCTTAATGCATAACGCTTTATTTTTCTTGCAGGAACTTGGGTGACCCAAAACAATTGCGCGCCGCTGAGTTTGTCGAGCTGAAGACAACTACGAATATGATAAAGCCCCAGCAAAGACGCAGCTTCGACAACTACAAGTCACCCAAATGGTGGAGCCAATCATTCTTGGTCGGCATACGAACTATAATAGCTGGCATGCGCGACAACAAGGGACTGGCCCACACTATACAGGAATACGATGTAAGCGAATTACATCGCAATAAGCCATGGAGTGCAGCAGGCATGACCACATTCCTCTCAAGCTTTCTGCAAGAACTGAAAATGTTAATGGCCCACATTAACGATTCAAACTCTTGTGTAATGTTAGACTATAAGGCTGATAGGCAAAAGGTTATGTACACCGTGCTACGTGGAGAGACAATGTTACCCGAGTGGTATTGCCAAATGATGCACGGAGAAACCCAAACTTAAGGGATACTTTAATTGATGTTGTTGTGTAAAAGAATATATGTGTATATTGGCTAAAATTTAATCACTTAAGATCACTTGTTTCCAGCAGTGGTACAAATGCGTCGCCTGCCGTTTTGTTAGCATAAATTGGATACTCTGGACTGGTGGGCTGTGAGCTAGTTGGTCGTCGCCTATCGGTGATATTGGGATAGCAGCTGGAGCCGCCGTTGCTCTCACGTTTCTCGATAACGCAGTCAAAGAAGCGTGATAGTTTCACGGCGTCGGTGGTGCCTGCAGCCAAGCTGCGCGTATCCCGGCAATTAAGCCAAACCTCCTCGGCGCCACATTTGTCGGCTGCAAACCAACAAATTATAATACGCAAATTATAGTAAGCAAAAAGTAATAACAAATGCCAATACTAACCTATACCGCCGGCCTTCTTTACGGCCGTTTTGGGTTGCCGCTTTTCATCGATCAAATCGAGTTTGGTGCCCATAACCAGTATTGGTATTTGTGTTGAGCCCAGAAATTCCTCAAGATCAAAACGCATATGAGCATCTGATCCATAGGCGGGAATTGGTGAGGGCGGTAAACTGCTGCTTCGGCATTTGTACGTATCCTTGCCATCCTTGTTGACAATCTCATAGAGCCAGTCAAGCAACTGCTCCTGCGACTTGCCATTGGTGAGATCATGCACCAAAATAACACCATGAATGCCGCTGTAGAAAACACTGCGTGTGTTCTTGTGACTCAGCGAGCCACCGATATCGAACAGTTCAATAAAATAGGGGCACTGACGAGCGGTTCCCTCTTTAAACTCGTGAATCTTCACCTGAATATTGCAGCCAACCGTCCAGCCTGGCCGTATAAGTGACTCATTGTGGGCAATCAAGTGGGTTAAACAAGTTTTTCCCACACCTAAAAGTGATATGGTTTAGAGCTATTTACGTGTATCGCATAGATCTAATATTAACCCGAGTCTCCAACTACGACAATGCGTACACGATTATTCATCGTCGAGGTGTCGTGGCATCAGACAAATATAACATAAACTATTACTGTTGCATTGCGTATTGTTTTGATCGTTCCTAGCAGTGTTGTCGATTTAGCCTTTTTCTGGTAGGATTTGGCACAGCTGGAAACTATGGGTGCACCATGCCTGTAACATATTAATGACTGGTTTTAAAATAAAGCTATTCTACTGCAATTATAAGATGGCATCGATCATTTAGTTGTTGCTTAAGCATTTTTAATTGTTTACCATGCCGTATTTTCAGCTTTTTTATTTTTAGCCATTTTCTATTCAGTTTTGACAACCGATTATTGATAGCACTGTTTCTTAGAGTTGCTTATGTATATTTTACTAAGTTAAGGTTATCGATAAGATGCTTCTCGATATATTATTGCAACAGGTTGTTGTGCCGCCCTGTCAATTGTTCGTTCAGTTTATAAAATCGCGTTGACGCCGTATATAGTACTTGGTGCCCGTGCAAACGTACAACTTGATACTAAAAGTAATTAAAAAAGAAATTGACGTATACTTAAGTCGGACAATAGAAACAGCATCGGGTTTCTTTATCGGGTTGCCAACTAATTTAAAAGTGCCTGCCAAATAATGATAAACAAAAAAATATACAATTAATTTATAGATCTTGTGTACACAAATGATTGGGCTATTTTTTTTTTTAGTGTGTGCGAAGAATATGCGCCATTATACATAATACATACATGTATGCATACTTATGTATGTATACTTGAAAGTAAACTTACAGACAACTACATGTGTTTGTAGAAAACGTTTCGGTACAATTCAAAATCTTATTTGTTTTTTTCAACGATTGATAAAAACCACATTCAAGTGTGCGTGTGTATCTAAGTGGCTACATGTGTGTGTGTGTGTGTGCGTGTGTGTGCATGCAACATGCAAACATCTGTTGATTCGCAACCTTGCTTAAGAGAATAAATAACTTTGAAAGGGAAAAACCTATTCGTGGCCTATTTGATAAAGTAACTGTGTTAATATTAGTCATTACTTATAAATAAAACAGCATCTGGCTAATGACTTGAAAGTAGTCTGTAAGATGAATCATCAGAAAATAAGTGAACTACATATACACACACACATACATACATACATATACCTTGGCAGAATTATCATCTTAAATACAAAGAATTTAGCAACGCGTAATTAAGCAAATTGATAACGTGACATGACCTTATGATTTCTACGCATGTCATCATACACAAATTTATACAAACCAAACAAAAAAAGATACACAACAACAACAACACTAAAAGGGACAACGTGGCTCCGGAATGTGACTCATCGTAAGCCAGACTTGTTGGGTTTGAGTTTGCCATTGGGAAATATAACAACCGTTGCGAAATATGTATATATATGCGGTGCTGAGCTGAAGCTAATTATATTAATATGTCTAGCTAATAAATTAAATGTGACCTTGTTTGTGTACAATGGGTGTGACACGCCGATAAACAAACAAATGTTAGAGCCCTACAAGAAATTTTCCAGATGAATTGAATGCACACCCTCTTTTAGTCGTAGCCGAGGCAGCATTTAAGCACTTTTAATAAAACAACATCTTTTCATATTTTCAGTATTGAATCTCACAGGAATCTCCAAAACTCAGTAATCTCATTTAAACACAAATTCAAAACAACAACTACAACATGTATCCATACGTAAGTAAAATTTATTTTATTTTATTTGTGCAACACAAAAAGACCCAAATTGATAGCCAAACTTGTTTTTGAACATGGTTTTTTTTTTTTTTTTTTTTATATATAAATATTTGACTGTTTTAAGCATGCTACAGAATATACCTAAGTAAAAACTTGCATGTTGCTGCGTTTTTTTGTTTTCTTTTCTGTTCTTGTTTTAGAGCACATAGGTTGAATCATTGCTCCGCTGAGTGTTGAGCAATGTTGTTTTTTTTTTGTTTGAGTAATCACTGCACATGCAATGTGTGTGTATTTTGACTTTTTTATAGGGTCCTGGAATGCCACACTCATCACATCCCCCTACTAATGAGCAACCAAAGGTGCCGTTTGGAGTTGGTTGGGTAACTGCACCGATGCACAACGATGCCAACGCACCGCCTAACCACCCAGAGCACCCACAGCAATATCAACAATATCCCAATCAGCATGGTGGCGCACCCTATCCAATGCATACGCCATATCCTAACACATCAGCGCCATATCCACCTGTCAATGTAAATGTATCTTCGCCACCATATCCAACCAATAATGCATCGCATGTGGCGCCCCAACAGCCCCATAGCTACCAAAGCCATTTTAATCAGCATCCATACAATGCGAATGCTTCATCCTATCCGGTTGATCGTGGAAACACACCAGCCATGACAGCGCCATATGATTATCAAGCATCTGGTCGACAAGATCAGCAGGGACATGGCTTTGGCCAGGGTCATGCGTATGGGCATGGACAAGGGCAAGTGCAAGGGTCTGGTTATGGGTATGGTTATGGTCATGAGCAAGTGCAGCGGTCACTCAATCAACACTTTACGATGCACAAAGAGGTTTGTCTATAACTGTCCCAAAAAATTGCATTTGAACAAACTAACTAAAATTACAGCTAATGCTTTATTCTATGCTAAACAAAGTGCAGGTAGAATCATACAGAAAAGCCAACAAGTTGTTCCCTTTCATTAAATTCTTAATTCCAATATTGTTAAACGACTAACTTATCAATATTTATATACTTGAACAGGGCACACCCACTTTGTTACCAGCTCAAGGACTGGATCCGGTTAAAGATGCTCACGATTTGCGCAAAGCGATGAAAGGTTTCGGCACCGATGAAGACAAACTCATTGAGATCATCTGTCGTCGCACTAATGAGCAGCGTCAGGAAATCCAACGTCAGTATAAAACTCACTTTGGCAAGGATCTAATTGAGGATATCAAATCGGAGACCAGTGGCAATTTCCAAAAACTGCTCGTTGGCCTACTGCGTCCCATTGTGGATTATTATTGTGCCGAATTGAATGATGCCATGGCCGGTCTGGGCACCGATGAGGAGGTGCTCATTGAAATTCTGTGCACACTATCCAATATGGAAATTCACACGATTAAAAATCAATACTTGCGCTGTAAGTTTCACCGCATACGTGTGCTTATGTTGTTTTATAACTATATGTATGTCTTTATAGTATACGGTGCTCATTTGGAGTCCGAACTGAAATCGGAGACATCTGGCAATTTTAAGCGTCTGCTCATTTCACTATGCACCGCTGCACGAGACGAAAGCGGTCGTGTCGATCCCAACATGGCCAAGAATGATGCTAGGGAGCTGCTTAAAGCTGGCGAACTACGTGTCGGCACCGACGAGAGCATGTTTAACATGATTCTTTGTCAGCGAAACTATCAGCAACTGAAACTTGTAAGTGAATTTTCATTTTTGCTTCTATGTTTGTTATAAAGTGTAATTTATTTTTTTTCAGATATTCCAAGAGTATGAAAACATGACTGGCCATTCGCTGGAGAAAGCGCTCAAAAAGGAATTCTCTGGCGATATTATGGAGGGCCTGATTGCCATCTTTAAGTGTGTCACAAACAAAGCCGAATACTTTGCATCGCGTTTGCACAAATCCATGGCTGGCATTGGCACCAACGACAAGCAGTTAATTCGTGTCATTATCACACGCTGTGAGGTAGGGCAATAGTTAAAACCAAAAACGCCAGCTAAATGCAATTGATTAACTCTAATTTTGCTTGTAGATTGACTTGGCCGATATTAAGGTAGCTTTCGAGCGTTTGTATGGCAAATCGTTAAAGAGCTGGATCAAGGTAAGCACAAACCAAAAAAAAAACAATACTTTTGCATTTATTGATAACAATTTATTATATTTTATGCAGGGCGATACTTCTGGACATTATAAACATGCTCTGTATGCGCTGGTGGGAGAACAACGCTCATCTTAAACTTAAGCATTATTCAAAATAACTGTTTTACATATTGTGTATTCTACTTTTTATATATTTACATATGGTATATGTATGTACGTTGACTACAAAATAACTACTATTATATTATTTAAATTAGTAAAACAACAACCAAATAATTCAATCTTACAACCATTTGAATTGTTTATTTTAAAAATCCCAACGCAAAATTACAACTTTTTTATCTGTGCCTCGTTACAAAAAACAAAACAAAAAAGATACCTTAAAACTTATAAAGTTGCATTTATATTAAAGACGAAACGATAAGTGAAAGCTTTGCTTATGCTTTTGATGTGCCCTATTGTGCTAACTAGCTAGCTAGCTCTCTGTCTATCTTGAAACAATGTCAATTGAATTGATTTACAATCTATTATTAAAATCGACTTCGTGTGCATTACCTAGTTATTAAATATACGTCTATTTATGTATGTTATTAAATGTACAAAAAAAAAACATCAAACAAATGCTGTTTCTCTCTATAAACTCCGGTAGGAAACTTTTTCTAATGCTTTAGTTGAATAATTTGATCTATGATTATAGGATATAGGCTGTTTAAATTCGACATGAATCCTGTTAACCTGCTAGCTTAATAAGAAACTGAATCGCATCCTATTTCAAGACGCGCACCTCAACAAAAAGTGAATCGTTGCGTAAATAATTACGACTGGTTATTACCTTGTGTGGTATATGGAAATATTGATTGCTTTGTATGTAATCATCGCTCTTCTTTCGCACATAGATGGTTTTCACATAATCCTGTGCCTCCAGTGTGCCATTCTGATCGCGTATTATGATCTCGGCCTGCAGGCGGCAGGGCCAGGTCAAAAGTGGATCGTATTCGCCAGAGAGCACATTCAGGCAGGCAATCAAATTGCGTCCCTTCCACGTGCCCTTGCCATTCAAATAGATGTCCAGCTGCAAGTAAGAACTCCAATTAGACTTAATCATTTAAGATACCTGAAGGCACTTACACGCAGAGCGTAACCAAATGCCTTATTGGAGAACATGGCACTGTGTAAAATTGTATCATATTGCTTTGCCTCTTCCAGTTTCTTCGAGTAGTCCTTGATGCGCCAAATCAAATGACCTGGTAGTGGCACAAAAGTAACGAATTACTTGTCAGCAGTGATTACAAGGAACCGCTTACCTCTTATATTCTGTACACTGGCAATGCGTTGTTGCATTGCCAATTGATTCTCAATATCCGCAATGCTTTGCATGGTTTGATGATGCGCCTTGTCCACATCTTGTATCATATTATGCAGCTTGTCGCAGCGATCCTCGGTTTCACAGATAATGCTTTTCACATTTTTTACTTCGTAATCTAGGGTTGCTTGCTTCGAGGTGGAAAAGTCGTTGGAACCCAGTTTGGTTTTAATATCCTCATTGATCTCCTGCAGAAACTGTTCGATCTGGGCAAACTTATCGCTAAATAGGAAACAATCCAATAAAGTTTCTATATGTATTTCAATATTTGTATACTAACCGATTTAGTTTTTCATTTTCGAAAACAATTTCCTCCAGTTTTAGAATATTATCATTCAGCTGATTCTGATAGAAAGTTACTTCCGAAGAAACTTGATTCAAATGCTGTTGCACATCATTCATTTTCATTTCCACTTGCTCCTTCAAGGACTAGAATTCAAATTAGTTTCTACTTAGTTTAAGCTAATTAAGCTCTCAACTTACATGCGTTATGCTGTTGCAGTATTGAAAATCCACTTGATTTTGTTCAAGGGCAAAGGAACGCTGTGCCGCCTCATCCTGTAGCTGGCGTTGCAGCTTCACAATGCTCTCATCCGTGTCCCTGGACCAATCCTCGACCACCTGATTGTGTTTGCGTATGTTGCCCACATCTGTGATCAAATGCAAGCGCTGGCGTATTTCCTCATTGAGCACGGAACGTATGGTCGCAATGTCCTGTTCGAGCACCTGAACCCGATGATCTGCATGCTGATCGAGTCGCTCCATGCTGACGCTCAAACGTTGCATCTGTTGCTGCTTGTTGCGCGGACACTCTTTTAAATGGGAACGCATACGGATTCGTGGTATGAACACATTGCAGCTATTCGGGCATTCTTCAAGCACCTGGCCGCAATGAATCAGATGCTCCTACAATATGAATGTAAAGCTTAATTTTCGCTCCACTCCACCACCCCACCCCAAACAGCATTTAATTATCGTTACACACCGTAAAAGTTTGGGCATCAAACCACTCATTGCAAAAGAGGCACGATGATTTCTCGTATTTGACAATGGTTGTTGATTTGGGTTGTTGTTGCTCTTGTTGCCGTTGTATGGATGAATCGTCAACTGTCCTAATACCATTAAGTGACATCATTTAACTCTCAGTTCTTGCAATCACAGAACATATAAATTGCGCACGAAAAACTGAACGCAAAATATTTGCCGTTACGTGAACCGTCTCTAAACATACTAAATACAGTCGAAAAAAAATATTAAAAAAAATGATTAAGAATTGCTTTCGATATAGTCACATACACACACAGGCACAACTTCATATCTATACGAGTGTATGTGTGTGTTCCAATAAGCAGATATAGATATGAGTTTGCACATGTGTGTGTATGGGAGGGGCGTCCCCGAAGAGCCAAACAACCCAATAAATACGAACCACTAACCGGAGCATACTTTTGCAACGCTCTCCAAGCACAACTATACTCCAGAATTGGATCATCCAAGCAAATTGGCCTCTGTCTCGTTTGAAACTGGGAACAGGTCCAAACACACACACACACACACACACACACACACACACACACACACACACACACAGAACGGGAGATATCGTTATCAATGGAAATGGCTGTACAATCAAATATTTTAGTATTGCAACAATGGCAACCACAATAAAGATAACATGATGAAATGAATGTGGGTTAATACGAATCACAATTACCCTGTAATAAATTCATGTAAAGAGATTCATAAAGTTGTTGGTAAACTTTTCCAAAAGACTTTTTTACATTGTTTTGGTTTTAAAAACAATTTTTGCTACTATTTTTGGTATGGCCTGCCACAATTTTAATCCTTTTGACCGACAAGATAAGATAATAACCAAATTATCTTATCAACTAACATTGACTTTGATAGAAAATTACAGAACAGACACAAAAGCATATATTCTACTATCCTATTCTCAACAATTTTAAAAGCAAACCAACAACACAGGAAAGTTCTCTTTTAGTAAACAAATGTTGATTTAAAGTACGCCCCTGACTAGCGGAATAAGAGATTTTGCTCAGTTAGAGACAAACTTTATAA
The DNA here is from genome assembly GCA_035044725.1 of Scaptomyza caliginosa. Classification (NCBI taxonomy): domain Eukaryota; kingdom Metazoa; phylum Arthropoda; class Insecta; order Diptera; family Drosophilidae; genus Scaptomyza; species Scaptomyza caliginosa. The sequence goes on along the minus strand of JAWNNR010000739.1, from coordinate 560,261 downwards.
GCAGACAGCTGAAAAACTACTCCAGCTAAATGATTCAAAAGAAATAATAAAAATAATATACATACATATATATGGTTTAACAAACAAAACTTTTTATTTTAACAAAAAAAAAAATAGTTTTATGTACAATACATAGGTAGGACAAAAAAAAAATAAATAAATAAAATGTATAAAAATTATGCTCTTAAACTAGGTATTATATTTACAAGTATGTCGACTCGAATTTCTTGCGCATTTCAAGTTTTCGTTGCTTGCCCGGGAAAATGCTAAAAGTGTGGATTTTTAAAGCTCTCTTCAGCATACGCAAAGTATAATCCGGCAGCAAACAGGCCACAACTGCCAATATGATGTACAGCCAGACGGGCAGGGAGCCCAACAGATTGTTGTATGCCCAATAGATATCCGTATCGTAGTCCCTAAAAGGTTTCAAAAAAAAAAACATTTTTATATGCAATTGGTAGGTTTTAAAGAGAAAAAAAAAACTTACAAGTTGATGACATTGTAGATGACGGTTGTTGTCATAAATGCAAGTATTGATAGCACTAGGGTCGCAATATACCAATATGACAGATACATGGACTCCAGCCAGAGTTTAAGGTTCACCACAATGACCACAGTCCAGATAAGTAAGGTGCCAAAGCATGAGAAGGCCGCCGTCTGTCCGCCATTCAGTATGACATTATTGAAGGAAAAGATGCAATAGGCGAAATAAAATACGATCAACGAATGATATATCGCAAAGATTGTCCACATAAGGAAGTATGGCCAATGTAATTGTTTATTATCCGTGTTTTTTCTATAAAGTTTTGGATTTCTGCAAAGAAAACAATAAACAATAGTTAGTTCTATATCTTCTCTTTAGCTTAGCTTGTTTTTAAAGAAGAATTGAAAACACAAAAAAATCAGTTTGATTCATAGGTTAAATAAATAAAGATGAAGAGGAAATGCCACGTTTTGAAGCGTTTCAAAATGCTTTAGCACCTAAGTAGCATATTGTATGAGAATAAATAGGTATTTTGACAACTGCTAATTGGTACTCACTGCATTAGCACCTCCTCGGTGTAGGGTTTCTCGGTTAGGGAAATAAATAGAATGGGCAGCGAAGTGTATATCACATTGTAGAGAGTCAGAAACAGAGAGTCGTAGACGGATGATGAGGAGAAGAGTGTGTGAAATTGAAACAGGAACATGATGCCCATAAAGAGGATGTTCTTGTAAAAGAAATAAAGAACCAAAAATGATAATCGCACACTATGATAATGACCATGAACGAGCAGCAAGCGCTTGAGCATGCAAAACTTGGCAAAAGCAAAGTCAGCACAGCGTGCCGCCTGGCGACCCTCACGTCCCATGATGCCAATGCCAACGTGAGCCTCCTGGATCATAGACACATCATTGGCACCGTCGCCAATCGAAGCAGTGTTATAGTTCTCATTGGAAGACTTGATCAGTGCCACCACCTCGCTCTTCTGCAGCGGACTTAGGCGACAGCATAGAACTGCTGTACATTTAACGGCAACATCGCGGAATTCCTTGGGTGCATCGGCCAAAGCAACGGCCAAACTCTTGCCATCGATTAGCAGGGCACATTGCCTGCCAATGCCAAAGACGATCTCACGTTCGAGCACATTCAAATGGACAAGTAGATCATCGCGGCTTTTGCACTCCAGTATGATATATTTCTTAGCATCTGGCGGTATGTGTCCGCAGGATAGGGCGATATTTAATGCTGTCTCCACCTTGTCACCGGTGAGCACCCAAATTTTGATGCCAGCTGCCTGCAGCGAGACCAGTGTGTCTGCAACATCGTCCTGTAGCGCATCCTCCACGGCTGTGGCGCCCAATAAGTCGAGATCTTAACAGAAAGACTTTTGAAATACCTTCCAATAAGGATGAAGCATTGTTGGGCTTACCACTTTCAATCTTTGAATAGCATTCCTCGCTCAATTGCTTGCGATTTTCCAATGAGCTATTCGCCTGAGCCAGCGACGTGACAAACTCCTGGTATTCCGTTTCGGAAATCTCCCGTCTCGCTATTGCCAGGGTGCGCAGACCCAAACGAGCAAAATCACTGATATGTGCATCTGTCTTTGATACCATATTAGCCGAGCTGTTGGCGCACAGCGGAAACACATAGCTCTCAGCACCCTTGGTGTAGATCCACTTCTTGTTAGCCTCATCGCGTACGATTACACTCATGCGCTTGCGATCGGAGGTGAACTCTAGGACATGCAGGCGATAGAAGCAATCCTCTTTGTGCTTGGTACTGTTGAATGGACGCTTATAGTCCAAATGTGGCGGCACAATGCGCACACGCAGCACTTCATCATCATCGCCCGTATAGACGAGACCCAAATTGGCGCATGCCTCCACTAGAGCCTTCTCATCCGGACTGGAGGCCTGGTAATCCAGCAAACTAAGGATTTAACCAAAAGACATATTCATGAAATGAGTTGCCTCGATTAAATGGCGCTAATTCAGGATTCGCAACATTGTATGCTAAAATCAGCTGTTTAACTATCGATATCGATTATCGATAAACGCACTTGTAAGCTTACAACATTGCGTAAAAATCCGATAGGATCTAATAATTTGCTTACCAAAGTGTTTGTTGAATTTCATTTTTGCGTCGCTGCGACTCGGCACGAAAAAGTATGGTGGGCTGACGTGTGAATGTGGGCGCTGCATAGGATTCACGCGATGTGGTGCTAGCGGCACGGAAGAGTCCACCAATGGGTGGTGTCATATTGCCAACAGGATTGGAGAGATACGCATTGGGCGCGCCATAGGAGTGAGCGCGTCGATGACCCAGGCCGGCTGCAGTGTGCGCTTCGCCGTACTGCGGCAGATCTCGTTCCGAGGTAGAACGTTGGAATTGCAGTGAAATGGGACGCATAAGGTTTGGACTCTGCATGGGTGTATTGCTCAACGAATGGCCATTCTGATCGGGTGCACTGCCGCCCACAGCCAAATCGCCCGTCGGTGCAATGTGCACCTTATTGGATCTGGCAAAATTGGGACTGCGCTTAACCACTTGAGGGCGCTTGCGTCGCTCCACCTTGTAGCTGGCATCGCCAACTAGCAAAGGATTCACATCAGATGATGAGGTTGCCGTGGCATTAACACTATTCGGATGTACCGACAGGGATGTCTCAATTGTGTTGCTCACATTGAGTTCACTGTGCTGACTAGAAGTGTGACTCTCCTCGGTGATGTCGGTAATGGTGTACATTTCCGGTGGACCTGACTTATTATTCTCATTCTTAATGGCCACCTGGGTTTCGGGTGTTGCGGATGTTGCCACCTGCACCGTATGGCATATGGCCAGCGCCTGGAAAAATACCTTCTGGTCCATCTAATAAGAAAATGAAATCGGTTAAGCAACTACATTTGGGCATACCTTCCATAGGACTTACACTGAATTTGTTAATATCCAGCAGTGCCTTGGTCTCCTCATCCTCGAGACGGGTCTTTCTATACGTGTACTTGTGGCCAGCTATCGAACACTGTTGGAAATTCATTTCGTTTTTGGTAAGTGTGCCCGTTTTATCCGAGAACAGTATATTGATCTGACCAAGCTCCTCGTTCAAGTTCGATGTATTCACAATGCACTGTTGATCCGTTTCCTTCTCATACAGCTCGCTGTCCCATTCCATGAAGAAACCACCAATGACACGCTGCAGCTCAATTGTAACATACAGCGAGATGGGTATCAAATAGTTGAACAATATCAGAAAGGATAGATAATCCTGCAGAAACTGCTTAACACTATAGCCATCTGCCGCTGGTCCCAGATACGTCAACTTTGGTATCACAAACAGTTCATTGTAGCTGCAAAATGCAAAAGTTTAATAACATTTTCTCACACTGTATGCAGTGGAAGTACTTACCGTTTTAGGAAATAGAGCAAGGTAACTATGGCTATTAACGCTATAAGTATAAATATAAGAAATCTATTCACATAGGTTTCACTCGATGCCGTCTTGTTGCGCGTCAGTCGACTGTTCAGTTGCAGCTTGGTCGTCATGCCCGTATAGATGGCACAACCAATGACACACTCTGTGTTCTTTACCCGCGAGCCACGCAACAGTACATTCTCGGCGGTGAGCGGCAGGACACGACCCTCGCCGCCGGCCAGCTCGATCTTGCCATTGAAACTGTACAGATCGGTGCCAGCACTTTCGCACTCAATGACGCCCAGCTTGTGCATCTGCTCAATGGGCACCGTTGGCAGATCTCTGGGCACCATAAGCGTCTTCAGATTCGACTCGCCATCCAAATTGGCCGTCGTTATGAAGCACTTGCCATGCGGATCCGTTGAACGCAACAGCAACAAATCGCACGGCACATCGCAATCACGTTCGACAACAACCAAATCACCGGGTGCCACATTCTGTGACTGTATGATTGCCTCAACGCCATTCTTTATGATGGTCACTGGAATAGTATCGCAGTTAAATGAGTTTAGCTGTCACTTGTTAACTTGTGCTTGTGTACTTACCCGGCGATCGGTTAACCACATTATCAGTTCTATAGCGTAAGATATCTTCATAGGCTTGTTTAGCCGCCGTTACGGCAATCACAAATACTAGTGGTAACAATGACGTCATTGGCGATACAGGACTGTCTATAAGAAGAAGTTAAATATATGGCCAATTGATTGGGTAAAAGTGTAAGCACTTACCAATTAGTAGCGATATAATGGTCATAACAAGAAAATAAAAATTTGCTATGCGACGAAATTGTTCCAATAAATTCTGTGGCAAAAATGTGATCAATGTGTATTTGGTGGACTTAATGCGATTTTGATTCGATGGCTTTTTCTTCTTAACATCTTCTGAGCCGCCAATTTGTATTTGTAGCCAGTCATTTATTGTACTAACTCTGGAACCCTACAAACAACAAAAATAAAAAGCTTTAATAAAAGGAACTAGTTCCAACTTGACAAAACTTCAGAGAAGCGAAAACTTTTTGTTTTTTCTATCTAACATACGAATATCAAACTATGTCTATTTATAAAAAAAAAAGAAAAAACCAATGCTCGACAATCTTTTTCATTTCAAACATCATTGCGTTTGGTGAAAGGTTAATAGGGTTAATAAATACACATAAATAAAAGAACTACTACGTACGTAAATAGTTTCATGGTTATTCTCTACACGGTTTGTTTGATTCTATTTGAGAGAAAGTGTTTTTTTTTTTTATGACGCACCTTACTCTGTCTCCATAGGAGAGTTTCCTTGAGATAAAAGTGCGGTTCCGGTTCGATCCAAGTTCTAGTACGATATGTACGAGCATGATAAGTGCGCCGAAAACCGCTTTGATAGTCATGGCCAAAGAAATTCATTGTCCAACACCTGGTTGACATTCAATAACAGTTCAACCGTCTCAATCCCATACAAGTTGTGAATGTGCATCTTTTCTACAGATCTCGCTACACACGGCTAGATGGAGAGAAATTGAGGACATGCACACAGGCACACGGCAAAAAACAAAAAAAAAATTCCTCAGATTGTTAACTGAAACAAAACTATTTTAACTGAATGGCCGCCTCTACATGTTTAAGTGGAAAGTGTGGAAACTTTTTGTTGTTGTATGACTTCCTCGTTCTTGTTGCTGGCTTATTGTTGTTTAAATAGCTATTGCTATTTACATTGGTTGTGTGTGTGTGTGTGTGTGTGTGTTGTAGAATCTGTTCTTGTTGTTGTTTTTCTCAACACATTAAAAGCTATAACCTTAAAAATATGTTAAGTGGGTAATTTTAACACTTCAATTGAACAGTTCACTACATATAATGCACACACACACACACATACACACACACACATGTGTTTAAGCCTTATATATACTATATATCAGTGCGTGGTATTTGTTTTTCACATTTACATGACTTTTAGTGTGATCTTTTTAGAGATTTACATGAGCATGACAGCGGCCAAAACGTAAGAACTTTAAGAACTTTACTTTTAAGTTAAATGTTTATCAATTATGCGATTGGCATTTAAAGGCTATAAAGGCTATATTTTGTGTTATATATACACATATATATATATATTTATATATATAGATATAATCAATCAAATACACTCAATAGTTTAACCGACACGATGTGCACAACTTAAAAGCCGTTCTCACACTGAGAATTAGATCTGCTTTGGTCAATGGCGCTAGCATTCCCAATACCCATACCAATAAACATTTTCCCACAGCATCCAACTCACACATTGCTCACGAGCCACAATATTCGTATATAGATAGTAAAAAGCTCGAAAACTTATTGACAAGCTACCGCGTAAGATTCGGTATACGTATTCACTAGTTGTTATTAGTTCAAAGTGCATGTCTAATTTGCCAGTTTTTTTGTTTCTGTACTGAAATTCATCAAATTCATAACTTATTTATGTAGATGAATGCGTTTTCGATCATTGCAAGAAATTGCGATGCCCTGGAAATCATTGGCATTGGAAGATATAACTTTATGCCAGTTACAAGGTATCTTGTGTCTAGCTGTTAGCAAAAAAAAACAACCAAAAGTCACAAAATTGAAAGCGCGAAAAATATATTTCCGCATATTCACTGATAACCGGGATGTCCTAAGATAACCGACTTAAGAATACCCCTTAAATTTAAAGCGTTTTAAACTTAAGTACCTGTCAAACGAAAGTATTCAATCAATTGATAAGATCTGCTATATGAAAATGTTTACCAACATAAATCATAAAGTAACAATCAATCGTTTGATAAGTCAAATATTAGGTAAATATTAACCCCAAAACTAAGCCCAGCCCTGGCCAAAAAACAAAAAAGAACCCGCATTGTAAATTAATATAATGTTTTTATATGTTTGTCGGGGTGTGTCATAGTCGTCATATCAATGCTTACTTTGCAATAACTTTCAACGAAAAAAAAACACACTAAAAACTATCCGAAACACAACTGGTTTAGATAAAACAACACTGATTTTAAGTTCTTTTTTGAACACTCTAAAAACTTTATCAAATGCAACTCACCCGCTTGCAAAATATATCCATATTTGCACTCGATCCAAAGCCAAAGGTTTTAAGCGTTTAATTCGTTGGATTTGTATACGTTCCTAACTAAAAGGGTTTTAATGCCAATGTGCCTCGGAGTCGCTGCAATCGCATACTACCCAACCGATTTGTGATTTCTCCAAAAACAAAAGCAATGGCAGCGTTTACCTCGAATTTGGTCGCAGTGCTTATCGGTAGTGCCTTTAGGAACGAACCAATACCTCTATACAAACGGTCACCGTCTAATAGTATCAGCCGTCAATCGATCTGCCTCTACACACACACGCATAGAAAAAAAGTGTGTATGTATTGTTAAAATTAAGAGCGTCAAACGATACAAGGCGAAGAAACCGAATGGGAAAAACCTTTGAAATTAAACTTTTCTCTACATGCGAAAGAAACGATTTATCCAGCAATCTTGCATATAGCCGAACCGGCGGTTTAACCAACAACTGGCGCTCTGTGCGACATAAGTTTTCTCTTTTGGGTCAAACGTTGTGCTCTTGACAAGTGGCTTTTTACTCCATATCAGCACAAACACTGTGAAAACTGATAAGATTATAACAGTATTTGAAGCGGCGCTGCTGACTAATATACAGTTAAGCTCATGTCACCCCCGGGGCAATATTTCCAGGAAATTCTTACAACAACTATGCCCATATTACGATTTAGTATTGCTTGTACCAAAAACTGACATGGCTTAAAGAATTCAATTCAGTTAGTTAAATGTAAGTACAATGGCACTTGGCATAAGTTTTTAAGTGCACAAGTACTCTCTCTCTCCCTCCCGCTCTCTCGCTCTCTCTCTCTCTCTCGCTCTCTTGCAGATCATTGAATTTCACAATGCGTAAAGCTCGTGGCAAGAGTTTATTGACCATAACTTGGGTATATAGCCTATTAATGGCGTAATTGGGAGATCACCTGCCATTTATTATAGCATACTTTATGGGGATTAAGTAAGATTTAACTTATCTTTATAGTTACATAAAGCCAAGTGCAGGGTATATGCTAGTCGCTTGCTTTAGAGTCACAAACAAAAATGTTGAAATTCATCTGGGCACATAAACAATAAACCGTTATTACTATTATAACAAATTGCACTTCTCACGCCATAAACTAAGTCTGAGTCCAAGTTTTATAGATATTAAACAGCTAGTCGCATGTTATTTGGAATATTGAAGGCATCAAATCGAAAATTTAATGAAACACTTTTGTAAACATACCATTTTGTTGTTATTTTGTCATGGGTTGAAGTATGTTTTTAGTAGATCCTTAAAGTGTTTGCATTTAACAATACTAAATTTCAGAGTGTACAAAGGAAGGAGAAGGCTTCTACGCGCAAACTGATCTATCGGCAAACTGCCGAAGAATTGTTGATAGCGATAGTACTCAAAATGATATGTGTGGCATACAAACAAGCATATATACATAAATATACACACAAAGGGGCTTACCTAAACGAGAAACATACGAAGTTATACAAATGCCAAACAAATAAATACAATTTTATTATATTGTAGCAAAACTCATTCTCTGGATCATCAATCTAAAAAAGAGCAAGAAACAAAGAGCAAGAGATAGAGAGGGAGAGTGTGTGTGTGTGTCCGATATAGTTATCAGCTGTACGTGAACGTGTATATATATATATATATATATATCCATATCGGAGAATACGATTCGGATAGAAGCTTTTGAGTTGTTTTGTTATTTCTCCAGTTTCCCTTAGCACTTTATTTCTAACGCATTTTGCTCTCTCTCTCTCTCTCTCTCTCTTAAACCAGCGAGTGTCACCATCGAGCCAAATACCGATAACAATATCTTATCTTAAAGCATTGATTCATACATAGGTATTGTACAACCTATATATCTTAACTCACGGCCTTTGTTTTTTTTTTTTTGCGTCATATTTATACATCGAAGCTTATCTGACATATCATTATAATAATGTGTTAGAAAAAGAACCCATAACTTTGGCAAAAACATGTTGACGAAATCAAACAAATTTGTCAGAGTGCATACAATATTTTATTATGTGCATACAAGTAATTAATGTGTGTGTTTTTTTTTTACAAATAGTCTAATGATTTCGTGTTTTTATGCATTTAAAGTTTGTTAGTAGCGTGCGTTTAGGGTGAACGACCAACTAACATATATCAGTTGGATGATTCAATGGCATTATAAAATGCTAGACACTTAGTCAGCGAGTGTGTCAAAAGGTGTATTAAGTAAAGCTTACAAGAAACCTTCTTTTGATAGCTTTTATTGAACAAGTTCAACTTGATCAGCTCATAGCCATGGGTTAAAAACAAAAAACTTGCTTCGATAAGCACTATCTAATCTATAACTAATCTATACTAATGACTGCAAATTTATTTAGCTTAATAATTTAAATATTTCATATATTTCAACAAAGAAAAAAAGACTTTCATGTAGCGTATACTTAATATTCGCTTTGTTGTAGCTAACTTTTACGCTTTAATGCATCATTTTTTTTTTTTTTCGCAGGATGTTTGATTATGAGTATCAGAAGCATCGGTGGAACGCTGCTGTCGTATCAGAAAGAAACCAAAAATAGCATTATAAATGCCGATTAAACATGAAAAGTGGTCTGCCCAGTTTCAGTCGAAGTTAAGCATGGAAAGATAACGCTCGTGTTTTAACCATAATCCATCCACTTTGAGAGTCTAACGTATTTGAAGTTCAAAGGGGCAAACCAACTCACAATGAAGAGAACCAAGGCCAAGGATATGGAACCCTTACGCATAGCCATTGGCAATGTTAATCCACGCAACAAGTTGAAACTTAATCGTGTAACGACGACCAAATATACCTGGCTAACCTTTATACCATTGAACTTTTACGAGCAATTCCGACGTGCCGTCTACTTTTACTTTCTACTCATCACAATCATATCGTTCTTCGTTAGTATGTTCCGAAGACAGAGTTAATCAGAGTTATTGTTTAACTAATAATATGGTTTATTCTACAGATGATACTATGTCACCGATGGTATCTTTGCTGCCGCTGCTATTCGTCATGATCGTTACAGCACTCAAAGAGGGTCTTGAGGATTATGCCCGTTTGAAAAATGATAAAATTGTTAACAAAACAACAGGTAAGCATTCGTTTGAATACTCGTTAAGCCCAGTTTTTCATATGTTCCTTGGACAGTAACCGTGCTTCGTCATGGCCAGGAGCAATGCATCAATTCGGAATTAATAGTGCCCGGTGACATAGTGGTAGTAACCAGTGCCAGTGATGTACCCTGCGATCTGCTACTACTTCACTCATCGGTTGGCGAGCATATATGCTTTGTCAATACAGCTAACTTGGATGGCGAAACGAATCTTAAACCGGTTTACATACCAAGCAACTATGCCTACAATATGGCTGAACCGAACCAGCCCAAGGCCAGCATCATTTGCGAACCATCAACCCCAGATCTCTATCGTTTCAATGGACGCATTGAATTCGAGACAAACGACGCACAGCAAGCTGAACCCATTCCCCTGGCAATTGAGAATCTACTGTTGCGCGGTGTACGCATTAGAGGTCAAGGTCGTGTGCTGGGCTGTGCCATATACACGGGCATGTCAACCAAACTGCAACTTAATAGCCGCTATACGGGCAACAAGTCAGCATCCAGCGAACAGTATATCAATAAATTTATCATAGCTCTCATTGTGGGCATGGTTATTGTTGTGCTTGTACTCTATCTAATCGAGCGGTGAGTTTAGGAAAAGCAGGGAGAAACAAAAAACCCAAATAATGTTTACTACTTAGACAAAAGGCGGCCAAGGTTTATCCATTGATGTACTACTTGGGTCCACCTAGCGATTACAATCAAGTTTTGAACATCTTTGAGGATTTTCTGTCCTTTCTGATCTTGTTCAACTATATGGTACCGATATCCATGTACATGAATATTGAGCTGTATCGCGTTTTTGGCGCTCTCTTTATGAAATCCGATCTCGAACTGTATGATGAGGCAACGGATCAACCGTGTGCCGTAAATGCCTCCAACTTAAATGAAGACTTGGGTCAAATCAACATTTTATTCTCGGACAAAACTGGCACTCTAACCAAAAACCAAATGATCTTTCTCAAGTGCTTTGTCGAGGGCAAAAACTATCATTTACACAACACACAACTCTATTGCCCAGCTGAAGATACCAGCCATGAACTAAACATGATGAATGTAAGTTGTTTTGAATATTCATAATGTTATCTAATGTTGGTACTATTTTAGTTGGAAGTAATAAGATTTTTTGAAGCATTGGCATTGTGTCATACCGTCGATGTCTTGGAGAATTGCGATGACATTTCACACGAAGCACAAACGGAGCTGGAAAACCTTTTAGCAAATGACATTGTGAGCAGATACCAGGCATCTAGCCCCGATGAGAAAGCCATACTGGAAGGCTGTGCCAAATTGGGCCTACTGTTCAAGGGCACTGTCAACGATCAGATAACACTTGGTAGACCCGATGCTGGCGATGTGCACTACGAGCGTCTCCATGTGCTCGAGTTTAGTTCGGAGCGTAAACGCATGAGCGTCATTGTTCGAGATGAGAGTGGAGCGATCTGGCTGTATAGCAAAGGTGCTGAGTCTGCGATCCTACCGCGTTGCACACAAACATCCTTGACTGCTCGGACCGATGCACAGATAACCGAATATGCCAAGGAGGGTTTGCGTACCCTTGCTGTGGCCAGGCGAACGCTGACGGAAAGCGATTACGAAACGTTTGTTGCATCCTGCAAGAATGTGAATATACAATTAAACAATCGAAAGGAACTTATTGCCGAATGTTACGAAAGCATCGAAGTCGGTGAGATGGGTTGAGAGCATCGAACATTTATATATACTTTTCTAAAGGTTATTTTTTCTACTTGAGCAGAACTTGAGCTGCTGGGTGCAACGGCCTTGGAGGATGCCTTGGAGGATGATGTGGACAAGACATTGATTGCATTGCAGGAAGCTGGCCTTAAGATCTGGGTACTGACCGGCGATAAGGTGGAGACAGCCTTCTCCATTGGCATGGCATGCAAGCACATACCGCAAGTAGCTGAGGTACATTTTTTCATCAACATAACCGAACCGGCGGAGCTGCAAAAGCGTTTGAATCAACTCGACATTGGCATGGCCATGGAAACATCAAAGCCCACTTGCTTGGTCATCGATGGCATCACTGTGTCCGCACTTCTAACCCACTTGCCAGAGCAATTCACCGAAGTGGCACTCAAATGCCAGGCTGTACTCTGCTGTCGCCTGAGTCCGCTGCAAAAGAGCGAGATAGTCATGCGGATTAAGAAGACGGGCAAACATATAACGGCGGCCATTGGTGATGGTGCCAACGATGTGTCCATGATACAGGAAGCTCACATTGGCATTGGCATATCCGGTGTGGAGGGCAAACAGGCAGCTCGCAGTGCTGACTATGCCATTGCCAGATTTCGAATGCTTCAACGTTTGCTACTCGTGCATGGCCATTATAATACGGAGCGTTTGGCATTTATGGTTCTCTTCTATTGCTATAAGAATATTATTATAACCGGTTGCATGGCGCTCTTTCAAATCTATGATCTGTACTCGGCAACATCCGTGTACAATGAGCTTTTCCTGTGGCTATTCGATATCATTTATATATCTGTCAGTTTCACCTACTTAGCCATGTCCGACAAGCACTATAGTGAGAAAACTTTACTGAGGTATGAGTAGGATTTAGGAAATTTCGATTTTCAATAATATTCTTTTGTTAATTTGCAGATTCCCAACGCTCTACAAAGGCATTGCACACAACAGGCTCACCTCATGGAAAGTATTTATAATTTGGATTTTAAACGGTGCCATTCAGACTTTTATTATCTTTTACTTTGCCTATGCAATGTTATTTGATAATAATGTTGCTCTAAGCGATGGCCAAACTGCTGACTTTTCCATATTTGGCACCATGCTCATTATGGTGCTTGTTATTGTGGGTAATCTGAAGATTATATTGGTTTCGCACTACATGAGCTATCTAAACTTGGCCTTTATTGTTGCATCGATTATTGCATTTATTTTGACCACATATCTGTACAATTTGTACAGTGGCAGCAGTCTTTATCATGTCTACAATATGTTTTTGAGTTCACTTTCCATTTGGCTTTATATTATTATATGTACGGTTGCGTGTTTGCTGCCCGATTTTCTTATGAAGGCTGTCAATGATATGTTCTTAGATCCGCCCAAGCAAAAAGGGATATCTCAAACGGAAAATTTGGGGAATCCCCTTTCAGTTGAAAGTGGAACGAACAGTAATAACCAAACCGATTATTCAACTTAATGAACAGCTAAATAAATATTTTGTGATATTATTGAAATTGAGATGGAGTATTTGTTTTTATTGTATTTAAGTTGTTTAACGTTCAATTTAAAACTCGCTGCATCTTCCAAAATATCGATTACAATTGAACTATCGATATCATTGATCATTAATATTTGTATTGAAAGTTTACATTAATTGTGTTTACAATAATTACTATTGAATCATGTGAGAATGACTGATCTGAATAGTTTTTGTTATCAAAGTTACCAACCAGAACTAACTGTTTGGCCTGACATTATACAGCTCTCTTTTATGTTTTTTTTAAAATATTTTTTGCCTTACTTTGCACTCTTCGCACTTGCCACAAGTTGCTATCAAGCTGTCTTTGTCACATTCGTTGCCAAAAACATGTATTGAAAGAAAAAGGCTAAACTAAAAATATAAACAAACGTTTAGAAATTTGAAATCACATGGATGATTTATTGCAACCAATGATCGTTAGTAACTCACACAAAGGCTAGCAATTGTATGAATGCATGTTTAAATATATAATTAATGTATACTAAAAGTCCGATTGTGTTTTTTTTTTGTTTGTATATACCTTAAGTATGCTCTCTTGAGATGAGCTTATTAAAAGTATAATAATATTTAACAAAATGTTGCGTTCAGCGATAAATGACTTAAATATTTACAACAGGTTTAAGGAAAAAAAAAATATAAATAATAATATATATGCCACAATTATGACTTTGATATATGTATATATGTATGTACTTATGTATGGTTAATAAATATGAAATAGCATCGACAGGCCGAAAACTGTAAACTATAAAAGTTAAGCAATCGTCCAGACTTCACAAATCGTTAATTTAATAAGTCGTCGTTATAATTTGATTCTTTCAGTCGTCAGTTAAAAACAAAAAAAATTCAAAAATACTAGGCTTAAGCCCTAAATACTCTACAAAATTATTAAAAAAAAAAATAAAAATAAAGAACTAACTAGAAAATCAAAGTCAATCATAAGCAAACACACCCACTTGTTGCTGCTGATTGAGTTTGATTTGTGTTTTTGGCTTTGAAGCTTGTACAAATAGAACATTTTAAGCACTTATAGGACATTGGGATAAAATTCGTTCGAAATCAATTAATTGTTGCTTTGGTTGACAGCGTTTTAAAAGTTTTGAAGTTACTTTACACAAATATGGTTAGTTGCTTTTCTTAACGTCTTTACTGTCGCCATCTTTGGCCTGGCCGCGACCCAAAATTTTCGCCAAACTATCCCAAATGCCACCAAAGAAAATGGCACAGCATAGATTCTCCAATGGCAGGAAGGGATCATGGATGCCCAATAGAATTGATGACAGCTTAAAGTACACCAAGAATATAACAATGCCAAAGTAAACTAATGCATGTGGCGCTGAGATCCAATCAGTCTTTTTATCCAGCACGAAGATAACAGATGCTAGCAACGATGCCTTCGTGTAGCTAAAAGATAAACAAAAGAAATTGATAAGCAATCAATGGAAAGCAAAAGTTAATATAAGCCTACAAAGATGGCTGCATGAATTCCATTGCCGTTGGTGTCCATGCGCCTCTGATAAGACGTTCTATCAACTTGGTGAAACCGGCGCCGTTGCCCTTCAAGGTGCCGATTATGATCATAATGATCCATGCATTCGGATACAGTTTGGCCGCATGTCCGACACCATCATAAACCTTCTTTGCACGGTAAATCTCCTTCATGGCGCTGGCAACAATTTTCACTGGCAGAAATTTGGCCACCTTGTAGCCAATATCAAAAGGTGTATAAAATACAATATACCTGCCAAGGAAACAGCATTAAACAACGTTACTATTAAACAAATACTCATTAGATTTGGACATACCAGACGGCCGTGCCAACAAACAGTTGTCCAGTGTTCTTCAATGGAGCCAATATGGGCTCGCCCAGTAAGCCATTGGCAACCATGCCGCCAGCGAATATCACCAGCATTGTGGATAGCCAACAGGCAAGCGGATGCTTTCTGGAGAATGCCTGAGCATTGGCGCCCAAATCCTCACGCACGGCCAGCGCGGCAAGTAGACTGTGCGCGATGTCAAAGAACGGAAACATTTTCAGTTTAATGACCTGATTGGCCACATCCAGAAACGCTTCCGGGTCCATGATCACAGCTGATCTTGTATCCTGCCTTCACAAATTATATTCTGAAAGTGTATAAAATACTTGATTATTTATTTTTTTCCGTTTTTAACTACATTATTATTAATTTTTTATGCGTTAACATCTTTTAATGTTATATAATTATAGGCAATTTTAAGCGACAATTAACATTTTATGCAAAAAGTATAATATCTTAAGCAACTATTTGGGTAGATTTAGCACAGGTAGTATTTTAAAAAAATATATATATTGTATATATGTAGCCTATACGCACGTATTAAGGATGCACTAGATTTTTTTTTTTTTTTTGTATTTTTGTTTTAATTTCTTCTGATTGTGCAGTATTTGTCAATTGAAGCTCTTTGAACCCGCACTCGCATTGAAATACCAAGAGATGTAGAAGTTGTCGAATTGTATGTTAATGTCGAGAAAACATAAAAACAAATTCTAAGTCTAAATAAAAGTGTTGCTGCTTTGCCAGAGCTCCAAAAATACATTTCGCTGTTGAGGCGTCGGTGAGGGCGGTGAAGAGGCGCGAACCGGGTCTCTTGCCTGCCCGGCTGCCCGTCTCCTTCTCATCCGTTTTTACACATATACGTATTGTTTGTAAGTATTTGTGCGCCCCGTTCACTGGCGCTATCTATTTTGGAGGTGGGCACATGTCTACATACACACACACACATGCATAACAAATTTTCCATTGCTGTCCCACTCGCATTTCCGGTGCATCTCCTTAAGGAGCAATCATTAACTTATTTTGAAGCACGGTTTAGTAGTATGAATATATGAACTATAGGTGCCAATCAGTATCTATTAGCGTACATGAACCAGAAAAAAATAAATATGTACCAGAAAAAAAAAATAATAAATATCTAACAAATTACCTACGTACACACGCGAACAACGGATAGCTGAGTGCAGCACGTACACGGGGAGACTGGGCTCGAAGCTGGCCCGTATATTACATGCTCATGTTCTTTCGATAATTCTATGTCGCTCTCGGGAATATTTGTTATATATTTAGATTTTTTGAGTCTTTGTACAGAGAACCGCAAAATGCATACATGTATACACACAAACATATGTGTGTGCGTAAAAAAGAAAATTAGGTGGCTAAGATGATTGTGTCTCATAATTGGAAGTTTTGTGGTTGACAGCACTTATTGGATATATGTATGTATATTTATGTGCATGCAGGAGAGTGTAATGGTATGCATGCATTGCAGAGTATTTATTGACACATACATGAGAACGTTTTAAAATTCAAATACAAATTCTTGTGACACGATAAGGAGCTGCTTCTTTTTGTGGCCCCCCTTTGATATTTATTTATAATATGTGGTAACATTGTTTCTCAGCTGATTATGGCAATGATAACGAGTTAAATTGGATTAGTGTTTATCAATCGATAAGTCTTATCGATACATCGATTTAGTGTAATATCAAAATTTGTTGTCTTTTTGACATCGCTAATTTACATTATTTTTTGTGATCTTACAAATTCTAATTGAAACGTTGAATACTTTGGTGAATTCCTCTTAACAATTCCGTCCAAGGAAAAAAGAATCTCGGCTTAGCATATTAATAAGCGAATACATACACAAATACATAACTACTCTACAAAACTAAAATCAGAAACATATATGCGTATATATGTATATGCATATTTATTGTTTGCACAAAAAGTGGTGCATAGATTACATTCCGTTAAACAATAATATACAGGCCCAATTGGAGAAAGGTAAGTGTAATTTACACTTAGACTGCAACGCAATTTGTATATATCAGCAAAAAAAACAGCTTTCGTTTTATCATACTGTTGATTTGCACTAAAACAAACATATGTGTGTACGTTTGTATTTATGTATAACGCCATTGGTAAGCCCAATGCCTGTCACACAAGCAGAAACACACACTAACACATGCACATACGAAACAAGCTTACGCACTTTTTGTGAATCTTGGCTTATTTGGATAAAATGATTTGCACAATTCAAAGGCCGCAGGTGGAATGTATAGTGTTAACAAGAGAATTTAGGTGAAGGAAAAACTAACGAAAAACTATTCTAATCGTTTAACACTTATTACATTACATTACTTATGTACAAATGTATATATTTACATACACATAAGTACATACAAGTGTTTGTTAATAATCAAGAGCCAACATTACACATACATACATACGTAGTTAATGTGCAAATGATTGTTCGCATGTCTCTTTGCCAAGCACAAAACAAATTCCACAAACGATTGCATAAACATATTACTAACAATAGCCATTTAAATAGAGGTTGAAAAAATAATAAATACCATTTGGATGGGATCAGCAGTTCTTAAATGTAGCAAGGAGTTAAAACACGATCCAAATAATAAACAAAATAAGTGCAAGCATGCTTGTTTATAACCATCCGATTGTGTGTATGTAATGTTTGAAATGGGGCATTGATTTTCAGATGTCTTCGAATTCATCTAAGAAAAACAAATCGTCTGGTTTGCGCTTGCTGTGGATACCAGGACGAAAAAGTCATCCGAAAGGTCGATTGAGTTCAACAAATAAACACATCTCGTATTCGCCAGCGCAAAAGAAAAGCGAGGTGTGGAGCTTGGGCGGCACAAAGGCCCAAACTGAACTGATTGACTTGTGAGTATACTATTGCAAATACATTTCACAAAACAGTTACAACAACAACAACATCAGTGATCTACGACACCATTTATGTATGTATGTATGTATGTATACCCCACCTTTGTATACATATGTATGTATGTATGTATGTACATGCCAGCAGGGCAAGCAAAATATTCATGTTTTAACTTTGTGTTTTTTTTTTTTTTTATTATTGTCGTATGTGCTTAATAAATAAATCAATAACTACAACATACATATATCTGACATTTAACAGAAAATACAATATTTATATATAAACGAGAAGATTGATTGTATTCTTTTAGACCGTCGCCGGCAGTCAACCTTGCTTCGACATCATCGTTGGCTGTATTGGGAACAATGTCCTCAGCGCTGGTTAAAAGTGTAAAACCAGAAACACTTATTCGTAATAACATAACGCAAGATGATGCAACTGCTGCCTCAGAATGCGCCACATTGCCAACAACACCAGTCGCCGCAATAACTCCAAATTTGAATAGTCCACTCTCGGAGCTGGCTCCGTCGACACCATCCACAGCAGCTATGCCATCCCCAATGGTGGTTACCACAGTTGAAATTCTCGATTTGGTACGTCCTTCAGGCATACACGTTTTATATATATTCATACCAATGGTAGAAACTTTATCTCAATTTTCAGCACAACATATTAAATGCTGATGAATTGCCCAAGGTGCCAATGCTTGGCGATACAGATTTGTCTACCTCAGCGGTTGTGTTGAATAGCTCGGCGGGAACAACAGCTTCGATAGTAACAAACTCATCTCCGTTAGCCAATCGTAAGGTCCATAGCCAGCCGGTGGGCAACAATAGCTCGCCACATGAGGGCAGCTACAGGAACCATAACAACAATCAGGTAAACAAAAACAACGACAACAAATGCAAAGTAAGAGTATAACTATAGTTATATTGCCATTTAATAGGATGACATAAATTCCATTGAGAGCATTACCAGCTATAATCGAAATCAAGTTAACTCCGATTGTGAATGGATTGATAAAAGGGTGCAGCAGCGAAACAGCAATGAGATAATGCACAAAAACAAGCGTAAAAAATCAAAAAAGGCATTGCTCAGTAAGGACTCAGATCAGTTGGATGGCTTCAAGATCAAGGAGAAGAACGATACTAAATCTATTTCAACCTACGATGATAATGACGAGAAGGTTGTCAAATGTCTTTATTACTCTCTCATGTGCTGCGACTGTACAATATCATAGATATAGATGTAGAAATAAACAAAACACAACAGAAACAAACAAGCAAAAGACGCATATGCGTGTACATATGCATTGTATGTACCAAATGAATGTATGCATTTAAACAGAAAAGAAAAACATCTCAAATACTTTGTATGTATTAAAAAAACTTGTACAATTTTTATACGCATACGATAATATGATTATAAGTTTGTCTTACACATACAAATGCTCTATTCAAGATAGCCGTGACCAAGTATTCCATTAGATTACACAATAACCACAATTACAAATCCATCGAATTTCAAAGCGCACAAACTTTTTGAACATGGCCAAAAACTCAACAAACAAAAAATGTAATATTTCGTATAGACTTACCCACAAGTGGGACAGATATGTATTATGTATATGGCTATTTGATATTTTTATACACATGTATATTTTGCTGTAAATAAAATGAAAGCATTTTTCTACCAATATCTTGTAAGTCGCATTTGTCATCATAAAGTGCCAATTCTCGTTGCCAAAATTTTGTTCGGTCATCGTGAGGCTTCATCTTTTTCATATCTAATTATACTAAAACACATACATACATACATATGCACATGTACATTACTATACCCATTAAAAAGTTCCTTTAAATACAGATCCTGTTGCACAGGATAGGTAACAAGATAACAAGAACAGAGTCGATGAAAAGAAACAACAACACATTCATTGTTCAACTTGACATAACATTTTCATAAAAATTTAATACAAACATTAAATTTACAAATATATATATATATATAAAAACAATTCACAATCACATATAAATTTCGGATCATTTATCATTTCGGATGTTAAATATTTCGATTCGCTATATTCCTCAAGTAAGGTTAAAATTTACTAGTCCAGAGCAAGAAATTCAGGATCAAAGTTATTGGTGTTGCTATTGCGGCTATTGGTGCATTCACATTCGATTTATCAATGAATCAGCTATGAACGTTATTGCTTTGCTTATTGCTGCTTCTACTGTTCGTTGCCAAATTCAAATACGTGGGATTGGTGCCTTCGGTGTTTTTGTTAATATTTGCATTGTAATGGGAATCGAATTCCGCACTTTTGCAATGAAACTCGATCGCATCAATATCATTTGTACTTTTAATCAAAAATTCGCTTCCATTCATTGGACCATTCGGTTCATAGAGTACTTTCTTAATGACCCTTCCATTGACATCTAAATCATCATCAGTATTATCATCCGTATCGTCACCGTCCTCACCCACATTGAATATAAATCTTGCTTCATTACTGGGATCGCTTTTGTGACTTCCTGATCGGCTATTTATTTTCCTATATCTCACAGAATTTCTCGATACATGATTACTATTGCGCTGCAAGTGAACAACAAAAATATGTAAAAAGTTAAACATTTGGCTGCGCTAAGTTCGTTGCTTACCTGCAAAACTGCAAATATTATGGAGAATATTGTTATAATCAGCAAACAGATTGCAACCGCAATTGCTGTAATTGCTGTTAGTGGTGAATCGAGGCGTAACACAAATTCACCGCTATTGCCATCACCGTGTGTTTCGGCTCGATCCATATTCCTAAACATTCTGTCGGAGCCAACCACAGTGCGACGCTTGCCAGCTGTTGAAACAGTCTTACATTCACCTAAAACATATAAACACGGTTGATTGGATAAATAAAATTTCTTTTAAAGTATTTAGAGTAACATTTTACCCGTATCTTTTTCACAGTGGCAACAGTTTTCAGCTTCAGTTTCATTATCCGCCCCGGTGCCGCCGCTTTTGTTTTGGCAACACGGTACACACTGGCTGTTCAATTGATCCAAATGAAGTGGAGGAGCGCATGCCTTGCACGAAAACTGGCCGGGGCCGAAGCAAGAGCGACAGGATTCGTGGCAGCTTTTGCATGTCTGTGTTGTCGTATCATAGTACTGAGAACTAAGGCATTCCATGCAAAGGCCGCCATCAAGCATAAAGTGTGGAGGGCATGATGTGCACGCCAATGGGCCAGCACCTAAGGGATAACAAAATGATTTGGTTATTAAAATCATATTGATATCGATCAGTGCGCAACGTACCGTTGCAGGTTTTGCAGTAGTGATGACATTTTTGACAGCCAAAATCCGATTTGTAGAAACCCTCAGGGCATTCCGGATGACATTCGCCTGCTGCCAGCTGCCAACCAGCTGGGCACTGTACACACTGATTACGACGAGGACCACTACAGGTGTGACAGCTGAGATAGCACTTGGCACAAATGCCGCGATCGCTGTAGTAACTGCAACAAACATAAATAAAACATAAGACAAACGTATTAACATATAGCCATTGGATAGTTACCCATCGGCACAAGTTGTGCGACACTCGCCGTTCTGCAGTTCGAGACCCTTTGAGCAATTGCTGCAATTGGTGCGAGATACGCATTGGGTGCAAGTATGCAAACATGGCGTACAAACGCCCGTCTCCATATAGAAACCATCCTGGCAACCGCTTACACAACTACTCAGTTCCAGCAAGCGATTCTGATGGCAAGACAGACAGTTCGATGATAGCGGTCCATTGCACGTCTCGCAAGAGTCAAAGCACGGCTTGCATTTGCTTTCAGTGTGGCTGTAGTACTCAGCTGTTGATAAACAAAACACAAAAATGCGGTTAAGAAACAACTTTTACGCACACAACACGGCTGTCAATCCAAATTAAACCTACCTTCAAAGCAGCTTTCACTTCCCGCCACAACGCATTTATCCTTCTTATTTAGTATCCAATTTGGCAGACATTCTGTGCAGATGCCATTGCTGGTGCAGCTCTTGCAACCCTCGTGACAGGGCAAGCATTCCAGGCGTTTCTTATCGGCATAAAAGCCATCGGGGCAGTTATTTAGGCACTTGTTTTGCCAAGCATAGCGACTGGGTCGGCATGTGATGCAATCATTTTCTGTAGCTCCGTTGCATGTGGCGCACGAGGAGTGACAGTAGGCACATCTGTAAGTTATGCAATTAAGTATTCGGAGTATGATGAGTATGAAAGTCAACGCGAAGCATACTTGTTTTCTTCTGTTTCGTAAGTGTCCAAGGGACAGGCTGAGTAGCATTTGTGTTCATGCATGACGAGATGATGATCACAGCTGGTACAGTACTCGGGACGGTCCTGACAAGACGCACAATTCGGCTCACAAGGCACACAAGTTCGATTCTTAACATCTTAACATGAACGATTAGAGAGAATGGTTAAATATGAATTCAAAAGTTCTTACAATTTTGTCGACATACCCTCAAAATAACCGTCGGGACAAACTTGCAGACAGACGGCGAGATCAGTGACATGAAGATGTGCCGGGGCACAGGTAAGGCAACTATCTGGTCCAGCGCCAGCGCATGTTTCGCATGAATCATGGCATGGCCAGCATGTGCCAACTTGATTTGGAAACGAGCGAGGCGGGCAACGGCTGACACAGGTGCTACAAATAAATCATTTAAATGTTAAGATTCTTCACTGTTTGCATTTCGCGTTGCTTACTTGTCCAAGCGATAGTGGCTGCATGCCACACACTGTGTGGGTCCACGGCCGTAACAGCCAAGGGAATCGCATTCGGCATCACAGGAATAAAGTATAGGCTTTTTATTATCATTATTGGCCAAGGCATTCGACGGCTGCTGCACAGCTGATGCTGTCGACACATTTTGTCCGTCTAGGGTTGCGGTTGCCACCTCTGGACTGGAACCGGCGCTGCTGAATATGTTTTGGTAGTTAAGATAGCTGGCAAAATTGTCCGTATTAAAGTTGCCACCCTCATTGGCCGGCTGGCCAATGTTGGAAGCCGAGGAGAATATGAACGGATTGTTTGCAACGGGACTATTCCGTAGTTGTGTATTTAATAGCTCGGATTTGAGTCGCATCGGCTGCACTGAGGTGCCATAGAAGATAAGCTGCCATTTGGAAAGGATGCCCGGCTGATTGACGCGACGACGACCACCGTTGATGACCTGCAATGTCCAACGTCCCTCGGCCTTTTCGCCCCAGAAGTGTACACTCAAGAATGGCCAGTCATCGAAATTGGACTTGACAATGTCACGCGGCCGCTCAAAAAGCAACGTGCTCGTCGTACCCATGGGCGAGGTAAGCAAAATGCGCAAATTACCACGCGGAAAGAAACGTAAGGTGATGCGGCATTGCACATGCTCCAAGTAGCGCACCTCGTTAATGGTGCCGGCACAGCCATTGACATCCATGTGTGTAGCTAACGTATAACCGTAGGCACCCTCGATTTTGCGATCCTCATTATTCTCGCGAGACTTGCATATGTGCTGCGGCGGCACCGAATTCCATTGTTCGGCCAGTGCAACCATAGCGCCTGCATCCATTAAACCATAGCCAAACTTATGGCTATACTTGCGCTTAACACCATTCAATGTCCAACCGCTCTCCTTTTCAAGTGGTCCCGGACGCGACGTGTAGACGACCAAATATTGCATATCACGCCAGGTTAGACGCGGATTTGCTTCCAGCGCCAAGGCACATATGCCAGCTGCTAGCGGCGCTGATGCCGATGTGCCTGTATGCTCAACCGTACAAATGTGATCAGGTCTCAGGTGTCCGTCCATGTCCACTGTGGCCACACTTTTGTCATGACCCGGTGTGCCGGAGCTATAGGTTGTGGCCAGCGTTGATGAGCACTCCTCCAAATACCACGGTTTAAAACTACAAAATAACAAAAACAAATCTGCTAATTCATGCACACATTGCATCGTTTGTTTAGTTACCCAGCTTGTGTAGCGCTTGAAATGGATAGTGTGAATATGGAATTGGTGTAGCCATCACAGTTGCATGAATCGGTATAACGTCCACCATTGCCAGAAGCCCATACAAATATGGAACCCTTGCCCTGACGACCGCTGGTCACGCCATAAATAAAGGCACGACGTGCCAGCGGCCCAGGCCCATCGACGGTGGAGCCATCATCTTCTGGTCCCCATGATGCGCTGTATATATCAATATGCGCTGGATTCAAACTCAATGCCTGTGCCTCGACCACATCATTCACTTTACCATCCAGCATGCGAACGCCTGCGCAAAAGCCAAAAGATATTACATTTTCACATTTAACACAAGATGCTAGTGATACTTACCACCAATTTTGGCATTATATGCCACACCAACGCCACAGTAGTTATTGAAGGCAACAGCAGCTACTTCTCCGGCGCATCGAGTGCCATGCTTGTTATCACCATTATCCTGAGGCGTTGGATCCGAATCGTTGCCATTAATATCAAAAGAGGCGTCCGGATCCTGCAAGAGTTTGCATTATTATTTTCTTTTCCATTTGCCAGAATTGAGTAGTTTTATATACATACATAGTTTTGAGCCAGATCCGGATGATTGGTTTGAATGCCATCATCTAAAATGGATACAACAACACCTTTGCCCGTGTAACCCTTCTGCCAGGCGGGACTAATATTCATGTCAAGTCCATCCTTAGCTCCACCGTTCTTTCAACCAAAATGACAAACGAAAAGAACATACAAAAATGTGATTAATAACTTTCAGTCAAATGTTTTGCTTTAACTTAAATGTTGCCAACGGACAAGGATTCTATGCAAAGTTAGGATTTAGCAGTTATGAGTACATATGATGAAAGACGGCACATGATTACATACTTTACTCACCAAATACCACTGTTCCTTAAACAACGGATCAGAGAATACGAGATGAGAGGTGACGTCGCGATACTCGAGCCTTGGTGAATGTGTGCCAACCAACGATGCGGGGTCTGGGGAATATGAAAAATGCGAATTCGTATGCGGATCGATAGCGTAGTCATTAGTTTGGCGCAATATATTGTACGGACTGTAGGTGGGTAATATGTCTTGATAAGGGCCATCCCGTTTCTGGCGTATCTTCTCGTGTTGCTGCTGCAGCCATTTAACCTACAAAAATAAGCGCAAAAACAAAACAAAAATGGTTAATTAAACATCAATCAAGCAGCGCTGTTTACGAAGGTCAAAGATCATGCATGTATTGGATACTATATATATATATATATACAGACAAACACTTACCTCGAACTCCGACTTTAAGGCACTGTGATGCTTGCGACTTGAACGCAGCGAACGCTTTGACAAGCGATGATGCTCAAACAGATAATAGTCGTCAAGGGCGCCAATCTGTGTATGATAAATAGCAATTAGTATGAGTGCGTGTGTATATATATATAGAGAATTGCAAATGTAAATTTGATCATTGTATTTGTACCTGTCCCTTATTGATGAAGCCGTATTTGTCAGCTATGCTGTCAGCCACATATTTGCCAGCGGGTATATGAACAGCAAATTCATTTGTATAGATGGGATCGTCGGGTATGCTATGCGCACCAAATATATCAATATCGTCTAAATGATGCTTCTCAGTCTGTTCAACGTTCTTCTCCTGCTTGGAGTGCTTCGCACTGGATGTTCTATGTTTGTTGTGAGTATTATTAGCCTCAGTGTCAGTCTCGGCGATGTTCAATGTTGCTTGTTTATTGTTACGTTTTCCAATTGTTTCAGCTATTTGTGTTGTTGTTGTTGTTGTTGAAACATTAATTTGTTGTTGATATTTGAAGTAATTGTTGATTGGAGAGAATTCACTGGCGCTCACGTTTAAACGGAGTATTCCAGCGGAATGTTGAGTTTTGCTTGCGCTTTCAATATCATTATTATTATTATTATAATTATTATGAGAATAATTAATATTATTATTGTAATAATTTGAATTTCTTGTGGTATTATTATGTTGAAAAGCAGCACTAGTATACCCTAGACTTAAGATCGCTAAAACTAATACAAAATATATACAGCTTGTTGCCATTCGATTACATTCACATAAATAGATTTTTCTAATGAGTTTTGCATATGGATGACATCTGCTGGCCTTCCCTTTGCCCACTTTATCTATTCGCTTTGTGTATGAACAGCGGGATGATGATAGTTGAGTTGTTCTTGTTCTTGATGATGCAGATGTTGTTGTTGTTGTTGTTGTTGCTGTTGATGTAGATTTAGATGTTGTTGTTAATGTTTTTGGCCGCAGGTTGTTATCGTTGTCGTTGACGCAATCAGTACACGTACGCTCCACAATAAATGGTAATCCGACGGCTCTTTTGTCAATGTCTATATCAAGCATATTTAACTTGGTTCAGCTCCACTTTGTGTTTGTATTTTCTTTTCTTCGGCTGTTGGGCTTGATCCCGCGTTTCTGCTCCAGAGTGTATGTGCGTGCTGGCGTGCTTGCGTGTGTGTGTGTGTGTGTGAGATGTTTCTTACTTTGTGTCCTCCAATTTTGATGTAACTTCATAGGTGTGTTATATAATTACGAATTTGGATTAGCTGTAAAAATAATATATTTATAGTTTAGTTTGCATTCGTTGACATTTAACTTTAAGCGTTCGCTTGTTTGCAAAAGCATTAAGCATTATTCTTAAGTCAAGTCAAGTCAAGTTTGTATAAAGGTGTTTCCCATAACACAGACGTTGGGTAAACAAACAAAGCAGAACAACTAATCAATAATCGTATACAACTTTAAAATAACGTTTAAGCAAAGTTTATTTATAATATTTGTGTTTACTTGTATACACCTAATAGGAAATTCCCCCTGATAACTAAAGATGAATATACACATATACATATACTATATAATTATTTCAAGTATGTACAAACGACAATCATTTGAGTTATTCATTTCAGAAGAAAGAGTCGAATTGAAATTATCATTATGTATTAATATTATTAACTTGTTGTCGTGTTTTTGCATAGCTTGATCCCGGGAATCCCGCAAATATTCACAACAACAAAAAGAAGTCAGTAAAAGTATAAACATTGTTCCACTGTATGAGAGCGGCCATAAGTCGATAATTGTATTCATGTAATTTAAGGTTTGTTGAAATACTTTTAATCACACTGTCTAAAGTCGTTGGAGCATGACAGAAAGAAAAAAACAAAAAACAAAAATAGTTTGGCTAAAAATTTAAATAAAATTCAAATAAAATGCACCAAGCTGGGATAAACACTAAACAAAAAACCATTTCGCGTCGTGCAGGACGGAATTGAAATTTCTTTTCCGTTGTTCCCAACTCTTGTGTCAACATAATGCTCCTATACATAGAAATGCATTTACCGTATGCACTACATGTATACATTTATATATGTATGGATATGCACCTACAGGCACGTCTGTATTTATAATATGTATAAAGGTTTTTTTTCTGTTGGTTGTACACACTCCATACATATTATGCTTGAGACAAGTACATTGTATAATTGTATGTACATACATACAATTATGCGAAAACACAAAAAAGTAATAAAAAAAAAAAAAAAAACAAAATAACATATTGATTCCGGTTTCTATTTTACTGTGCCATTCGTTTATACAACAACAAATCATGAATATGTATGTATGTACATGCACTGTGTTTCTATGTATGTATTTACATACAGACAGACATACATATGTGCTAATAGTTCACATACATACATACAGGCACATGTATTTGTTTTCTTTTGTTAAATTCACACACGTTCGTTTTTGCCAGCATTTAATCACTGATTTTTGATCACAAACACAGCGAAACACTTCGCACTAACCGTACAAAAACAAAAACAACAAAAAAAAGCAGTGACAATAGCATTTCGTATGCGTATGTGTGGGTGAGTGGTTAAGGCACAGATTTAACACATAAAGTTTGGTACATCGGTACCTCCATATTTAAAAGCCAAAAAGCTGCATTTGGCAATGCATTTTGCATACATATGTATGTTCTTTTGTGCACAGTTACTGACATATGTATGTATACAGAAATGCATGTACATCGCTTTTTCAGTGACATCCGCATGTCATCATACAAGCATACTGTTATGTATGTATGTAGCACAAACAAATTTTTACATACTATGTATGCAAGTGCCTACAATGTGCATGTTGCAGTCATAATTTTTTTTGATCGAACCAAAAGTAGTTTATCAACACCACTGAAGGAGAAGGTGCTTACCATGAGGAACTAACCGAACGGAACGGAGCGAACCGACCGAACGAGCAAACGACGCAACCTCGACTGCGCTCCAGCTTAAACTGAACTTTATTTTGAAGTTAAACATACACCGAAACGTCCATGTGTATGAATGTACAAATTTACGTACATATAGACATTCGTAGAGCGTCGACTATCTCTTGCTCACTGGACTTGAGCTAGTGGTAGTACGAACGTACCTACGTACGTATGTTCGAACGTTCGTACATACATATGTACATACATATACACGACTGTTCGTGTATTAATACTCATGAAAGCACAGCTTATGAGCTTTCAAAACAAAATAAAATGCAAAACAAAACACGCAACCGTGCTGTAACAAAACCCAAACTAATTAGTATTACGTATGTACAAATTTACCAATACATTTACACTATATACCTATGCAGGTATATACGAACACATTTTAGACAAGTTTCGTATGCAACTTTAAGCCAAGTTACTCACACAGGCATACATATACATACACATATATTAAGGTGTGCTCACGTATAAGCATGTTCGTATATTGGTATGTGTGTTTCTCTATTTGTATGACGCTCTCACACTGCTGACATTCAAAGAGGTAGCGTCTTCAAAACAAGGTTTTTTGTATTGAACAAACAAGATAAACGTTAGCGAATAATACTTTTTTTTGTGTTATTTGCCAAATGCACATGAATAACTAATTATACCTGTTTCTAAACACTTGCTAATTAATTTTTAAATGCAAATCGCAATATATCATTAGCAGCATTAGGAGGTTGCGGTGCACTTAAACAGGGTGACACACAACTTATAGTTCGTCCTTGTTCCATCGTGGCTCAAAATGCGCACAGCTGATTTAATGCTGCGCATACGATTGTTATCGAATTTATGAGTTGACCCATCACGGTTAGCACTGATAAGGCACCTCTGTTTTGCGTATATGGCAAATTTGTTAAACAAATGGAAATACATTAATTTTTCTTAGCCATCCGAAATTGTATAATTTGTATTTTTTATGAATATTTGTTACCTACTACCGTTAATATCAGTCATGGCCAAAACTCTCATACTCTCGCAAATATACTACACACATACAGCATACACATTGTGTATGTATCTGCTCAGAGCTCGCGGCTTGTGTTGCTCTCACCCCTTTTGAGCATCGACAGATGAAACAATCAGCAAGCAATTATGCTGGCACTGCGGCTTAAACTGTCTTAACACACCACAACGCAATCGCAAACCAAATGTTGTATGTACTACATACTATGTATGTATGCATGTATTGTTCATAAGTATCAATTGCGTATGGGAGAGTAGTGCAGATAGTTCAAGTTAATTTAATTGCGTCACATCTGCGCCGAGTGTTAGTTTCCTTTTGTGGCCAGCATCCACAAGCGGTGCCGGTCGCTTTAAATGTAAGCGAATTTTTTTGTTTTTTGTTTATGGGGTCTGTGTGCCAGTTTCATCCAAGTGCTTCCGTCGTCTACGAAATTCGCACCTTACTGCTTTGGAATCTTATGTATTTGGGGTTCCTGAAAATCGTAACGCACCAATAACACATTAAAAACATAATCTACTTTTCTGTTTTGGCATAAAATCTGTCTTTTATTGTTAGTTTGCATAAGATTTATTGGTTTTTGTTGTTTATAAACAAATCTGAAATGAAAACTATTCTTCTCATCGGTCAGCATCTTTGTTCTTCTTGATGATCCAAACGATTTTGATTCCTGTAAACATTATAAAATAATTAGTTAAATGTTCTTTATACCAAAATAAATTGTACAAATATCAGAATCGAATGGTCGCTGCTTCAATAAATTCAAAACAATCTAAGCTAGCGCCAGAAAACAAAGCTTTCGGGGTTTATTTTTAGAATGCAGAATTATAAAGTTTTTTTTTTTTCAACTGATGGGAAGTAAAATTGCTTCGGGTAAACAGGGTAATCAATCGCCCTGTTCGATTATTATAAATTTTTCTTGTTGATAGTAGAAGTATTTTATCACAAAGTAGAATAAAGTAAATCAAACTTTAATATTCTTAACCAATCCTCGCAGTTTAGACCTAATAAATGCATCAGTTTTAGGATCTTTAAATGCAATTATTAGGCCAGAAAGAAAAGAAGCAAAAAAAATATCAATGATTACTATTATATTCATTGCGCAATGAACAAAAGAAAAAGACATTAAATACGTGACTGTAATACGTAAGAAAAAGTATTAAATATCACAAATGGAAGTTATATAAATATACTTGCCGCATTTATAAGTGCATATACGTTCAAATATCTATTAAAAACCTAATGAAGTATAGCTATAGAAAGCGTTAGATTTTAATGAAAATCTTTAATGTATAAAATACTTTGTTTTGTGCAATGAATTTTGTGAAAATTTCTATGCATAACTTTTTTATAACATATTCAAATGAAATATTTGCAAATCTATAAAATGATTTTTAAAGAGATTTCATAAAAAAAAAAAGCTGTAAAAGTTGCAAGGAGCGGGAACATTATCAAAAAAGGCATTTCTAGATACAGTCATACATTTCTTTAGTTTCGGGTTAGTTAAAGACTATTTCACAGAAGTTTACCAGTTGTGCATATAAAATTCGAATAGCTTTACTATATCCACGATTCAGGTTCTTTTCTTTGGCTTTTTACCAAAAAATACATCTTTAGCATCTTATATTTAAACCAGACAGAAAAAAGCCATATAATATATCACGTTTACTGAAACAAAATCAACAAAATCCCCAAAGCACAATGTGCAAACAAACATGGAATCCAAATAGTTACCAAGTTTAAAGACTTAAAATAGAATCAGCTGAAACAAAAGTCAAATGCTTTTAAGACACGTGATGCGAATGAATCATATTCATTCATAATTGGTAGTAATAACAGGTAATTATAGCAGAATAGAATAGACCGTCAATGTGTTAAGGTGAGAAAAAAAAATTTTTGTATACAAACATCATTTTGGGGGACACATTCAATGACCTCTGCATGTGTGTATACCAAGTAAATATTAGCAAATCTTCAATCATTCGCAACTGTTTCTCAACACACACACACACACTCATTAAGACCAAGTGTTAATTTTGTGGCACATTAGGATTGCGAACCGTACATACCTTTTACTATTTAGGTTTTTTTTTTTTTTTTTTGTTACGACTCCAAGTTAAATTTTGGCCAACATAGAATATGCTGTTGAAGCCAATCTCTTTGCATTGTCATCATCATTGTGTATTTTTTCAGATAGAGAGAAAGTTATGCCCAGATATATATATATATGTACATCACGTATAACTCAGAATTTCCCACCCTCCAAAGTGAATTTAAGTCTTTTGCGCTTAATAAACGTATGTTTAAAAAGGCAACAATATTATTAGGATTTAAATAAAACGTTAGATTTGTTAAGCTCAAATCAAGAATACTTTGCTTAATGCTTGACATAAAATATTGGTTCGACAATATGATCTTAATATACAAATCCAAAAATGTTGATTGAGTTTAAAGTTTAAACTTACAGATCTATAGATCTGTTTGTTACATAGATAATTAATTTCCCGCCCTCCAAATAGCACCCAAAACCCATACTCACCATAAGTTGTTGATGCTTTTGTGTAAACACAATTGAACATTGAAAATTGTGGAGAAGGATAAGCATTAGATGTAATTATGTATATGTATACAACATATATGTATGTACTTATATTTGAGAAAATATTATCAAGACAAGTTTGATTTCTTAGGAAGGAATTAAAACAATTAAGAGAGAAAAGAAATACTCAATAAGTGGTGTGTTTAACATAAAGAAAGCAACTAAAACTATCTATATTTAAATTGTATATAAGTTGTGTTGGAGCACATTTACAATATACAATTCAATTGTCGCCAAAATACATATAGATCTGTATCTATTGAAGGCGTTTGCTTGTGTTCTTAGCTTGCATTAGGTTTAATTTTCATAATAAAACTACAAGACGTTGACATATTTAAAAAAAAAAGAAAAAGAAGATTATTAAATCATATCATAGTTGATTTTGATGATGACGTTGCAGCAGCAGCAGCAGCGGCAGCAGCGTTATGTTTTAAAATTGTTATATTAAGTATTTTCTTATTATTTGTTGTTTGTTTTGTTTTTTGTTGTTGGTTATGCATGCATTTGTTCACAATATCTGTGAAGATTCATTAAGAGATGCCGATTTACGCACTATCCACACTGGTCCATTCATTTAAACGGTTGTCTTAAAAACGACGTCGTCCCCATGGAACATTATTTCCGCCATTATTTCCACGTTGATTGCCGCCTTGGTTCATATTGTTAACCCCAAATTCAAAAGCACCGAAGGAGTCCTATTCGAGCAAGGAAAGTACAATTGTTCAATTGAGTTACTTGTTACAGTTTTCGACTGATTGTAGAACAACCCAAATACAAAAACCCCAAAAAAAAAAAAAAACAAATTATAATTGTAATAATAATTAGATCAAAAAAAAAAAACAAAAACCAATTAAATAAACCCGCACAAGCCCAAATATAATACAAATATTTCCCCACATGCCCACATTGGTTATAAATGCAATTAGTTTGCGTGTTGCACGCTCATTAAAAGCAACTGATAAATAATTGGCTTATGCCATTACTAAAGTGATAGATAAGCCTAATTGATTTTCATTATAATAAGATACAAAATCACGAACATTTCATAATAAGAAGCGCGTTTGCGATGCTTCATTTCGAATACAAATTAATACAAAAAAAAAAAAAGAAGAACAATACTTTCAGTAACTGAATCGTGCTAAAACTATTACAGTTTGTACAGCATAAAGATTGAAAAAAAAAAGAAGAGAATTATTGACTGCAATTGATTCCACTGAACGCAACATTTCTTAGATTTGCTTATTGCCCAACAGCTGCTATAAGAAAATATTCCTTGCTAAAAAATAGTACTAGACAAACTACTTGGTTGTATTGAGACCAAAGCTCTTTCGGTAAGTGCAACAGGAAATAGGTAAGAAATATTTGCCAGTGGAATCATGCTGTAATTGATGATGAAATCATCCCAAGTTTTTGTAAAGATGCGTTTTAAAGTTGCAATCCGCCCAACTATAGTTATCTGCCCTTAGTATCTCCCATCTATTATCTATGAATCAGAATCAGAAGAGTTAATAAGATTTTTAAACCATATTAAAGAGGTGAGGGTGAGGTGGTGGTAATGTGGTTATGATAATGTTATATACATGCATATACCCATATCAGATGGAAACATTAGAAACAGATAGTAAATGTGCCTCAACACTACGTCTGGGTACGCGTACATACCTGTTGCTGATTGTTTGGGCCGGGTCCAGCATTGCCGCCAGCCATGGACGCATTATTATTGTTACCTAAGTTAAAAAGTTAAGGTTTTATACATGCTCATTATAGCGTTGATTATTAAAGTCAAGCGAACTTACCTCTGAATACTTCAAATGGTGAATTGCTATTGCCACCGAAATTGTCAAAGTTGGCATTGCCACCACCACCTCCGTTACCACCGCCGCCTCCATTGCCACCGAAGCCCTCCTGCTGATCAAGCAGCGAGTTCAGCTGCTGTGCCTGCATAAACAATGTGTTCTCCTGCTGGCGTCGTCGCATATCCTCTTCCTGGCGCACCATACGACTCTGCATTTCGGACTGGTGGCGACGCATCGTTTCCTCCTCGCGTTTACGCATTTCCTCGGCCTGCTTCTCACGCATTTCCCATTCCAATTTCTTGCGCTTATTATCTGATTCGCGTTTTCTTAATTCTATAAAATTGTATTCATGTATTAGTTGGATGTATCAATTGGCTTGTTTGGTATGTCGTATGTCTATGGCCGAAAGTTGACAGAAACTGCTTTGCAGATAACAATAAAAATTTATGAGCGATTTGGCGCAACCCGTTTAGTAACGAAATATATATTTATATATATATATTTATCAAGAACATATAAAGGTGCATTGAAATATGTACAAAATAATGGATGTGCTTGGGAAAACGATCACCAGCATTTGTGTCCCAAAAAACCCAATTAAAAAAAGATATAACAACAATATCTTCAAGCCAGATTTCACATAAGACTGTGTGAGTTTCGCTTTGAAAAACCACACAAATGTTAACCAAAGTTAACACTTCTACTGGCAAACGCCAAATATAAATGCCTATTAAGCCCAGGTATGTATCATACTATTGATAAATTCTTTAAACACATCTTATTCACATACTGTAAAGCAGGGTTAAGCTCAACGCTTATTCCCTGTTTAAGCCCCGCCAAACCATTTCGATTTTACCCTACATCAAATCTCATAGGCGAGATCAGTACGAAAGAAAAGAGTTGTAAGTCACAAAAACAAGAACCTACTTAATACCCAACCCACAAAATGTTTACTGTATTTAAAAAAACAAAAATTAGCTTCATATTTGCTTATAGCATATTTCACACACAAAGGATTAAGTCGCTATTACCACATAAGTCTACAACAACTGTCGCGTCAACATGAACATCTCGTTCAAATCATGCGGTTTATTGTGCTAAGACTTTTTGCTGTGGAACAATACAAAAAACCGAAAACAGACGATTTCAGTTTTTTGCATCAGTTTTTCAAAAGAAATTCTGCAAATGGTCATCAATAATATAAGCTAATAAGTGATGGTATCTAGAAAAATCTCTCCTCTCAAACGGAAATCAGTAACGTTTGCGTTTTATTCAAAAAGAATGTAATACACGCCTTAATGGAAAAGCCTTGTAGAGCCTTGATGAAAACATGTTTTGTAAAAATCAGAGAGCTACAAGTACAATTTCCTTAGATCATTAAAACGAATTCTTTGTAAAGATTCTATCATGAAAGATCTTATCAACTCTATTCACAAATGCTTAATGTTAAATGAATCAGCAGAATATAACTAACTATTCATTAAGAAACAAAATCAATTATATATATATAATATGTGCTTGAGTTGAGTCCCAAAGAAAATGGTTAAAAGTTTTGTCATTCTATACGTAATGTTCACAAAAGAGTTTACCCAAAAACATATAAATATCTTGCCCAAATGAAGTGATCTCGCGAGTATCCAGCATAAGGATATTAGTTTCATAGTGTAAATGTTAGCAGATTGAAAACACTGAAAACAGTGGAAACAGTCGGTAATGTCCGACTGAAAATTGCATATTGTTTTGCGAAATAAAATCTTCGGCTAGCCGGAGATAATGGTTTTTTTTGTATATTATTTTTTGAAAGAAAACACGTTTTATCCTGTTATACTGACCTTGGCGTAAAAGCTCTGTTTCTTGCTCATAGCGAGCATACTCCATTTGAGCATCAAGCTTCTCTTCTTCCATTTTGAGCTCACGCTTGAGCGCATCTTGTTTGCTTTTGAAGAGATCGTGCAACTGTTTCCATCTGGAGCCGTACTCGTGCTCAAATGAATTAAGATCGGCGAAACGAGGACCAACGCTGCGCTCCTGATTAAATTCTTGCAACTTCTTGTTGAGCGCCTTCTCGGGCAATCCATCGTTATCATCGTTCACCTCCATCGGTTCCACCAAGCATGGACGCAACGAGGCCGTTAAAAAGAAGCATTTCTCATTGCACAAGCGCAGACAGGCGCTGGCCGATGATTTTTTGGCAAACTCAACGGTGCCCTCGCCCATATGCTTGCCACGATCATCGACCGTTATGCTGGCCCGCTCAATGGGTCCGAAGATTTCAAAGGATTTGTAGAGCAGCTCGTTGGACACAAACGGTGTCAGATTGCTAACACGCAATATTGTCGCATTAGGGGCAAAACGAACGCGCAGCTGGCGACCCTTGCGCAGGGAGCCATCTAAAGCACGCTTGGCCTTTTCGGCATTGACATGATAATCGACCTTAAGGAATGTAAAGTTCTTTTCTAGATTTGAAAATATCTCGCCTATTTCACCAAATGGCTTGAACATTTCACGCAATTCCTCATCGGTAATATCGTTGGTCAGATTGCCAACATACAGACGATTGCGGCCAGAGAACTTGGTCTCCTGGGCAACTTCGATCGGTGGTAGCTCATGGGTGGGGCCGCTAATACTGCGCAAACGTTGGGCTATATAGAAATCATCGCCACCGCCGCGCTGTGTGTTGTTGTTGTTGTTACCGCCGCCAGAGTTTTGTCCGCCGCCACCACCACCGCCGCCGCCGCCACCACCTCCACCGCCACCACCACCACCGCCGCCACGACCGCCGCGCATTCTATCGCGTCCACCGCCTTGTCCGCCACCACCGCCTTGTGGACCACCACCACCACCACCACCACCGCCGCCGCCACCACCGCGAGCTCTAAATGCTTGATTTTGAGCATGCGCATGAGCTTGAGCTTGGGCTTGAGCTTGGGCTTGTGCCTGAGCTTGGGCCTGAGCTTGAAGTTGTGCTTGAACTTGAGCTTGGGCAGCTTGATTTGGATTTGCAATTGCACTGTTGTTTGTATCGTTAGCTTTCTCATTTTGATTTCCTCCTTCCACTTTGGGTACTTCTGTTGCTGACTTTTGCTATATATGTGTGTGTATTATATGTATATATATTTATATGGATGTGAGTATATAAAGAAAGTAATAAATGTGATATACACTACGCAATTGTTTAACTACAGTTTTCATTGAACACTTGACTTGTTTGACTCTTATGGTGTTAAAATAATCGACACAGCTTATCTTCATAAAGACAAATTGTAAGTGAACAAAACAATAATCATTCATATGTTATGTTAAAAAAAAGTCTTTAAAATCAAAATATGACAAATCATAGTCAGAGTTGAGGTTGAAAAACATTTAATTGGGCATTGAGCAGGAAGAACATTTAATTAGTTTGGACAATTACTTAAACTTAGCGACAATATTACAATTTTCTTGCAGAGCAGCAGCGCAGCAGATCTTGTCTAAATACAAAAATCATAGAAAATTATAATACAATATGTATACAAATTACAATTGGTTACTTGAGTCTTTAGTTAGGTGATAAAGCAAAAGGAATTGCATTTGTCAAATGGTTTACGGCATTAAATCGATCAATTACGATCCACGGTTTGTCGTACGATATGAAAAGTTCTTAATATTGTACTTTTACATTGTTAAATATGTGTACCCGTTTGTTATAAAATATGGATGCATATAAATGGATGCTTACATAAACAGACTTGGCCCCTTTTAATAGTATTAAACAAGTAACCCCACATTTAATTATACCTACTACGAATTTCAGCTCAACAACTCAGTTGTTTCCAACAACTTTTATACGATTAATAAATAATTTATACATATCAATTTCGATTGTTTTAAGGACTGCAAACCATCACTAGCGCTTTTATCGCTGCTGGCTTACCAACAGTAAACAAATGAGCGTTGCCAACAGCAAATCGATCGATTCCGTTGCTACAGCAGGCATGATCTACGACAACAAAGTAGACGCCAAGTGCGTCGTTGCTTTGACAAAGCCGTGAGTAAAAAGTTGTCATTAACCGATAATTAGTACTAGAACCGGTGAAAACAATCAATACCAATCAAAAATATGAATTAAGCCCGAACACAAATGCGATTTGATTCAATAAACCAAACCTATTTACAAATTTTTGCAAACTAAGATTTGATGAAGATTTCAGTTTGATTAAACATTCACTGGAATCGTATTAGTCCAGAGTTTCGAAATCTAATAATGTTTGCAGCCCTGAGCATGCTAAATAGGCAGCCCTTATCACAAATTTAACTAACAAAACTACCCAACACTTATATTCAGGTTTTTTGCATGTAGAGAACCCAGTGTTTTATGATTAACAATAAAGCAAAATAAAAAAAACCATATTCAATAGCTTAGACTTCGTTAAACGTTCAACAACTATAACCCACACACTTAAGACCTCTTTTGCGTCACAATTGGAGCATAAATACAATGTTTTCATTTTAAAATATTTTGTAAACAAAAAATATAAATCCCAAATATGCCTGAAGTCAACTCTTCAATCACGTGATAAAGACATATCAGTCGTGCAATATACAAAGTAAAGACAGGTCATTTGTGTACTTGCTGTTTTAGCCCTTAGTGTTATACTTTTAGGTTAAAAATATGGTACTATTGCCATACCCGCCCACAACATGGGCATCATTTGCCGGTTGTAAAAAACCGCACAGCAAATAGCGCTTCTATTTGCAACTACAACGACACAAGCTGTTGTTAACTAAAAGCCATTGGTGCGAATGAGATGAGCATATATGCATGTATATGAACAAAATGTATGGCGCATACATAGAAACGTACTGTCACGTACGTGTGTACAACAATCATACATTTGAATTATACAGAAGAAATGTTTGCATTACACAAAACAAAACACAAAATATTACACACAACAGTTTTGTAAATTTAACTTCTACAGAATCCATATTGATGGGATACATTAATATGATTTCAGCCACTGTTTTCTTTAAATTTCTTGACACACAGCATCATAGTAATTCGTCGACCGCCATTGTAAATTAGCAGGCAAGTACCTTTTAAGCGTACATACATACATGCACATGTACATACACTGTTTGTAGACGCACTAATAAAGCCACACTTGTAGGAATTACCATTAATTATTAATGTACCGTGTACAAGACATGACCCCCTTTTGTAGAACACAAGCATATTAATGCCGACAGTGATAATTGGAGTTCAATAGAATTACAATTTTCTATCACTATACAATTGTTTGTACGCGTGTATATATCCTTCTTTTACTTACGTTTGCATTCTGGTTTTGAAAATTCGACCTATTTTGATTACCGACACGACTGCGGTTACGATTTCCACCTCCACCGAATCCACCCTTGTTTGCAAAATTCTTATTTTGATTCTGGCCACCACCGCCATTTTGATTGTTCTGGGCGAATCGTTGTCTTTTTTCAGCCGGTCCACCGTCTAAAGCTCCTTCGTTTTGCTTTTGTGGACCATGTTTGCCGATATTCTTATTTGGCTGATTGTTAGCTCTTGATTGGCGCTGTGGCAAAGGTGTGGAAATTGCAGGATTATCCATTTTCGCCGAATTTTCCATTCCAAAATGGACGAAAAATAAATATTATTAACTTGACTTATACGACCGTCCTGCTCTGTTCAGGAACTAAAGCGTATTAAAACAATAAAATGATTGTGGAAACGAAACAGTTCTATAGCAGGGTTGTTTTCCTCGTGCTCAACTATCGATATAGTTGTAGCTGGTCAAATGCAAAATGATATGAATATTGGAATGAAATGAAATAAATCACTTTTATCATACATTATTCAAATTAGGATAAATTACGAAAAACATTCGATTAATTTATAAATCAGGCGACAATCAAAAAATCGGCTTATAATGCCATTTTAAATTGGAATTATCTACTTATAAAATATCTACGTTTTTTTTATTATATTTATTATTTAAACTTGAAGCCTATACACGAATATTAATATTTCAGAATTCCGATGTGAAAAAACCAATTGTTTTTGAAGTGGAATATCCAGAACTCTAAGGCTATCTATATTTAAAAATAAAAAATTGTTATTATTTAATCATTATGCAGTTGTTAAACTTACCTATTTCATAAAATCCTTTTTTAAAGTACTTTAAAAACATTTCTATCGGAAAATTCAATAGTTTGCGACGCAAAAGTTCTAATACAGCTAACGTGGCAGAAGTAAGAGCCTTTAACTAAAAATATTTACAAACATTAACGTTTTCCCTGTTGAACACACAATATTTGACGTGCCCACTTACAGTTGCAAAAACCACATAATAGACTAGAGTGGTTGGAAACAGAAATAATATTGCAGAAAAGAAAATTGTTGCAAGATACAGCTGTCGATTCATATAGTTGTGGGCTTCAATACGATCTGAAAATTGATATAAAATAAAATGGCAGTTAGGCAGTTTCAAATGTATTTTTTTCAAATTGCATTACTTCTTAGTATATTATATTGTTTGCCTCGTACAACTTGCCATAATACTGTAAGTCCTTTAACTTCAACATTGTTCAACCTAAAATAAACAAAGTGTTAAAGTATTGTTACTTAAAAAAATACTCTCATTAAACTAACACTTTGGTATAAACGTAAAAGCAATGAGCATGTAAGCCAACAATTGAGATCAAGTCAGCAAGAAGTGCTATTTGATATGTCAGTCCCAAGCAACCAAATGCACCAATTGCAAGAAAAACCTGTCGCACAATTGGCTCAATCAAATCTGCAAGACAAAACGGATTGTTTTAGATAATAAATAGATGAATTTCTATAATATTGTATACCCAAAAACGTTGACCACAATTCAATGTGATATTTAAAACAATCAAGAAAAAAATTATTAAGATGTATGTTTAGTTTGAGACCAATGGGACTGCCCTCTAAAACTTTTAACAAGCCGTACAACTGCTGAATAATAATCTGTAAAGTACGAGCATTAAACGCATTACTATAAAACAATTAATTGTAACGTTGAGCTTACATGGGAGATTTGGATAAGGTAATCGCCTGGATGAGAAACAAGGGTAAACAGCACCAGCATCAATATAATACCCAATGCTCGATCTATGATTATATTACTCAACCTAGAGCTGAAAAAAACAAACAGAAGTTAAAAAATGCATATAAATTGCATTATAATCTTACCCATTTTCATATATCGATTGCCAATCCTTGTAGTGTTTATATATAACAGTATGTGTCACTATGCCATTGATAAATGTATTCTCAACAATATATTTGAACAACATCATTGGAATATTTGCCAGAAAACAAATTGTTCGATTAGCATAGAAGCCTATGCCACGCGTGTTGTGACGAGGATCAAACTTGGGTTGAACCAAATGTGCCAGCATATAAAAATCGCATTCATCATAGTCCTCGCGTGGCCATTGCTGGAGAGTATTTTGCCCTTTGACAACCAGACTACGTACTAATTGTTGATCATAAAGTATTAGTTTGATGGGCTTCAGACGTTCGGGTGTTATTCCAGTAAAGATTAATGAAATGTTTGGTGAGTCCTTGGTGTAGGTGAAGCATAAGATCATATCGTGTGAACGGCAATAGCTTGTGTCCGCAAAGAAATCACTGCACAGGATTGAACCCAGGAAACGCATTTTATTGGAATCCGGGTCAGGCTTACAGTTGTCAACGTCCACCACATAATACACGACAACATTGTCCTCGCTGATGTGTAACTGTCCATATAGATGGCAGGTGCGTTTTAAATAGAAGTATTCAGTTGGTAAAAATATTTTTATGCTCATTGTTTACAACTGTTTTGGCTTTAATTAACCTCATAATACAAAACAAAACATTCTTAGGGCATTAATTATCGATATGCCAACATTGTCTAGTCGATAGTGCATTTATCGCATCTGCTTAAGAGCCCTCTAAATGCATGCAACCGTGCATAAATTCGTGTTTCAATTCACAATTTCATGATTTTTCACGTGTTCTGTTTTAATCGTTTCGCAGATATTTATTGACATACACATTCGCATATTAAAGGGATACATATTTCATCGGCATTCGTCGAAGAGTCTACAAAAAAATTTTTCTTCTAAAAAGACAGTTGTTTAATTATCACAATGGGATATGATGGTAAGTTAAAACGTTTAACTGCAATGTCATGCCTTGAAAGTACGTTTTTATTAATGTTCGTAAGTTTGCGCATCGGCTAATTTACACATGTATGTACAGTCGGCTGAAAATTTATTCGTACACTTTTGCCTTACAAGTGTTTGATATATTTTTCTTTAAACTAGGTAATGCCTTAACTTAGCAAATGGTTTCATAATGAACTCCAATATGAACACTAAAACCTTAATTCGACAAACACAGCTAACAATGACATCTTAAACGTATAGCATTTTGTTATTGCCATTTTTTCTTCTTCTTCATTCAGTGTTAAATGTTCAACAAATGCTGAAAATCCTTTGACTGCAAATGTGCATGTGCATTTATTTTCCAATGAATGCGGATAACCAGCTATTGCCCATTACAGTTTCGCCGCCATGTTTGACACTAGAAACTTAAATATTCTCATTTTTGGCTTTATTCACCGCCATCGTGCACAAATATATCACACATTTCTGTGTGATTTTCAAGAAAAACACCAATTTAAGGAATCAAAGCTTGACCTTGTTCCATTTAATCGAAGCGCACAACAAAACTGACTGCAGTAACAAACATAGGAGCTTGTTTTTGAGTATAACGAATAGTGTGTGTTTAATTATTGGGCCGACTGTGTGTATGCATGTACAATAGTTTACATAAATAGAATCAAATGTATTGAAGCTTGCAAATTTAGACTTTACACACACAAACAAACGAACTTAATCGGCGCTGTTTGCAGTTTGTTTGCTCTAAAGTTTAAACAATAATTTCCGCAAATATACATTCTGAATGCATATTTGTTAAGCTTTTCGCTGTTGGCATTGCAAAAAATGCATACGCATTTATGTATGTATGTGTGAGTGTAGGTGCACAGCGACCTACCGCATACGATTTTTTTTCCCACCAAAATAATAGCAATGCGTGTGTTGATGGTGAAGTTCGTACAAAATACATACATACATACATGTGTATCGATATGCATAAATGCAAGTGTGCGTGTGGGGGAAAGTCTGTATGTGTGTGTGTGCAACAACTCCCAACTCCCATCAATACACAATTTATTGCACGCCTGTGTATGTATGCAGAATTTTATTCTCAGTCAGTCGGTCAGGAAAACTGTTTCGATTATGTAGATTATTGCAACAGATAGGCAAAAGTGTGTTAAATACTTCATCGAAAATGAATAAAAGAAATTTCGAAAAGCATCATAGAGATACACACCAAGGTAAATAGTGAAAAAGTGTATATTGCATAGTGATTAACACTTAAAGCTAGAAGCCATATTTTCGCACTTTATACATGATGCTCTCGTTATTAGTTGGTGGCGATAGCAAACAATGGGGGCTCAGTTATATATGTGTTGAAAGCTTTTTGTAAACTAATGTTTAACCTATTGTTTTATGTTCAAACAGATCGTGACCGTGACCGCGACCGCGACCGTCGTCGCCATCGTTCCCGTTCCCGTGATCGTCATCGTGACCGCTCTAGGGATCGTCGCCATCATCGCAATTCGCGTCGCAAGCCATCGCTTTATTGGGATGTGCCACCGCCTGGATTTGAGCATATTACACCAATGCAGTACAAAGCGATGCAAGCGTCGGGACAAATCCCCGCCAGCGTTGTGCCAGATACTCCGCAAACAGCTGTGCCCGTTGTGGGCTCAACAATAACACGTCAGGCTCGACGTTTGTATGTGGGCAACATTCCGTTTGGTGTCA
The DNA here is from genome assembly GCA_035044725.1 of Scaptomyza caliginosa. Taxonomy (NCBI): domain Eukaryota; kingdom Metazoa; phylum Arthropoda; class Insecta; order Diptera; family Drosophilidae; genus Scaptomyza; species Scaptomyza caliginosa. The sequence goes on along the minus strand of JAWNNR010000739.1, from coordinate 516,500 downwards.
CCGAGGAGGAAATGATGGAGTTTTTCAATCAACAAATGCATTTAGTTGGTTTAGCACAAGCCGCTGGCAGCCCAGTTTTGGCATGCCAAATTAATTTGGACAAGAACTTTGCTTTCCTCGAGTTCAGATCTATAGATGAGACCACCCAGGCCATGGCCTTCGATGGCATCAATTTGAAAGGACAAGACCTCAAAATAAGGCGCCCACACGATTATCAACCAATGCCGGGCATCACCGATACACCAGCTGTAAAGCCTGCTGTTGGTAAGTTTGCGAACGAAATCATACGAAAAACCCATTTTTTAAAACATTTCTTTGTTAAACAGTTTCCAGTGGAGTTATCTCAACAGTTGTGCCCGATTCGCCACACAAAATATTTATTGGCGGTCTGCCCAACTATTTAAATGACGAACAGGTAAGCAAAGATGCCCTATAGAAAATATATTTAATCAATAAAGTATTATTATGTTGCAGGTGAAAGAATTGTTGCTATCTTTTGGTAAGCTAAGAGCTTTTAATCTTGTTAAGGATGCTGCCACTGGCTTGAGCAAGGGTTATGCCTTTTGCGAATACGTTGATCTTAGCATTACGGATCAGGTAAGCATAGTTTGTTTTGTTCTTTCTCCTACTCTAAATAGCGCCGTCTCATCTCAATTTGTGATATACTTTTTCTCTCTTTCAAGTCAATTGCTGGATTGAATGGCATGCAGCTGGGTGACAAGAAACTGATCGTACAGCGTGCCAGTGTGGGTGCCAAAAATGCTCAGAATGCGGCTAACACTAGCCAATCGGTTATGTTGCAAGTGCCAGGCCTGTCAACAGTGGTCACATCTGGTCCACCCACTGAGGTGCTGTGCCTATTGAACATGGTCACACCCGATGAGCTGCGCGACGAAGAGGAGTATGAGGATATCTTGGAGGATATTAAGGAGGAGTGCACTAAATATGGCGTCGTACGCAGCGTTGAAATACCGCGTCCAATCGAAGGCGTTGAAGTTCCTGGTTGCGGCAAAGTGTTTGTCGAATTTAACTCGGTTCTCGATTGTCAGAAGGCACAGCAGGCTCTGACTGGACGCAAGTTTAGCGATCGCGTTGTTGTTACATCATACTTTGATCCAGACAAGTATCATAGACGCGAATTTTAGATGAAATTTCTACGTATTTCTCACATTCACCAATATGTCCAATGAAAAAAAAACAAACAACAACAAATACAACTACAAAAAAAAAAAAAACCAAAACAAAATCGCATAATAAAATAACATCATGACTTTTATCCAACATACAATAATATGGTTTATCTATCGCACAATGCGATTTTCTGATCCGTGCAAGCAAACATTAAAGAAGATAAATAAAACAAAATTGATATTACTTATACCGTATAAACTTTATTTGGCATTGAAGGACAAAAGGAAGACATAATTATTATAACTATTATTTATATTTGTTGTTGTACACATTTATAAAAGTATTAAAACACAAATTTCTATTTTGTTTAGCAATTTATCGGTGCCGTAGAATATGTGAAACGTTTTGCTAAAAACATTTTAAGCTTATCAGTTTGAACATTTTGGTTAGATATGCGTTTAAGGGATTAACATTGTGCCGGGTAAAACCTAATAGCTTTGAAATTGAAATGCAATTGTTTTCATCATTCATATTTGTTTGAATAAAAAGTTTGTATTGCAAAATGGCTACAAAAATCATGCGATAAAAGTCAGTGTCCAAAGGTAACTCGTGGTAATCATCTAGCTGATTATATCTTGTTCAAACGTACTCCAGCCACAGCTAGAATGAATAAGTTTTCGTAAATAAATATTAATATTTAGTTGATGAAATGTTTTGAAACAACAGCTACAAAATCGTAGATGCATGGGTATCACATAAACGTCAGTTTGAACGATAAAAACATACATCGATTTGTTAGTGTATCTTGATTTGTGATGATTTGACTAAAAAAACACACATTTCAATAGTGGAATGCGTTAATGTTCCCATGGATAAGCAGTCATATGCAGAATGTTTGGTAAGTAAAAGATGTGTTCTTAAGTTAATACACTAAATATGTGATATGTGTGAAAATACTAGAAATATGATTAGCATGGCTGCTGCATTAAGAAAGTGCCCGACTCGAAATGTTGATATTGACTAAAAGTGATGACAATTCCAGCTCCTCACTGAATTTGTTGCGCAGTATGACGCTGTGATAGCCTTGGCGAATACAGGTTAATGGATAACAGGCCTGAGCTATGAAATGCGTTTCAGCAAACATATCTTCGTCCTGGACCTCGAAGCGCAGCAGGGCAAATTGTGGATTGTGCACGGTAAATTCAAAGGATTCGTTCCAAATGGGATTGAAGCCGTTCTCATTGACCTTGCTGCGGTATTTAATGCCGCTGTCAAAGCTGGCGCCAACGATTTCCACAACGATTTGTGGATTATTCGATTTGCCACCGCGGAATAGATGACGTGCCGCAATGATGCGCATGCTAACCTTGACCTCATTGAGGCCGTCTGACAAGGGATTGTTGGGATTAAAGCTTTCGGATTTCATAAATGCTGGCTTCAGCACATAGCCACACTGGCCATTATTGCGGAATTTCGCTTGGTTTAGCTGCATGGCCTTGTCGCCCGTCTGATAGTTAAGCGCAATCATCTGCGAGCCAATGTTCCAAAATGGCACCGGATTAAAGTTGGATGAGTCCAAACGTTGTCCCTTGGGATATACGCGACTTATTTGATTGCGATGATATGAGAGAAATATGGACATATTCTGTTGTATAAATTGCTTTTCCGCTTTCGTTTCGGGAAAGCTGGACATCTCTTGAAAGATCCAAGAATGATCGCGAAATGGTACACTGCGAAAATAGATAATCAAATCGGACATCTCTTTGGCAACACGCGCTGTACGCTCCTTTTTGCGACGCTCTGTGGCCAATTGACTAGCGATCAGTGCAGCATCCTGTATGGCTTTGATCCATTCGTAAGCTGTCTCCTGATTGTCGAATCCAATTATGAACGGATTTTGCATTGTTGGCGTTTGTATCTGTAGTTTAAATATAATGCCTGGCTCATTCGATTCAAAGAGCGAAGCCACAGCGCCATATATCTCAATTGAATCGGTGCGTCCATCATTGCCCTCATCATTCACCGAATTGTAATCCTCAGTGGCAGAATCAATAACCTTTTTTGTGTAAAACAAAACAAAGAGTTTAGTTATCAACAGAGCAACTTGTGTTTAATGCTTACCTTGACATAGTTGGCTGGCAAATGTTGTTGTATCATGCCACCGTAATCGCCTTTCCACCACATCGAATTGTTACGCTGCACGTTCGTAATGATCGCATGCTTGGGAAAGGAGAGCTCGTCGGGCTTATCGGCCTTGTAGCTATACAGGGCTTTGCATGTGACATACTCCTCCAGATTGGCGCCCATATAGTTGGAGGCGCCAGTGCTATCGCTTAAACAATGTTCTCCAAGCGGTTGCGCATTCTCAATAAGTGTCTGACGCAGCAGCTCCTGGGAAACGGGATGGGCAAGCTTAACGTTGCGATACAGCGGATTCCTCATATAATAATGAATAAGCGATACCAAAGACTCAAATTGCATGGTATCAATGGCATACAGGCGTCCCTCCTGCAGTATGCGACAATGTTTGATTTTGCGATTTATCGTAAACGAGATGACAAATGTATTGACGCTATGCACCGATGGCCGCACCAGAAACGAACCAATCTCTAGCTTAATCAAACACTGCTCAGCCTGCTCCTTGGTGGTGTTCTGATGGAACCACTCTTGACTCTCGTGCTTCTTGGGCTGCGGCACTGGCTCCTTGAGTATAATCGAGAACTCCGAGCTGCGTAGCATATTCTTGCGATAGTACACAATCAGCGAGTATAGCGAATCGAAGACAAAGTTCTCAACCAGATAATACTTGATGGAACCGTTCTCGTGCTTCAGCTTAATGCGACAATGATTGGGTCGATTGCGACGCCAAAAGGATAAGCTGTAGTCACCAACAAAGGTAGCCGATTCGCGTACCAAAAACGTGCCATCACCAAGATGTTTATATGTCTCCAGCAATTGATCCGCTTCCTGTCGTCCACCTTAAAGCAAACGAAATGCAACAATAACAACGAAAGAGAAACTAATCAAGACTTACCCTCCAATTTGCCGTGAAACCAATTTTCACCAAAATGCAGCTCATCATTGGCCGATGTATCCTTCTGTTTCTGTTGCATATTGCTATTCAAAGTACATGCAGATAATCCAAAATCATCATCCTCCGAATTCCCATTGCGGCATTCGCTTATCTCCGATGTATAGATTAACTCCTGTTGTGTAAGCACAAACTGATAGAGGTTCCATGACTTATCGACGGGATCCTTGAAGTACAGCAAACCCTTCTTCAATATTTTCTGCATATTATCATTGTCATCCGTTGCACCGCCCAGTGAGGAACGATGGCTAAACGTAGCTATCGTTCCATTGTTACCAACCATTGCCGGCAGATTAATTGCACTAACATTCTCATCGAATTGTGGCAACTTTTTGTGCTTAAGCATGATTTTGCGACGCAACTGATTGGGCGATGGCAAATGCAGCTCGTTTCGATCACACGGCTGGGTGAGCAGCATATCTCCAAAGACCTGCAACAAATATACATACATATACTGACTGAAACGGAGTGAAAACTAACAATTCAGACTCACCTCAATTAAAGCATGCGCCATATTTCGTTGCTGCTCTAGAGAGCAATTCTGCTCAATGGACAGAATAACTGGATACTCCGATGTGGTGAATGCATAATCTTTGATCGTCTTAATGACATCCATGAATTTGATTTTGGAAGTCATGGTGTGACCATGGAATATGTACGGTAAGTTATCGGGTCCATTCCAGCAATCAAGCTCTATGCAACGGCAGCCCATGCGCAGTGCTCGAGCATATGCCTCGCAAGAAGATTCGCTGGAGAACTGATCTCCCGTTAGATATGTGTTATGTGATGAAGCGATCCAGTAGGAGGACAATGGCTGGTTCATGTCCATGAAGACGCTATCGTATTTCGTGTCCCACAAATCATTCTGTTTGGAGAAAAGATAGTCGACAAACTCTGAGATTGTCAAATATGGTTCCTCCACATCCCGCTCAACATCCTGCACAAAGTCGCGCATGAATGCGGATATGATATTCAAGTCACCAGCATTATAATCGTGCTGTTCCGTTTCCAGAAACTTTTTAAACTCAATGGGTCGCACCACCTTTTTATCCTCCGAATAGGCAAACTCTGTGCCAGCAAGAACATTAACAAAATTAACGGGCAGCAAAAGTTTCTGATATAAACGCGAAAAATCATCAAATTTCAAATCATGTTTGCGCCGGATGTCGTCTGTGAAGCATTCCATAAACTTGCTGGTGCTCATTTTACAACTGACGCTGCTCAAGAACGTTTTAAAATCCTTAATGGTCACTTGTGAGTTCTGCTCGGATTTGGTCAAGTGCGAGTTAACATTCTCGAACGAATAGTATTCGCGTCGCAGCCAGCGATCAATTTGCAGTGGATACGATGAGTTCACAGTATCCTTAACCATATATCTCAAGCCTCGCACCCAATTATCGGCCTCGATCTCGGAGAGCGCAACAACCGAGAAACTTTTTAGCTTAAAACTATTGCCATACATGATGACAAAACATTTGCTGTTCTCGAAACGCTGACAGTCATCGGCATGCAGTCGAAACTCCTTTGAGTTCTTGCCAACGCGAATCTCACGTATTTCCCGCAACTGGATCGTTCCCTCGTACTCGGTGCGTGTCTGAGCAGCGACTGTTGACCATAACAGCTGACGCGTTTCTCTGATAAGCATTAGGTGTCGTCGATCGGGGCGTCGTTGTTTTCCATATAGTTTCGTTACAATTGTTCCGCGCTCTAGCATACAGATTGTCTGCTCCATTTCGCCCAGCAGGGGAGTGTTCATTGCACTAAAACAACTCATTATAGTTTCTTGATTTAATAATTGAAGATCACCAAACATGCATGAGTTTGAGTATTTGTTCCAATATGTTTCATGTAGCTATGAAATTGATGTTTGTTGGCGATCGCTCTTTAGGGCTTGAAGAGCATTGAACGTGTTGTGCGATGATTCATTGACGTTTTATTAATCCGTTTTGAATGGAAATTGGTTAAATTTGTTATTGATTACAATTGCACTTGTTGAATGTACTATTTTCTTTGGATATATTGGTTGTACTGTAAAAATATCGATAATATCAACATCAACGTTAGCAATGTAAGCTAACATGAAACGTAACGGCAACGTAACGGACATAAGAGCAGATATTGGTACTGAACTGCAGAGAGCAAAAATACGCATTGCGCAGGACCATTTTCCTTCTCTTGTGACGTCAGCATTTACCACAAGTTTGCTTCTTTTTTTTTGAGATAATGTTATTTTGAAGGAGATTTTGCTACGACCAGCTATATGTGAAATGAGTATTTTCATAATTGAGATTCTTCAAATACGCTATAATGATTTTAAATAAAACTACAGGATTATTTAAAAATATATAAGTTATGTCTTTTTCACGTTAACGCAAACGCAAAACGCTGTGAACACACTTAACATACCTTATCGATAGGCTTATCGATATGTGCTGTAAAATGCAATCATATGTTGTGGTACTTTACATTGTGAAATACCCGGTCATTTTCAATTACAATCCCGTTATATTTGCATTTGTTGATACAGCAGTGAGCGTAGGCTTAGAATCTTTCTTAGGAAATATTCGATGAAAGGTAAGCATGCCATGGTATGAAATATGCAATAAAAAGTTAAACTAACTTATGTACAATTAATCAACGTTCAAATCAAATTATTTATCCAGCAAAACTTTAAATGCTCTGACCCAGGTTGACGTCATAAGAACAGCTGGTGTTTAATAGGAGAAAACAAGCCTGCGCAATACGTTTTTATATTTAGTCCATTCATGACAGGAGAACGTTTCGCTCTTTTAATGTTAACGTGTGGCCAATGTTATGCTGGAGAAAACTGAAAGAAAAGTGAAAATACATAAGAACATTGAATAATATACAAAAAAAATAAAAGAAAATAGTTGCGAGAGAAGCGCGCGCGTGGGCAAACACACTCGTCGGCAGCAGCGTGGCGTACAAATTATGCTAAGGAGCATCAACGCTGCCGTCAAATATGCAGAAAATAAATACATCAACGCCAGCCACAGGAGCATCAGCAGATAGCGTCTCAAACACATCGATGGCGACGTCAACCTCAGCAAAAGCATCCGAAAGCGGCGAATGTATTGACTCCAGCGGTCCAACTGTAAGTTTAACTGGATCTATAAGTGTGTGTGTGTGTGTGGGTCTCTCCCTCTCTTTCTATCTATCTATCTTTATCTGCCTGCGCGCGTCTTAGTGTGTGGGTGTCAAGTGTGTGCCATGGAATGAGTTTTTGCTTAGTTTAAATATTGCGTTAACGTCTTATGGCAAAACGTGCAGCAGTTTGTCCTTAGAATTATATAACTTATTGACAGCGCACGCTTTTTTGACCTTGTTCCGCATTTCGTTAACATCCGCCCACGCCATGACAAAAAAAAAACAATTGCCGACGTCACGAGCTGGACATTGCTGTTATTGCTGACCAATTTTTGCCATTGTAATTTTCCGCTGCCAGGATTGCTCAGCAAATGCCTCCGCATCCCCGAGCATCTATGTATTTGCTTAAGCATTGCTGCGCATGCCGGCTGACTTCTGTGCCCCGGCCCACTTTGACCTCTTTCCGCTAACCGCATACCTCCCGTATCACGTTCACGTGTGAGTTGCGTCTTTTGTCATTTGTATGTATGTATGTGTGTAACTGTAAATACTTTTTAGCTCGGCCTTTTGGCACTTCTTATTATGCATTTTGTTTACCATTTTGCTTATAATAATTCGCATTTGGCGGCATTAACAATTTTGTTTTAGCTTCAGCTTATTCTTATTCTCTGCTTTGGCTGCCTTAACGTTCGGTTCAGTGCGGTTAAATTGTCCTTGAATTTGCGTACATTTCACATAGCTCTTCTGCGAAACCCGTCGCCCGTTCATTGGCCTACATTTGAGCTTTAGTGCGTGGGCTCTCGCATCAGTGTCATTCGATTCCTGTGAATGGCTCTTCCATGCTTGTGTCCCATTTAATATGTACATACGTATGTATGCATGTATGTATGTATATATGAGTATATACACAGATATTGATGATCAACAGTCGACATCAACATTAAGTTAAACATTTCCTATTCATAAGATAAACATACAAATGTAAGCAAGAAATAAGCAATTTGTTTCTCTAATGACGTAAGCTTGCATTATTAGCATTGTTTTAAAAATGTACACCAAAACTGATATTCCAAAATCAACAACTACATGCAAATGTGTGTATTTATGTATGTACTGAATGTGTGTTTTTATGCCCATTTACTGGATGGCAAATAAATCGTATTTAACGACCTGTGTGCAAATTAATGTTTACAACCTTTTCTTTATTTGGAAAATTTACAATTGCTTGTGAAAATGTTTTCATTGTAGCAAATTAATTTTTTTTCTCATATTTCAAACATACTTTAATTGATTTTATTTTATTTTTTAATATCATTATTATTTTTCCTTTATCATTTTATTATAGAGCTTTTTGTTGTTGTGCACCTAACCACAGACTCATCAATATGTTTGCCAGGGTTGCAGCGAGGTAAGCGCCAAGTCGTCAAAGAGTCTGAACCATTTTAGTTTCGTTTCGCTTAAATAAAATCGTAACTCCAACTCATATGAACAACAACTAACTATGAATTTGTTCACAGTATGCAGCAAGAAAGCAACAGGAAAAGGAAAAGGAACAGCAACAGGCGGAGACAACATCTAGTTGTAAGCAACAGTTGCTGCAGCATGAACAACCAATTACCATACATTATTTGACCAGCTTCCATGAGATTTGTGTGGTAACTGCTTTGTTGCCCCTTGTGACCCTATTCACATGCTTTGTGACCGCCTACGTCTTCCAGTATGACGATGTACATGAGACACATTGCCGGGTAAGTTAATTGGTTGATACACATACATATACATATTCAAGTTAAATCATTTTGCTGCAGGTTTATAATATAATACCCTCGATAAGTGCAATTACTGGCGTTAGTCCGCAACGTTATTTCTGGCGTTTCAGCATTGCTCTACACATTGGGCCCCGCATACCCATTGCCTTTGTCTACAAGAACCATTATCGTGCACAGCTGGCGCGTATTGCTCCGTCGCTGGTGCCAAAGACCAGCTGGTTAATTACACTGATACTGGTGCTTAATTGCATTGAGATTGCGGCACTGGGCGGTGTCACCTATATATCGAATCGTGAGAATTATCGTAAGTTCATCATCATTATCATTATCATTTTGTTAAGTTCTTGTACATTTTGTATTCATTCATTGCAGCTGTGCATGAGAGAATCTTTATAACCTTTATGATATGCTCACTGTGCTATATGCTGGCTACGATTAAGTTAAACGACATTCTATATGCACAACAAACGCTCACTGCACACCAACGTCTATCCATTAAATGGAAGAAAATACTCTTTGGTGTCTCCATATTGAGCACCATTGGTCTCTTGGTCTTCTTTGCCAAACATCGTTTTTATTGCCATGATCTGGGTAAGTCTGCCATGCTATTATATATATTAAACAATTGCCAATAATGTTTCTCATCTGGTTCTTACAGCTTTTAGTTGGTTTGCATTCTTTGAATACTTGATTGCCATTGCCAACATGTTGTTCCATTTCACTATTATATGGGACTTTCCATCGCAATTCATGATGATTGTGCAGGGACCGCGTGATACTCTAATGCAGTATTTGAGCACTAAACCGAAAACCAACTAAGCTCCGTTGTACCATCATTCTGTACCTTCCTAACAAAACTAAAACCAAAAATAAGTCCTTCCTATTTTATTTATATATATAGAATGTATGTTGGTTTCCTCCTCACCTCTTTTTTGTTGTATTCATATACATACATATATATAATGTCATTTCCTGCACTAATATAGAATGCAAAGAACTCTGACGATACGTACAATTATACAAATGAAATTCTTTAAAAAAAAAATACCAAAATATATATATATATATATGTATGAAAAACAAATTTTAAAATTAGAGCTTCCATATAACCTACAAAAATTTAAACATTTTATATTGTTCTCACCAGTTCCAGTTTTGTCAATAAATTATACTCAATGAACGATTTATATACGGCTTTATGTTAACTATACGTACAAAATTCCAAAGTTCCACACAATTCCAAAAAAAAAAAAAGATAGAAACCGAAACCGAAACAAGTAATTTAATTAACTTATAGCAAATAGTATTGTGCGACATACATGAGTTAATTCATATTAGTTTAAGTATGCATATGTCTTTCACAAAAACAACAACAAGAAGTGCAATTTGTTATTAAACACACACACACACTCAATTTAGATGAATATATGTATATGTGAAAAGATTTAAGTGCAGCTTTACTTTAAGTATATAAGCTTTGTTCCGTAACTCTTGTCCGATCTATCAATTTAATTCTAAATTTTAGTATACGATAGCGAAAACTTATTTAAAATATTATTATAACTATTGCATAGCTTAAAGGCAACAAAACCAAATGGAATCGTTCTAAGTAAACCATTTTCACACCAAGCTCATCTGTTGCTTTGTACGTTTAATTGATCTCATGTCAATTGTCACTGTTTAATGCAAAATTTTTGGAACATCAAATGCCTAGGCACATATTTTAGCAGTACATATCGTTTATACTACATGCATTCAAGATATGAATATATATATATATATATACATATGTACTATATTGAAAAATAACAAGCAAAGTTGGTTTAAAGTTGGTGGAGCCTATGGTTTATGTAGCGCTTCCCATTCGACTTACTAATATTAACAAAAAACAAGAAAAACAAAAAAACAAAATATTTCACACAAACACTTATTCTAAAATCAAACCAAAGTTTATATATAAACATATATATATATGTGTAAAATTCAGACAATAGCCATTTAAGCTGGATCAAGCAACGAACATCAATTTGAATTCATATACATACATAAATACATACTAACTTGTAATAATGGAAATAAACTAAATAAACATAATTAACAATTATCCTCTGCTGAAGCAAAAACAAAACAAAAACTACATAAATGTAGCAAGAATTAAAAAATTAATTTAAATGTATTTAACAATTGAAACAACAAGAAGCTAAATGCGTACATTATAAGAAAGAAAAATGTATTACTTTGGCAACGCCGAAGATGAAATACCCTTGTAAATGTTACTGATGGTTCCTATATTAACTATATGATATAATAGTCCGTTTCGATCCCTTTGAAGTCAAATAAAAATCACAATTACAAGGGTATACAACATTTTAAAATATGTTTTCCTTAATTTGTAATAACAACATTTACTATATAGTTAAACAAATTAATATATATATATACAAATTGTAAGGTAATTGCAATACGTTTTTTTTTCTTCAAATATTTAGATGAATACAAGATCTAAAGTTCAAATTCGAAAACGAAAACAATTTTATCGAGATCTACATATATATATATATTATGTACGCATTTTGAAAGTATCAACATATATATATATATGTATATATATAATGTATTTCCTATTGGTAATGGTCACAACTGAATGAAAAACTCTATAATAATCTAGTATATAGTCGATATTGATAGTTTGTTGCCAATTTGCACTTAAAACCAAAACGAAATACAAAAAAGGTGAGTTGAAACTTTTTCAAAATTTTTAACTAAATGCTTTCTATGTTTATTTTTTATTGTTTAACTTTGTTAACTCCCTTCTCATTGAGTGCCTCTCATCTATTCCAATGGCTATTTAGATATGGTTTTTTGATATTATCAAACAAAACGATGATATGAGTATGTACTTGATACTTTTTAAAGTGCAACTTTTTACCTTTGCATAACTTTTTAGGCAACACAAAGTAGGTTGACAAATACAATTACAAGAAATGTCAACAATATGAATAACAAAAACAAAAAATTGTACAACTTTGTAGCTTCCTAATTTTAATAAAGATAAAACATATATATATACTTTAAAGTGTTTCATTTTGTGTTAAAAGCCTTTTTTTCACAGTGAGTTATATTTTATTCGAAAAGCAACTGATAAACTTGCATACTTACATAATGTAATGTATGCGTTTCGAATAGAAAAAGCTGCTTACAATTAATACAGACCGATTATAAATATATATATATGTAAGTAAACAGTGACTATATGCAAGCGTGCATATTTTTGTGTATTTTGTGTGTGTAGCAGGTTCGAGAGCCGGCGGGTGAGAGGATCGATCTTACAAATTAAATTCAGTACGAATTAGCTTCGGCCAATGTTAATATGTTGTATGTATGCGAAATGCCTTTAAGTTTATCATTATTATTATTATTATATTTGTAGTAGGTGTTCAACACATCTCTCTAATCGGGCAAATCAATGCTAATAAATGGCACCACCGGCTTGAGAATATCATTTTTGGCTGCCTTCTTGCTCTTCTTGTCATGTTTGCTAAACTCATGCAACGCCTCGGTGGCAGCCATGTTGCTTGTCGATGATGATGATGCATCCAGTGGCACGGATTGACCCGCATGACTCTGTGTCTCTGCATGATAGCTAATGTTGCCGTATTCCTGCAGAAACGGCATGGCCGACAGCAGAAATTGGCTAAACGATTTACGGATACCAAACCACCACATGTTGCCGCCCTTGGCGGTAAAGCTTAAGATAATGAGTGCAAGTATTGAGACTAGCAGCGGGGCAAAGACCACAATGTAGGGAAACTTGATCTCGCCATCCAGTTTATCGCAAATAACAACCTAGGGTCATAAACAAAACTAGATTAACAATATTTAGATAAACCAAATTGCCGGGTGGCGCTTACCTGAAAGCAGAGCAGCGGCAGAACGGTGCATATATTGCCAACGGCTGCATTAAGTGCAGCCTTCTTTTGCTGCAACGTTACCTCAGGAGTGCGCATCATGATGCCACAGAATATGATATTGTAAAGGACGCTAACCAGGCTGAGGCAAATGACAATCCACATGGGCACAAACACCACATCCCAGTTCCAGTAAACGAACTTGTCCAGCTTCAGCGGCAATGAGACAAATTGCAGCGCATTGACAGCCAAAAATAGCTCCAGCTCAAAGGAGCGATCGTGCTTAACGGCCCACACACACGCACCGACACTGACCACAGATCCAAAGATGAGCGGTATAAAGACCAGCACCCACAAATGACGCTCCGAGGTGAGCTTATCGCAAGCGAGCAGCTCAAACATTAGCAATATCAAATGCAATGACAGGGAGATGAGCATTGCCTTGAACTGCGTATAGGAGTCGCCTTCAAGGCGATAGTGTGGATAGCGACACCACACAATGGCGCCCACTATGGCACCCAATATGGCAGTGCATTTCCATACCCACAACGGTGTAAATATTGCCCAATACGGCCAATCTGTAATCAATCAAATAACAACAGTTATAAGCTACATGTACCAGGTTCCGAAGTAGCTTCGTTTCTTACCTATGTAACCATCAAGGCGCAACGCGAATAGCGTTACAAATGTGAAAAGGCTGCAATGCACTATGAATTTACTGCAATGAAAAAGAAAAATAAAATCAAAAACAATAAATAAATGACCATGGAATTGCGTTTGCAGGAAGCTGTTTTTTGATATGGCTTACCATGGATTAAAATCCCGAAATAATGATTCAAGATTCATATTACTTCAGCCAAAATATAGTGAACAGCAGCAGCTGCTGTTCTATGTTTTGTTTTGTTAGTAAAAATTCCAAAACCTGAAAAAGACTTCTACCACTAGTTGCACATTATTGTTACCGTTCTCACGCCTACAGCTGCAAGTGTGCTTTTTGACTGGCACCTTAGTGAAATGTTTAGGAAAATTTTTGTTTGAACTTTTTTAGTAGTTATTCCTCAATGATTGTTGAAACACTGCAATAGTTTTAGAAAAAACAAACCAGACTAGGTATTTTTTTTGTTGTGTTTGTCAGTCTGTCTATCAGTAGTTTATCGAGCAGCGATATGTGACTGCTGCTATCGATATGTGTCAGAGATGAGTAATTTTATTGTTTTGATATATCGATATTATTAACATATGTTTTATCTCGTACTTAAGTTCACAAGTGATAGTCATTAAAATGCAGTAAGGGTTGTAACGATCAAATATTGTACATAATTTGAATTAAATATTTAGTTTATTTTAGCTGGCGCACATGACTAACAACGAAGTGTGCGCAGATGATTGCTGTGGCAATGGATGCACAAACTGCATTCTCGACAATAAGCCGGCGCCAAGTAAACGTGCACTCTTGGCTGGCAAGCGCAATGTTATCGAGAACTATGCCCGCTTTACACTGCTGAGCAATGAGACAATGAACAACGATGAACACATACGCATCATGCACTTTGGCTACGTTGCGCAGGCGGATGAAGATGACGATGACAGCATACTAGATGTACCGCCTGGTCATCATATAATGCTGCGCATAGAGCTTGATGGGCTTGCCGTATTGCGTCCCTACTCGCCCTACTGGACAGATTTTGCCGGCAAAGAGTTTAAAATTCTGGTTAAGCTGCAAAGCGGCGGACCCATGTCCGAATACTTGAAGACACTAAAGACGCAACAAGTGCTGCACTTTCGTGGCCCCATTGGCAACTTTGCACACGATGCAAGTCGTGCCAAATGCATATTTATCATATCGCAGGGCGTAGCAATTGCACCCACGCTGCCTCTGATCGAACAGGTGCTGGAGAACGAAGATGACATGAGTTCCATACGACATTTGATATGTGCACAGAATCTGCAGCATGTCTACTTTCGCGATCGTTTGCTTGAGTTTGCCCAATACTGGAACTATCAGCATTGCCTCTATTTAGCACATCAGCAATGCATCAACTGCCCCACTGGCTGTGATGAATCCTGTCCAGCCCTGCGCAAGAGTTTACGCTACAAGGAAACGGTGCATACCGAGCGTCTGGATGCCAAGCACTTGGCAGCACAACTGGCATTTATCAAAAGGGAGAAGCATTGTTTCATTGTTATCATTGCGGGCCATTCCAGTTTTCAGCTGTCTATGCGAGAGAAGGCGGCCAGTGCCTCATCCTTACCGATTGAGCATATATTTTTACTCTAAATTATATAATTAATATTGATTATCGTTTGAGGCATATAACACATGTTAAAATTAAAGGGCTGTGCAATTAAAACAACCAAATTTTAAGTTAAGCAGCGGAATCAAAAAGGCGATCTTACCCCCCCTCACCCAAAACCAAGGAGAGTAAAGGCTCACAACTAAAATTTTTTTATTTTTGATTCAAAAACCCCACAACGCAACGACGTTTGTTGTAAAGGGCGCAACACAAGAGTGAAAAGTTGATGTTTCCAAATTCACACAAAAACCAAATCAATGGAAGCTGCGGCGTTTGTTATCGGTAAAACATACACAATTAGTCGGGGATGTGAACAACCCTTTAAGTTGTGAGCTCTTCGACCGCCCAAAGTTCTTTGCACTTTAAGCACTATATGATCTAAGCTCGTGCAGAATAATGACTTGCGAATTATAAACACAATGCTCTGCTGCACATAGTGAGAGAGTGTGTGTGAGAGAGAGCAAGATGTACTGCATTATAACACTAACAACATATTTATTCACAATGGTATTTGATTGTTGACGTTAGCTCCACCATTTTGAGTGAGATAAGCCTTTGAAGGGGAATCAGTTGAGCGCTAGCACAATAAAAACAGATGAGTAATAAGCACTGAAACGGTTTTGTGTAGTTCCAAATACCGAGATAAGCAAGGGGTTTTTTTTTCTTTATTTTGATTATTTTATTTTGTGAGCGGGAGCTTTTTGTGCCAAATGCAAAAAGCAATGCACAAATATCAGTCAATGAACGGTTAGCCAACGAATCGGTTGAACGACAATGGATAGGGAACGGGAATCGCCGTTGTACTCAAACTATGAGGATCTGAGGGCCGTCGAAGTGCCGACTAGCTCGTCCAATGCTCATATTGTCCAAATGGGCGTGACGGGTCAGCAAGCAGCAACGCCGCCCGAATATCCCGTATATCCAGAGGTCAGACGCACGGACGGGCCACAATATCGCGGTTTCAAGACATGTAAGCAATAGCCAAATTTATTTGTGCAAAAACCAGTTTCGATAAGATAAGCAAAAACATGATTTTGACAACCGATCAGCTCGACAGTGAATACATGTCTCGATAAGGCCTATTAAAGTCGAATTTTTTTGTTTGTTCTGTGTGTGTAGTATTAGTTAACAGATAACGACTCTTTGGCTCGGCATACCAAGTACAATTTTAAAGATAAACCGGATTTGAATCTGCTTTGTGTAAGGGCTACAAAAGACATGTTATCGATAACATGTGATCTTCCTGTGGCTTATCGGAATTCTGTTTAAGAAACTTTAACGCAATGAGTCAACGGCGTCAAATTTATTTATTTTTGCTTTTGCTTTTCTGATTGCAGCGGAGAATCAGCCACTGGGATGCATGGAATGGCTGGTCACCGTGCTATCGGTGTTGGTATTCATAATTACATGCCCCATATCCATATTCATATGCTTCAAGGTTGTGGCAGAGTACGAGCGAGCCGTCATCTTTCGGCTGGGCCGCTTGAGCGGTGGTGCTCGAGGACCGGGCATGTTCTTCATACTGCCCTGCATCGATGAGTATCGCAAAGTGGATTTGCGTACGATTACGTTCAATGTGCCGCAACAGGAGATGCTCACCAAGGATGCGGTGACAGTGACCGTGGATGCGGTTGTCTATTATCGCATCAGTGATCCGCTGTTTGCCATTGTTCGTGTCGAGGATTATAGCACATCGACGCGTCTGCTGGCTGCCACCACGTTGCGCAATATTGTCGGCACCCGTAATCTGTCCGAGCTGCTAACGGAACGCGAGACGCTGGCCCACAACATGCAGTTGACCCTGGACGATGCTACCGAGCCGTGGGGCGTTATGGTCGAGCGTGTGGAAATGTAAGTAGGGTGTCTCTTGGTCGATCGTTTTTATACTTGTTTGTCCCTCAGCAAGGACGTCTCGCTGCCCAAATCGATGCAACGTGCCATGGCCGCCGAAGCGGAAGCGGCACGTGATGCCCGTGCCAAGGTGATTGCGGCCGAGGGTGAAAAGAAGTCGGCGACTGCTCTCAAGGAAGCCTCCGATGTGATCTCTTCCAGTCCATCCGCACTGCAGGTGAGTCCATGTCCCCAAGCATCGATAGCAACATGTTTTCACTTATTTGTTTTGTCAGCTACGTTATTTGCAAACGCTGAGCAGCATTTCGGCGGAGAAGAACTCAACGATAGTGTTCCCCCTGCCCATGGAGCTGCTGACACCGTATTTGGCCAAATATATGCCAATGATGCAGCTGCCACAGAAGCCCGAACTATCGATGGATCCGCAAGGCTCATATCCTCAACAAACAATACTTTAAAAGTTTTTTTTATTGCACTTGTGCTTATATTTGTTTAAATCATTGACTAAAACATAAATAAAAGTTAACAAAAAACCAACAAAACTTATTTGACTATGCGGGGATTTGAACCCAGATCTTTCGGGTTGATTGCTGTTAGCTTTAAGATCTTTAAAGAAAAATAAAATAAAAAACATGATCGACGCCGCCAGGATTTGAACCCAGAACATTCCGTTTGTTTGATTAATTATTTGTTTTACATACATACACATGTACATATATATACTATATATCCGGTATGTGAGTAGTTTTGAGTGTTTTTTTTTCATTCATTACTACAAACGAATAAATAAATAAAAAATAAGCACCAAACGAAGCCAAGATAATCAATTGCTGATAAAAAAAATCACAATTGTTCCAACAATAACAATAATTAATAAACATTAATCAGTATTTAGTTATCTACAACAAAAAAATATAAAAAAACAAAACGAGAAATGTTTAAATAATAAAACGTCACTTGCCTGCACCAAATAGATATGGGTCAATCAATTAGATTTCATATTAATAACCACTTTCAACGAACCAGCTGCTTTAGGTGACGACCCCTCGCGTGCCAAGGAACAACCCCATGCATGGCCCCAGCCTATAAATGGATGACGCTTCGCAGGCACATTGAACATTTGCAGCATGTGCCCGTCATGGATGTGTCTGTTGTTGTTGCTGCTTGTTTGGCTTGGGCCGGACACTTGCCAGGGACAGTGTGTTAGTCGGCGTTTGATTGAGCGACATCGTTTGAATCGGCAGCTTTATGGCAACTGCGTGAAGCGGCAGCGTTTGAGGCGTCGCGTGGATCCCACATTCTATGGTAACCCGAAGACGCGTGCCGAGCTGCTGGCCCAGAAGTTTCTGCAAACGTTTAGCTTTGAGCAAACCAATTCGCTGGTCACACTGGTCAATAAAATAGCCCAAGAGTATTTGGCCAAATGTCCACCGGTCATCTATTATGATAACACTGTGGCCAAGTCCAAGGCACAGCTGCTGGAGACGCTCTTCCGGGTAAGTTCTCAATGGGAACAGAAGCAGGCTTGGATTGTAAAGATTATTCTTTCTAGACCATGCCCATAACATTCTATCATGGTAAAATTAATGAAGGCTACGAACCGGAGAATCGCAATTTGAATCAACATATTGATAATAATTGTAAAAGTTATATATTGTTCCTATCGGATCCATTGCTGGCACGCCGCATTATCGGTCCACAGACAGAGAGTCGCGTTGTCTTGGTCTCCAGCTCATCACAATGGAAGTTGCGGGATTTTCTCAGCTCTGAGGTCTCATCAAATATTGTCAATCTGTTGGTAATCGGTGAATCACTGATGACCAGCAAGGAACGGGTGAGTACAGAGTTGATTACTTCACTGATGATTATTCCCGGACGTATTCGTAGGAGCGACCCTATGTGCTGTACACACACAATCTCTTTGCGGATGGCCTGGGCTCGAACACCGGCTTGGTGTTGACCAGCTGGATACGCGGTGGCCTATCGCGACCGCACATTAATCTGTTTCCGGCCAAGTTTCGCACTGGCTTTGCCGGACATCGCTTTCAAGTATCGGCCGCAAATCAGCCGCCCTACATATTTCGCATCAAATCCTTGGACTCTTCGGGCATGGGTCAATTGCATTGGGATGGCATCGAGCTGCGTCTGCTCCAAATGATATCGAGACGCTTGAACTTCACCGTGGACATCAGCGAGACACCCAATCTGCTGATGACCAACAGCATTGTGAATAACATACAGCTGCAGATAGGCCAGGGTGGCGTTGACATTGGCATGTCGGGCATTTATATAACGGAGGATCGATTGCGCTTCACCGATATGTCTGTGGGTCATTCGAGGGATTGTGCGGCTTTCATAACGCTGGCATCGAAGGCTTTGCCAAAGTATCGCGCCATCATGGGTCCATTTCAGTGGCCCGTTTGGGTGGCCCTGATATCCGTTTATCTGGGCGGCATATTTCCCATTGTGTTCACAGATCGCCTAACCCTAAGACATCTGATGGGCAATTGGGGTGAAATTGAGAATATGTTCTGGTATGTCTTTGGCATGTTCACAAATGCTTTCACATTTTCCGGTAAGTATTCGTGGAGCAACACGGGCAAGACCTCGACGCGTGTCCTAATTGGCGCCTATTGGCTCTTCACCATCATCATAACGTCCTGTTATACGGGCTCCATCATTGCATTTGTCACATTGCCTGCTTTTCCCGACACTGTTGATTCCGTACTCGATTTGTTGGGTCTCTTCTTTCGCGTTTGTACGCTGGGTACGTTGGGGTTTGCAGGGTTCAAAATGATAGTTGTTCCTTACAACCTTACGATCTTCGGCCCGCAGATAATGGTGGCTGGGAAACTTGGTTTCAGAACTCCACACATGAGGCCACATCGAAGCTGTACAAGAAAATGGAATTCGTTGGCTCGCTGGAGGAGGGCATTGGCAATGTGACGCAAAGTTTCTTCTGGAACTATGCATTCCTTGGCTCTAGGGCACGCCTCGAATATCTAGTACAATCCAACTATTCAAATGAGTAAGCTCAAGCCGCATATTCAACAAATGTGATACCCATTTCCCATTTCTGTCTTCCCTCTTAGAAACCTATCACGCCGCTCCGCTTTGCATTTGAGCGAAGAATGCTTTGCTCTGTTTCAAATTGGTTTCATGTTTCCACGCGATGCCGTTTACAAACGCAAGATCGATACAATGATTAGGATGGCCCAGGAGAGCGGCCTACTAATCAAGCTGGGTCATGAGGTTAGCTGGGTCATGCAGCGTTCGTCGACGGGTCGTTTGTTGCAGGCCAGCGCTAGTTCATCGCTGCGCGAGATCATACAGGAGGAGCGCCAGTTGACCACCGCCGATACGGAGGGCATGTTTCTGCTAATGGGCATTGGTTACTTTATGGGCGCCCTGGCGCTAGTCTCCGAAATTGTTGGCGGCATCACCAACAAGTGCCGTCAAATCATTAAACGTTCACGCAAATCAGCTTCGAGCAACTGGTCCTCACGGCACAATTCGGCCGTGGTGCGCACCACAGCCGAGCAGGACGCGCACGATACCCGTAAAGTGGCTCGCCGTCAGGCTGCCGAGGATGCAAATAAACGCATGGGTTTTGGCATGCGTGAGTTTAATTTGACACGCACTACGCTGAGGGAATTATACAATTCAAATCGAGCTGCCATGCAAGCAAATCCCGAGTCGGAAACGCGTCCATTGGAACTGGACAGTGCATCGGACGAGGTGCCACAGGAGGTTGTTGCTTCGCTGGATGGATTGGATGAGTTCATTGCACGCATGGAGTTGGTCGATGGACAGAGCAGCGAGCCATCGGAGGAGGATGTTGTCACTGGTGTCTTTGGAAGTGAAATCGAATCTGAACGTGATATTAATCACATAGAATGAATACACTTTAATATAAATGTTTGATGAGATTTTTGTTTGTATATTATTTTTTGTGTGTTCGTGCTGGCTTACAATTTAGGATATTATGCACTTGCTGCTTCGTATTCAAACGGTTCATTAAAAGGATACTATAAAAAGTACAACTTAATGTCTCTCAACCTGTGTGAGGCAGCGAGTTGTGGTCCTTTGGGCCACATTATTGAGTTAGTTAGAGAAACAATAATACTAATTGGAGATTTCATACAAATATTAATCACCGTAAGCGTAAAATTATAGCTAAGCCTTACGAATGTACAAGTTTCAGAGAGTTTCTTCGAAATCATACGAATGTTTTCAATAATGACAATGTCACATTAAAGAGAGAGAGATAGAGAAAGAGAGAGAGAAAAAGAATGTGATTAAACTCCTCTATTTGGCAAATCCTTGACCTTGTAAATGCGCACTAGCCAATGCTCTGTGGTATATGCCTCTTCGAGCACATCCAGCTCGAAATCCTTATTGCCAATTTCGGCCGCACGCACACGATCATAGCCCTGCGCCTTGCCACCCTCCGTATACATTTGTCCAAAACGATAATAGCACATCTTGTACATTAGGCAATTGAGCAGCGTGGGCGAACCCTCCTTGTCCACACGAAACTCGCCATTGGGCGCATAATAATCCTTCTCCTTGATGTGTGCGCCGCGATCAGTGCTGCCACCGATGCGCACCATCCACAGAAACTTGTTGATATCGTCGGAGGAGTAACCCGTCAATCCACCAAAGATGACAAGCACATAATCAACATCCAGTTCACGCATTATTTCGTATGCTTTCTCTTCGGATGAGGCCATTGCTTGGCCGACGCGCGATATGTGTGTATTGTTCCAAGTGTTGTTATCCACGAGTATTGTGCGATTAGCCATTGCCGTTATTTGATAGCCATAATCCCACCACGACATGATGCGAGCATCCTGCAACAAAAATTTAAATATATAACTCTTTGTTAAATCAATATAATTAAAGGCATCAATGCCTAAATAGTTGCACATTCAGAATTATTTTGTTAGTACTCATTATGTTTCATACTCTTCCTATCAAGAATATACAAATTGTATTCATCACAAGTGCGTAACTGAGACAGAATTATATCTCTATCTCCCTCTTATTGATATTTCATCAAACTCACCTCAGGCGTATTCATTTGCAGCCAGTAGTAGGCCTCGCGAAAATCATCAAAGATGATTCGACCGCCGTCATGGGAGCGCGCGCTGAGCACAATACTCGGCGAGGAATAGGCCTCGGAGGTTACCCAGGTACAGTGGAGTGTATAAACGATAAGCATTAGGGTTATAATGGACACGAAACCAATGGCCACCTCACTCTTGACCCCACCAGTCTGCTGTTCCATTTTCTTATGCTGCCGCTTGCTTTCCGTTGCCGGCTTTGAGCTGCCCGTGTCCACGCTCTTAATGTACTTGGCTAGCAAATGTGATATGGCTATGCCGGAGAGAACGCACATGACTGGCGCCAGCACAAGCATTAGACGCACCATAACGCCGGCAAAGTATATACTTGTAACGCCATATAAAATGATGAAAATGTTTGCGTCCGTCAGTCGAGAGAAACAAAAGTAGAGGCCAGCAGGAAACAAGAATACAAGAATCTAAAAAAAAGAACAGGAATCAAAGGCAAACAAATTAAATTAGTGAAACGCTTCATGTGCAAATTGTTGTTTATGGTCTTAATTCAGCGATCAAAGTGCTTGTAATCAATAGCTGCTTTAAGGCGCAAGTCATTGGCATCGTTTTAATGTTGTCATCACTCAAGCAGACAAGGTACAATCAATTTGTAGTTTAGTTTATTACCTGCAGGTCGAAGTAGAATGATGACCAAGACGTGGGCTGATGCTCTGACACAGAAGCTATGATTGGAATGTGATTCTTGGCATAGGATGGATCTAGCAGCGAGTAGAAGCGACCCGTCCATGGTGATACCTTGCCAGTTAATGTTAGCAATGTGCCCACAATCAACACCAGGCTTATCATACTGGACACCAAAGTCTTGAAGAGCAGATCAAAGTGTTCTGTGGGCATGCGTGAGCGTAGATAGTCAACAAACGCGTGGATCTGGCAGAGACCAAAAACGCCTAGTGCCTGTAAGATAATAGAGAACGCATACGATTAGTTATGGCACTTTAAATCGAAAGTAAATAAACCTAGTATTGCTGTATCAGTTTATTTTGTAGTACTCATTATGTTTCATACTCTTCCTATCAAGAATTACAAAAGTAATCATCATTTAGCGAAGCTAAGTAAAAAGCCAAGCAAGAGAATATAAACTTACCAGCATATGCTCCGAGCTTTGAATAGGCTGAAAGCCAACAAACGAGATCTGCATCGATAGTATGGTGCCGACGCAATATAGTGTACTATAAGCTATATAAATGCGATGTGAAAAGCGGCCAGTGATCATCAAAGCCAACACGTGCAGTGGTATGAGATTGATAAGAAACACATAGCCACCCCACGAGGACACCATGTAGAAATAGGCAAGTGCTGACATGGCCGACCAGAATATAGTACCTGTCTTGACAGCCTTGATCCACAGATAGTATGTGAAGAGCATGCAAAATATGGCAATGCCTTCGTTGTCATAGGAACCAGCCACCGAGCGCGATATATAGCCCGGCACTATGGATATAAGGGCAGCGGCAACCAAGCCGGCACCGGTGCTCTGTAAAAAATATTCAAGTCAGAAACACGTGCTTGTTTTCGTTTTTAACCTCAACCGGTGCATACTTACATGTATCTCCTTGGTTAACGCATAGGTTACCAGCGTGGTAAGCGAGGAGAAAAATGGAGCCAGGAATACGCAAACATTTCGTATATCAATCGTTATGTTTAGCATCCACATAAGCCTGTACAGGGCCGCCGAGGTGACCATCAGTCCGGGGTAGATGGTACCGCCAATGATGCGGCCAAGTGGATACCAGGCGCGATCATCGAACCAATTGTGGAACTTATAAAAGCCTTGCTCGGCAAGGAACCGCGTGGTGCGGTAGTTAAAATATGGATCGAACTCATGGATGACACTTTCAAAACGCAGCACAGAAAATAAGCGTGTGGCGAATGCTGCAAGAGGCAGGAAAGTGAATGCATTAAGTTGGTTGCGCCTAACATTAATCGAACATACATATTATTTGAGCTATCGATATTGTGAACTGGATCGATTGGTGTGATTATCATTACTGAGATGGTTTTTCTGAACTTACGCCCATACAAACACATACATGAAAACATAGACTCCAAACATGACTTCTGATTATTGTCTAGTATCACCGCCCCCGCATTTTAAATACATCAAACCAGTACCAATATACTCACATAAGACGGCAGCCAGAATAAGTATTGACAATTTGACGAGATGCTCTTGTTTTTCCCATGTTAGGATACCTCTTGCCTTTGTCGCACCGCTGCTTGTATCCACGGTCATGGCTAATGTATTGGTTTAGGTCCGGCTGGCAGCAAATGCCGGTGCGGCTTTAGTGGGACGTCTGGGCAAAAGTACACGTATTTCCACACACGGATTTCCACGTAAAGCTCACAATAAATCGGCACATTACCTGCGCTCTTTTAACTGCGCAGAACAAGATAAAAAACAAATGAAATGTACGAAAATAAATGCGGCGAAGCTTCGTGGCAGCCTAAAGAAAATTAGCAAGATGCTCGATTTATGCGCATTTTATCGATGGGGCTTTTCATAACTAATACTATCGATGAATTAGCTATTGCCAGCGCTAGCGCATAAATTTAAAACTCATAATCCAATTCATGTATTATAAAAATTACCGGCACTTGTTTAATAGACTGTTGTGTTATTAAATCTACGGTAAACATAAAAACACAGATAGACCATGGTAGATAACCCTATTATTCCCTGAGTTTGGCTGACTAATTTATGGCCACCTTGTATGTCCTTTTTTTCTAGTCTATCGGTCTGCTTACAGAAAACGATAGTTGGTAGCGCTTAAACACAGTTGCGTTAAGTCATCGCTCACGATTAAGATGGTTATATATATCGTTACCCACTGACGACACAATTTAAAGCCCAATACGTGATAATAACGTTTTATTTGAAAAGCAAGAACTTCAAACCATTACGTTAATACAAATAGTTTGTATAACATGTATTATGTTTAACTTCTAACCAATATCGACTATGGCCATGTTTTGTGAGTTCTCTAAAACTGTGAGCAAGATTTGCGATCAAACTAAGTTGTGACGTCACAG
The DNA here is from genome assembly GCA_035044725.1 of Scaptomyza caliginosa. NCBI lineage: Eukaryota > Metazoa > Arthropoda > Insecta > Diptera > Drosophilidae > Scaptomyza > Scaptomyza caliginosa. The sequence goes on along the minus strand of JAWNNR010000739.1, from coordinate 491,177 downwards.
TCAGTCTGTTTTACTCTCTTGCTGAAGCAGTGACAACAACGGACTTGCGCAGTAAATATCTCCAATTCATTAAATCGCCGTCGTCTTGTCGTCGCTGTTGTTGCTCTCGCGCGGAAGTTGTCGCTGCTCTGCCGACTTTTTGTTATTGTTTTTACTTTCAAGTGCTAGTATTTTTTTATTATTTGGCGGTTGAAGACGCGCATTTCCACTGGTAAATTGATTGATTGCTTTTCACATATAAGAACTTGTGTGTGTGTGTGTGTTTATTTGTGTGATAAACCAGCATAAATTGGCTTTCTGCAATTGCAAAGCTTTATACTAACACATACTAAATATGTGCACACACACACTTACACACACATACAATCTTAAAATGTCAAGCTGCGTGTACATAACCTGAGCGAAGGGCAGCCGCCGCAGTAGCAACATTATTGCGCTTGTGATAAATATTTTTTTGTAGTTATTGTTACTATAACGCATATACGTAAACGTGCATGCGATTGTGTCTGTGGTTTTGTGTATGTGTGTTTCTGATTGTAATTAAAGTTTGTACCGCGCTAAAATATCGCTCAAATACATTTGTCAACTGTTATGCAGCACTGGGACACCGCCTACAATTGAAGTTTGGGAAAGGAGGCAGCAGTTACAACAACGACAACACTACCAATAGCAAAAGCAACAACAACAGCAACTGCTCAATGTGGTAAGTGGTGAAAACAATAAGAATTTGTTTAATGTGTGTAACAGGAGAGACCACATACAGTGGAAATAAGTGCATGTATGTATAAGGACTAACTGCAGATTGATTACGATATGAGTATGTATGTATGTTTATACATTTGTAGGGTATATGTATAGGGACATGCATACATGTGCAGCTTATACAATTTGAAAGAATGGTGAAAAATCGAACATCAACGCGTTGGCTAGCCGGGTGGTGCTGGTGGGGACGGACGATGATGATGATGATGGTGGTGGCAGCAGTTGCATGTACACGCACATGCAAATAGAAGAAAGAGTGCTGTGTATGTTTAGATTCAAATACACATGCATACAAACACACATACGTACTGCAATAGAAGAGGAAGGCAGCTGAAGTAGAACTCCCCCCGTACTCTATTTGTATAGGTCTGCCTCTTGGTGTGTGGTTTTTTTTCTCTTTCGCACAGTGCACCGCTCCTCGCGTGTTCCCACACACACACACAAACACACACCACGAGCCAATTGCATTTGTTGTGCAGGCAATTGATGTATAGTGCTGTTGTTGTTCTTCTTCTTCTGTTTGCGTGCTCGCATAGTAACGCACCAGGGCTGCAAGTTGCATATTCAAATGCAAAGGAATATCTAATTATGTGTTATCGCAATCATAATTAATCGAGATTATGCATATGCACAGAGACGTAACTACTGTGAATACTTGTGAAATATGTTACATACATATATTTACTTACTCCCTAACGCCTTATTGCATTTACACAATAAAACTTGTTGTTGCTCATTTCAGATAAGAACATCTTGCATTCATATTCTTTGTTTTAATGTTTCTCTCGTTGTTGTTTGTATGTACTTGCATTCCAGCGATATGTATGTAAATGCATAAATATGCAAATTACATACATACCAACACCACCCACACAGTAGCTCAGTTTCAGCTCTGTAAACTGCATGCTACAACTAACAGAAAAATCTCGATAGTAATATGTTGCCAGACTTTAGAAATACCCTTGCTTCGAGTATGCTAGCTTTTATGCATCACTCACATTGAACTGTGAACAAAACACTTATCAAAAATAAGTTTTTTTTTTCAAAACTTTGCTGTTTATCAAACACTTAAGTTGCGGTCAAGTTAGGAGAACTTTTTCAAAAGCAGCTGTCCATATATATATAGATATATATATGTTGTTAACTTGTAATTGGCATAATGCTGCAAGAGATTGTTGATTGTTGGCAGCAATTTAACCTGCTTTATATGCATGTATGTATGTGTGTGTGTGTGTGTTTTTTTGTGGTTTTTGCTGCCACCAACACACAAAGCTGGAGCTGAGCCATCAACAGCATTGGCTTGTTGGCTGTTTCTAAAGCCAAACAAAACAAAAAAAAACTGCGATGACTTCATCTGCTTTGACCACTTTTCTTGTTTTTAGTTCACACACACACACAACTTAACACTGAACGTGTGCGTGTGTGTGCTTGTGCTGCACACCCCCGATGCCAAGGAAGCGTTGGCGTTGCTTTTGTCTCGTCTGTCACTTGGCGCTTGCTTTAATCAAGCAACCAACCAACCACAACACCAACAATATGTAGCTTTTTTTGGTGGTTGTGTCTGCCCCCCCTCCCACACCCGCTCTTTCCTGCCACTTTTTAGTACTAGCTTTGTCACAAATTGATTATTTCTTGCCTCTTTGCACGCTCTCTCTTTCTCGCCCGTATGTAAATGTCCGGAAATGTTTATTTGGTTATTTGGCCAACTCTTACCAATCGGCCTTTTACCTTCCTCTTCGTCTTCACTTATGAATCGACCTCATTCATAGTGGGTCAAAACGCACAACCAGTTTGTTTGTCCGCTTTCCCCACCTCCCCGCCCTCAACTTCCGCAACAACGCAATTGCCCATGTGTGGTGGTGACTGCTTGGCCTAATGGTTCCCAAAGAGGCTGTAACTATCTGTAGGCATAAATTATTGCTGGCCAGTAATTGCAATTGGGTCAATTAGTTGCGGTCTAAACGATGCTCTTACTAAAATTTGGGTTTGCTAACTTACCTTACTTACCTTTTCTCGATATGTGCATGTTATCGAGAAGGGAGCCTTAGTACTTGATCGATTCTAATCAATGTAATCGGCAGGGATACACCAAAGTAATCGAATGTACACACATACAAACTGTTATCATAGCAAAAAAAAAAAAAACGAAACTCATGCTAGTTTAAGAAAGTAGATTTTTAGAGTAGATATATTTAATTATTGAGTTTTCTGCTTAATTGCTTTCAATCGATTTTTAATGATGTTGCCTGTCTAAAAAGTTCACTTTGTTCAAATATTAATTGCAGCTTAAAGTGCCTCGAGTGAACACTCTTTCCATCTCTTTCGCTCTCTCTCTCTCTCTCTCTCTCTCTCTTTATCTGCTCTACTCTTCAATGCAACAATGTGACCCAAAGCGCGGAATACGGCGATAGCAGAGACGACAGCCAAAGCGGGAGCAAACACAGAGAGAAAAACATTGAATTGCAATCAATCGATGTTTAGCAAAGACAACAACCAAGCAAAGAAACCCATTTTGCTGAAATAGTCAATACACACACACACACACACACAAGAGAGAGAGGGAGCAGACTGAGCAACGACTGGAAAGCAGAACAATAGACTAACGGTATAGTCCAAAGCAAAACACACAACACCATGCCCAGCACAGCAGGCAGCGCAGCCGGCGTCGGTGCACTCATAAACAGCGCCGGCAGCAGCGCCAGCATGGGCATCGGTGTCGACAGCGGCGGCCTTATGGTTGGCAGCAGCAGTGCCGCTGGCAACAGTGGCGCAGCGAGCGCCGCATCGGCCGGCACACTGATAGCACAGAGCACGGCCGGCACCAGTGCCGCCAGCGGCACCATCACCTGGGACAACAATGGCACCCTGCGCTCCATCAATCCCGGCGACTGGTCAATTGAACAGTGCCTTATATGGCAGCAGCCGCAACATCTCTACTTTCAGCTGGGCTGGGCCTTTCTCTTTCTTGCCTTTCTGGCGCCGCACGGTCCCTTCGGTTCGCTCTGGATGCGCGCCACCCTGCTCATCGGCTGCATTATGATGGGCATGTATGGCTATCTTATCGAATGCACGCCGGATGTGGTGCTCTGGTCAAGTCTGGGCATTGCCATCAATTTTATCTATCTGATTGTGGTGCTCTGTCGCCTGCGTCCGGTGCGTTTTGATCAGGAAATCGAAGCGGTAAGTCAAAAATACCAACAGAAAAAATACTACAAAATCAAAGTCAATTTTTTTTTTCATACAAATTGTTTGCATATATTTTTAGATTTGTGTTTGTTTTTTTTTTCATTATTTTTCCATTTCTTGTAGCAAATAACGCACTTAAACAAATAAATAATTTCGATAGTTTAAATTTAGCAAAGAAAAAAAAAAAAAAAAATATTATCTTTGTTATTAACTTACTAAAAACACTCTTAATTAAAAATTGTGTGTAAATTATTGGCTACGCTGTTAAACTAAAATGTCTTTGTGTGTGTGAGTGTGTGTTTGTGGAATGGTTTGGATTTACGCTTGTTTTTTTTTTCAAGGCGGGTTGAGTTTTATCACAGGTTTTTCTTTTTTTTTTCAAAACATTTTTGATTATTATGACAAAAAGAGTTTTAAGCTTTCTATCTGCAATTTGTAAGCCAATACTTGCATTTTTTCTGAGTGTTTCAACTGTATTGTGAATGTGAATTATTATGATTTATGTTATTATTATATATAGTACATGCTATGTTTAATAATAAATTTGAGACAATCATTGACAGTCAAATACAATATTAGCTTGCTTAGATATGAGCTTATGTGTGTGCGCGTGTGTGTGTGTGTGAGTGATGTTTTATGATTTCTTAATTGCGCTACAATGTTTGTTTGTTTATATCTTATAAATTCTTTTGCATTTGAATGGGAGGAGAAAAAAAATGTTTAAACAAAACGAGAAACAGACGAGAATAATATTTAAATTAAAAAAAAAAAATACCATGGCAGCCTTTTGTGCGCTGCAATTTAAATAAATGGGTTGGTGTCTTAGCTAATACGTATTTTCAATGCCAGAAAATACAATTGCAGACATGTGGCCAAGAGCACAATCATATTACCAATGGCAATAGTCATGTGTATACGCCGAAATGCCTTATGTATGCGCTGATAATGCGGACACTCGACCAAATCCCCTTGCACCAGACTCCCAACCTCCTGGCCGCTACCAATGGCCCCCTCAATCCTGTACTTCTCATGCATGAGACGCAGCATGGGCGGTGCCAGATACAAACGCACCACCACCTCAATGGCAGCCGTGACTGCCAGTGCGCCCAGCTGCACACCCGCCGCCGTTGTCCAGCCGCTCAGGAAGTACTTGACATAGATGATCAGCATGCTGATGCTTAGCATGGCGTTGAGTGCAAAGTATTTGGGGAACAAGATCTGTTGGCACTGGCCAAAGGTGTGACGGGGCAGCGAGAAGTATAGCGAAAGGCCTGCAAAAAGATAAGATTACGATTAGTGAACATGTTTGCAACGTGTGTGATTAATAATTAATGATTAATGCCTACGATTTTTGGACATTGAACACGATGATTAATTGATGATGGCAACAGCAAGAGCAGCAGCAAAGCAAACGAAACCTTACCCGAGACAAAGGTCATCCAGATTTGTGAGCCAAAATGTGTGGCGAATGCGCCGAGAAATGCCAGAGTTGCCAGCACGCTGCCACCCATTTTTGTTGTTGTGCCATCGGCGTTGCGCACTTGTGTAACAGTTGTTGTTGTTGTTGTTGTTGCATACTGATTGGCGTCCAGTGTTGTTGTGAGATCGGGTCCAACGGTTAATAGCACAAAGGACAATATGCATATGGCGATCAAATGCGCCGGCTGTGTGGTACGCGTCAAAATACTGTAAATAACAGAGAGCGAGAGATGGTATAAGTATATTGATCTGTTAAGGATAAATGTTAAAGTTAACATGGTACTTTCTCCCGCTCGTTTGGGATTTTTTTTTTTTGGGGATTGGGTTAATCCACGTCTTAAAGTGAAACGTGTTCTTTTTCTACCTTGCGATTAGATACGCTATTTTGCACTTTTGCACTCGTCAAACGACAGCAAAAGCAGACGCTTATCTAACGTCGAGTGTTTTGCACTAACGCTCGTTTACAGTGTCGTTGTTGTTGTTGTGCTAGTCTCGCTCCTTACGCATTGGGGTGCGTAACGTTTGCTTTACTCGTTTTTATACCCTATACGCATGTTAAATGGATAACGGGCATAAAAAGTCTAAGACTATTTGTAACATGCCATATCTTTTATTTTAATATTAATGAATAATGCGCATTAACTGAACAGCAATTTTAACCAGTACACCTTATTGTGTTTGTTTGTGTACAGGGTATCGGTTAGTTGAGTGACAATACGAAATGTCTTTCAGTGTTTTGTATACGCTTTGTGTGAGTCTGTGTGTGTGTGTGTGCTTTTGCATATTGGCATAGATCATGTGGAAGTGACGTTTTTAAACGTTTGTTATTGTGTTTGTTGGCGTTTGTTGTTGTGGTGGTATGTATAAGCTCTTGTCGTCTGTAGACATTGTGGCGAATTGAGCCAAAAGTGGCGTACGTGCAAAAAAGCATGCAACCAAATATTGTATATACATACATATGCATATACAAGCGCACAACTATACAGCACAAATAATTGGAGCGACAATGGCCACTAAATTAAGTACAAAAAATTTGCAATCTACAACACACAAGCACACGCTTAGAATGCATGTTATGTTAAACGAAAGTGACAGCAGGCGCACTCGCAGGTGCTGTCGCTGTCGCAGCGCCGTCGCTAGATAATTTAACAGTTTCAAGTTGAAGCTGTGAGCGAATTTCCTAGTCAGCTGTTTGATTGAACAGCTGCTCTTCAAGCTGTCGCCCCCTCCCAATCAGTCTGACTCAGTGCACGGTGACAGTGACAGCGACGACACCGAAGGTTATACGGCATACAGTCAAGTGACGTTGGCTGCGGCTAGCACTTTGGACTTTTGTGGGCGGGAATTCTGTTGACAGGCCGCGCTACGTCACAATACTGACTTATGTTGCGTAAGGTGCGTCCGATAACGACTGGTTACTTATCTTAGAGTAACGGTTTAGTACGGTGCCAACTGTCAGTCAATGGCCTTAGTTTTATTAATAGAAGTAGTAGTATTAAGTAGTGTGATAAAAATAATTTTCAACACGCATTGTGAATCATTTAACGAGTAAAGCTGCTCAACTTTTCTGATAACGTTTCATTTAAAACACACAAAAACAAAAAATATGTTAATTGTTTAGCTGTTTTGAGGCAACGATACAGGGCAGTTACATTTCAGGTAATAACGATTTTATCAGAAATTATGATAATGCCAACTGAACGAAATGTTATCATAAGAACTGTTTCTTCTTGACAATTTGTGTGCTAAAATTACCTACCGAATCAAGCACGTGCTATGTTTGCGCGTAAAAAGCTTTCACAAAGCTCAAAGTTCATTGCAGCAATTAATGTAATACCCTAAGCTGTTTACGTAACGGGACAACGGCAGACAGTGGAAAAAAAAGCGAAAAGAGGCAAAAGGCGCGCCGTTTAAAGTTTGTGCAATACATATATGTATTAGGGGTTCGCGTGATTGACATGATCGAGCGACATGTTATCATTTGGCCTGATAAGCGACACCCTCTCCATCATTTTATATTATCACATGGTGAAATGGACATTGACTAGTTTCTAATATTAAGTAACTCACGTGTAAAGGCGGCTGGCCTGCAGCTGGGCGATCAGGCAATGACAGCGATCAGCTAATTTGCGTGTCATTTGTGTGCCAATTGCGAGAGCATCGTCCATCGATGGCTCCATGGAGCTAAGCTTGCGCTGTTGTAGTTGCTGTTGTTGTTGTGCTGTTAATGCGGTTGCTGTTGTTGCTGTCGTTAGAACTGTTGTTGTTAATGAGCTGCTCTGCTCCGAGTTAACAGTATCTGTTTGTTGTTGTTGCTGCATTTTCTTAAATCGTCCACAGAATTTGGGTATGTTTAAAATGCCGCTGCTGTTGTTGCTCTCACTGTTATTGTGGTTGACTGTTAATAAATCCTCTGTTTTGGGTTCAACTGTTGCGTCTGCCTTCGTCTCTGTCTCGAGCTTTGTAACTGTATTTAATTCCATTGTTGTTGCCAACTGCTTTTGCTTTTGCTGCTGCATTGGCTTAATATCAAAATCAGTGCCGCTGTCACTGCTATTGCCGCTGCTGCTGCTGTTGCTGCTGTTGCTGCTGGCGTCTTCATTATCGCTGTTGTTGTTTGATTGATCCTGTTGTTTCTGTTGTTGCTCCTTGCGCTGTTGCTTTTCGCGTTTGCGCATCGTATACTTTACCGATTTGACGGCTTTCTTTGGCAGACCGAAGGCCATGAACCGTTCGATCTGTTCACTTTCAATGCCCGAATTATGGCACATGTTTGCATTTGTATTTAATATCAAGCTGTTTAACGGTTCTTCTGCTTCTTCTTTTTCTTATACACTGTCTGTTACTGTTTCGGTTTTACTTTATGCTGTTGCTCGTTTATGCTTGCACTCATAAAAAAAAAACGCATGTATAACTCTTTCTTTCTCTTGCGGGGTTTATTTTCCTTTTTTTCTTTTTAATAGTGTCGTTTGGTTAGTTAATTAGTAAATTTTTAGCGTGCTTATTGTTTGTGTATGTGAAACTATTTGATTTAAGTGCGCGCGCGGCTTACAATGGGAGTGGATAGGATTGTGGGGTTCTGTTGGGTTAGCTATTGTTCGCTGCTGCTTGAATGCGCCTGCGACGTCCACACGACGAGTTAATATGTGCGATTGAATGGCCAGTCAGCGGTGTCGTAAGCTTTTATATAGCAACTGCGCATGTGTGTGTGAGTCTCGGGTTCTTGCATGTCGCACAGCGAGCTCTCTTCGGCTTCGGCAAATACGGACAACGACGACAACGACGAAGCCGACTACGACAACGAAAACGAAGCTCCCACGCACGCATCGTGCACTTGATCTACATTGCTGTGCAATTGTAGGTGCAGGTGGTTGGGGTAGCACAGGGTAGTCAGTTCCCCTTGCTGTTAATCGTGCCAGTCAGCGATGTACCAATTTTTGTTGTTACTTTAACTGCATTAACAGGGAAGTTCGTTCAATTACAAGCAGCGTACCAAAGAGAGAGTGAGAGAGAGTGAGCGGCCAACTGTTGCATGCAAGCTCTTAAAACAAAAGCAAAGAGCACGCACGCATGCATGCATGCAATTAAATATATCTTGTCACGCTGCGATCGTTTGGTGCGCTTTTTATGGCCAATCCAACCCTGGACGCGCCTGGGGTTGCGGACGTGCTGTTTACTCTTAAATGGGCCGACGGTCTCGGCTTTCTGGCGTTAATGGGCGCCACATGCGCATAGTTTCTGCCCCGGCTTAAGGCAGCCTTATATAACATACATATATACAGACATTCTGATGGCTAACACTGTTGCAGCTTGCATTCCGGAAACTTGGTAAAAGAAATCGGCAAAGGTTCCCCTTTCGATTCCGTTGAAACTTTGACCTTGACGTCATTCGAAACGAAATCCCAAAATTCTGATGACTAACAAAGAGAACGCAAAGAAATCGCTAAAAGTCAGCAATTTTTCAAATAAATTTGGCAACTTGCATTCAACTTTGACTTCATTTTTGATTGCTTTCACGGAGAATCCTCGTGATTTTCCATTGAACGTAAATCGAATGCCAAATGAGATATTTATTATGAAAATGGAATGCTTTCTATATACGTAAACATTTGTGCGTGTGTGTGTGTGTGTGTGTGTGTGCAGAACATTCTATCGAAAAGGTGTATATATGTGTGTGTGTGTGTGTGTGTGTGTTTAACTGATTTGAGCATCTTGCTTGAGCGGTCGATAGCCGCATTAGGTGCTAACGTAATGAAATTTTGTTGTAGTTGGGCGAGTGGGTGGGTAGAGGGTGGCGGGGGGTGTGTCAGTCTGTCAGCTTGACAGCAGCAGCACGCTCATTATCTAATTGCGGCAAGTTCCGTTCAAACCCGCCGGACGTTGTTGGATCGATCAGTTAGCCAGATTTCTAACCACCAAAACGTCAGCGCCGTCAGCGTTTATGGCCAACAATTTGAGCCAACAATTTGCATACAAACGCGCTTATTATTATACATTTGGTCTGCATATTTATACACATATATCTGCATTCATTTTGCCCACTCATCGTGCGGCGGGAGAATTTTTTTTGGCTTTTTTTTTTTGGCTGTGCTGAAAACTTTCCTTATATACCAGGTTTAATACCGCAGCTGGCTCTTGAATCAAAACCAACTAAACCAAATTGAGCTTGTTTATTGTTCACTTTTGTGTTGGTGTCCATGATCTGACCTTTTCATTTCAACTAATCAATTTGTTTATTTTCGCAAACTATTCAGCTTTTTTTTTTTTTTTTTATTTTTTTATTCATTTTTTAAGATACACAGCAGGGAGAGCACGAGAGAGGGGGAAGCGGTAGATAATATACATATATTTGTGTACGAGGCTGAGTGCCAAAAGTCACGTAAAACTTTGGGGTGAAATCCAAAAAAAAAAAAAAAAAAACCAAACCAAACCAAATCAAAGATGTTAACCGAAGGCTAAATCAAATACAGTCCAAAGTTCCATTCGATTTGACGTCATTAGTAAAAATATGACAACAATTTTTGGACAAGACCAAAAAATTTACCCTTTTATCGCTAACTTTCCATTTTTTTCCCCCATTCAATTGTTAATCCTGTTAGTTGCGCCAATGACTCAGTTTGTTTAATATCTCTGATTCATTTATATAGCGGGGATTCCTAATCTTTTTGCTTGCTATCAATGTGTAGACGTTAATATTTATTGAAATTATTTATTTAGATATATTATATATATATATATATTATCATTGACTGCCGATTAATGTTGTGTTACAATTGTAGAATAGTGTGTTATTGTGCCGTATACCCTGTAAAGAGAAGATGAAATACATTAACCTAAACCCTAGTCTTTGTTCATACATTTCCTTACCTTGCTCAACTTAGTTTTCCCATCCCTATGCGATTTCTATTCCGTTGCCTCCTCCTCCTCAACCTGGTCTTCCTCAACGTCAGATGCATTTCGAAGCATCATTTCTAGTTGGTCACGTCGAATATTGAGTCCTCGCAATTGACGACGATGCCTTATGACCCTGTTCGAGGTTGCTCCCGGTTGGTTCCGGTTCGATCGGGATCTGCGTTGTCCCCGGCAGTGATTACACTGCGTACTATCATCCGGCTCCTCTTTCTTCATGTTGATCAACTGTGCGAAACGCGCCTCAAAACTGTTCTCTGCCAATACTATATACTTTGCGCGTTCCTCATCGGTTAGCTTGGGCCATTGCTCGGTGGCCATTCGCTTTACATGTCGGTCCTCTTGACGGGTCAGGCTATTGCGATTGGCTGCCTCTAAGGTCATCAGGCGTAGATCTTTGAAGAAATTCTCTTCTGGATCTTTGCTTGCAATTAGTTCGAGCATTCGACGGCGTCGTATATCATCATTATTAAAGCGTGCATCATTTGAAGATCTTGCTAAGATATTATAAACGATATTTTGAATGAAGCTCATTTTTTCAATAAATTTTTATTTAGGAATTTTTGCTGAAGGAAAACTTATTTCAAAATATTTTTCGTGTGCGTATGATGAAATGATTTTAGTTTGTTTGTTTTCAATAACTGTTTTTACAAAAGCTTACTAGGAAACTGAGGAAAATTCTAAACATTTCGGCTTGGGATACGATATCTTGAAAAAAAAACGAAAGTTAATCATATTTTCTCTACAGATTTTAATTTCAATGGGTTAAACTTTCATTATTGTCGAGTTTCGCTTATTATCAGCTGGATTGCGTGGATAAGAACGAATAATTTGGCTTCTTGCAATAATTCAATCGACAAAAAGAAATCTAAAACAACAACAACAAAATATGCGTACGTGCTTTTGTTACCTTTGCGTCACAATCGGAAATTTCCATGTATTTCTTATATATATATATATATGTATATATCTCAGCATTGATCTTGCGTCAACAGCTGCCATGGCATAGATCCAACAGGAAGAGAAAGAAGAAAACCAATCCAATTCATATATTTCCACTGCTTCTTCTAGTCATGATCATTATTTTTTGGGGCCTGTCTCGCGCTTTCGCTCAATCATCGTTTACTGTGGGCGTTGGGGAAGGGAGCTCGGCAGGGCTGGGGAAACTGATCACGTGAATCATTTGGCCAAAATAACGACACATTCGTTTAGCTTTAGTTAGAGTTTGATGAAAGAACTGTGCGAACTGCATGCGTTAGTAATTAACACCTTAAATGGTCAAAGTTTCTTGATTGGCTAATCTACGCTAAGTGTATACCCTTTCGTTGGGTCATATGTTTTATAGACAAAGGTTCCTCTGCACCAGGGCTACATTAAAAGCATCACTATCACTCATTATCGATAACAATCGATAGTTAAACAACAGTGATCCTTCGGTCTTAATTGCGTTTGTTAAGAGTATACAATCGGCTTTATTTTGTGTTTTGTTGTTATTATTTCTTTCATCGTTCGATTTGTCGTCTTTGTCCTCTATTGTGCGTCTTATCGTTAGTTCAAATGTCTCAGCATTATATTGCATTTGTTTTCTTCAAACCGATAAGCCGCATTCGAGGGGGACGTTCTCTCTCTCTCTCGCTCTGTCTGCCAGCCATTGCATCTGCCTCTCTTCGTTCCCCTTCGCTTGCACCTTATCAAAGTGTGCAGCCATTGACTGTTGTTCTGTTAACCGCTGATTGTATTGCTAACTTGTTTATGAACTTGCCTTTAAATAACAACAAATCATACATATAACTAATCCAGAAAAGTTTATTATAATATTGCGTTCAATAACGTCTATCAGTTGACAATTGTTTAGTGTAAGGTGCGCAAACCTCGTGTCAATATTTACGACTTTGACTACGTCGCTGCTGTTGCCGACTGACGTTCTTAAGAGAGTCTTGCTCTCCCTCTCTCTTGTTGTTTGTCAAACAGATTAACAATACAATGGCACCAGCAACAGGTTCAGTTCAATGGCTCTTGGGCACAGTTAAGCTAAGAGCTTTTTTTCTTATATTTTGTTGTTGTTCTGCTTTGGCTGCTGTACGCACATCAGATTATGTGGGCATATCTCGACAATGTGCTAATGCGAGCGCTTAAGTAACTGTAAGTTTCTGTGTGTGTGTTCGCGTGCGAAATTCAGGCAGGTCAGTTCATGTGGTCTCACGAGAAGCGGCCAGGCGGGGGAGGGAGTTATAAAAGTGAAGAAAATTTTTCTGTGACGATAAAGCACTGATAAAAAATAGTATTTGTATCGATAAACAATAAAATTGCGTATTTTTCCAACGCTTGACAAGCCTCTTTCTTATCTCTGGGAAGCTTCCCCTTTCTCGACTCTTTTGAAACGTTCTCTCTCTTTGTGGGAAGAGAGCATCAACGACGCTGCAACCTGAGTCGGGTCAGTCTCCCCCCACTTGCCTCCCTTGGTGCCTGATTACTGGTAAACACACGCATAGTTTTGCGTTTGGCGTACGTGACTTTAGCATCAGTGACGATGTCCGCCAACGCTGCTGGCTGCGCCGGCTGCTGTTGCAAATTGTGCGCCACATGCGGCAGCCAAGCCGGTCGGCCACAGCAGCAAGTAAACCGGCCCGGCTCACATTTGAGCTTGGCTTTTGATTATTTTATTTAGTCATTATTATTATTTATACACAATCTTTTTTTTGCTTGTTTGTCTGTCAGTTGTGTTGCTATGCTAAAGCAAAACACATACGCGTAGAGGAAACACACAAGCAGAGAACCATAAGTGAAACGAACAACGAATAGAGAATACTCTTGTGTGAATTGCAGAAAAAAAAAACGGAAGAACAAGTTCAATAGTTAAATAAGCTATAAATGAACTAAACTGCATCAGTACTTTTGAGTTCAGTTCATTTGCTCGCTCAGTTTAGTTGACTGTTGACTCCTTGTGTGAACTGCCATTCACAGCGAATTAAGCTTTGCTTGTGTGTAATAAAGTTCCGTTCTTTAGGGAATTTTCCATTCACTATTGCTGCTTTAGACAACATTTAATATCACATATCAGACAAAACGTTTCGCTTCAACTCTAAACGTCTAAAGCTTTAAGTTAAGCAATGGCTAGCGTTTTTGGTTACTCACTGTGTCAGCGCGAATCGTTGAAGTGTCAACTTCAGTATTTTGCTTAGCAACAAATGATTAAAAAAATATTACTATATGATTTTGAATGCCGCGTCTTAAAATTGGCCATGTGGGCTGGCCATGTGACTACAAACACAGATACATGTGTTTGGCCCATTTAATGGCATTGCCTGGCTGTCAAGTGGCCAACAAACGGTTAAACAAACATCAACTTTTAACGAGCTGTCGTTTAGAATAAAATGTTGTTGTTATTATTGTTGAAGCGATTGATTTAAGCTAATGTAAATATTTTGAGAGATATTCGCACCCACTTTAACAACTTTACAAATACAATAAACACGTTCCGCAGCCTTGTTTATGATCATCGTTTAAATCAGCTGCAACAAACTTGCTTTATGACGTTTTCTAAAACGTATCTGGTTAGTCACCTTGGGGTGGAATACTTTTGATATTGTGAATGGTTAAAAAGCGTAAGGGAACAGAACAGAACAGAACAGATCATATTCCTTTATCCCAATAAAACCAGAAAGGTCTTTAATTGATGTTATTAGCTTAAGCGCATTGCTTTCTTTATTCAAAGGTTCGTTTTAAGGTAAGATTTCTCTAATTGCAGCTCGTCAGTATTCATTGTTTCTTTTTCTTCATGGCCTCGTAACGTTTGAAGACTTTGTTATAGGGAGCAGTCATGATGGGAAGTCGACCTCGAATTATTTCGCTCGATTTTGTTCCTGCATCCATTTGAATGTTACAGGGTTTTGGTACAGGAAAACCCTTACAAACTCGTTTTGGTACAGGAAAACCCTTACCAACTCGTTTTGGTGCGTTCGTCCCTTTCATCACCATCCTCAGCTTACTTTTCACCAGTGCCTTGGGCTTTCTGTTAACCCTCTTGGTGACCCGCTTATTGGCAGCTACCTTGCGTATCCCTGTGACCCGCTTCTTAATGGGTCGGACATCATTGGAGTTTGATGTTGATCCCATCGGTTCGATTGGTATATCTGCTTTGGTCATGCCAGTGTTGCAGTGAGAACAATGGGGACAATAAGGCTTTGGATTGAATCGCGGCTTGCGTTTAGTCAAGTTTATTTTTGGTTTTCGATTGATCGGCTTTGACTGGGTTGTGGTTTTTTTAATGTTCTGCTTTCGCTGCTTTTGTATTTTGCCCATTTTGATGATTAGATTTTGAAAATATTATATTATTATCGTGTGTACAATTCAAATTTAGTATGTTCTATGAATGTTTTGTAAACTCCAGACAGTTAGCCTGCCTCGATGAATACTAGACTAAAACGATTTTCATGTTACAGGTATATATGGCATTGTTTCAGCCGTTGCGCGTCACACGGCATCAGTTTCGTAAGGTTTTGAACTGCATGAAGGTGATACGAGCACTCAAATACCAGGAGGTCTATGCGCAGGAAAAGGTTACCAAAGTGGACAGTCTATCGCTGGTGCTGAGCGGCAAGTAAGTTACTAAAACGTTGGATTATCTAACGACTTAAGCATAATCTTTGAAATGGTTTTTTTTGTTACCTGCAGATTAGTTGTTTCACAGCATCAGCGAGCGCTGCACATTGTGTTTCCCCATCAGTTCCTAGACTCGCCGGAGTGGTTTGGCGTCTCAACCGATGATTTCTTTCAGGTATATAGTTAAGTTCTCTTTAGTTGATTATAAATACTTATTTACACTTGCTTTAGGTCTCTATTATGGCCATGGAGGAGTCACGTGTGCTTATCTGGCATCGGGATAAACTAAAGCTATCCATTATGGCTGAACCGTTCCTGCAAACCGTTTTCGATCACATACTCGGCCGCGATGTGGTCAAAAAGCTTATGCAGGTGACACAGGTATGCCTTGCCTTGAACGTAATAATCAAATCGAATCTTAATCAGCTTTTTCCCTTTGTTTAATCAAGGTCAGTGAATCGATAGCCAGCAATGGATTTTTGCCCTCGGGTGGCTATGCCGAGGATGCCGAGGATAAACCCATGTTAATACTAAAGAAGAGCGTCGATGTTGGCCATGGACTGACGGCGTTAATTAATCGACAGTTGCAGGGTAAGTTTTAGCCAAATACTTTGTGTCGCCCCTACCCTCCCTTCCCCTTCCGCCCCCTCTCTCTTGCTGTTTTTTTTTAATTGTTGCACGCTTGCGCTGTTTGCCAATTATTGCATGCCACAATAATATATGTATATATATCAAAACATATCTAATCTATGCATTTTGTTGATTTCCTTTTTTTTTTTGTTTGTTTGCTTTTCTTTTTGTTTTGTTTTGTTTTTATTGTTTTTGGTACAAACGTCGTTCGTTTTTTTGACGATTCGCTATCTAATTTTAGAAGAGCATGTTCCTTTACTCGGTCGCACGTACAAACACACTAAGCAGCAGCCGTTGCCGGGTTACGCTAACTTGGCCGATACCAATGTTGATCACTACGCAAATGTTGCTGCCGCTGCCGCTGCCAACGTCAACGCCGCTGCTGCTGCTGTTCATGATGCTGGCAAATAACAGAATCCTGATTAAAAGCACACTAATACTCACACACCGCACACGTTCACCGTATTTTGTATGCACACCAAAAACAATAACAACAACATGAACAACTGCCAGCAAAGCAAAAGAGAAAGAGAGAGAGAGCAGAAGAAAAACAAAAAACAGCGCAGCGACCTCAGCAGCATCAACAACAACACAGTCAAGTCATTGTATCATCATCAATCAACAACGTATCATCATCATCATCATGATTATTCAACAACGTCATCATCATCATCATGCAAACCGTCATCGCAAGCACTTTTGCCACTTTAATCTTATCACTGTCAACAATTAGATACTAATACAATAGATAATTTCAAGTAACGTGTAAACATAATGCAATATTTGACCAACTTGTTGCAAATGTTTGTTAGTTAAACATATAACCAAATCAATTGAGGCAGGCGCTAAAATGCAAAAAAAATGTCTGATACACCACTACGTAACATAACAGTAGCTTAACAGCATGTGTAATGTACAGCAATGTTATTAACATAACGTTCGTTAAGCAGGTTCTGCTAGACAAATGTTAGATCAGCTCAAAAACTCTAGTCCTGTTTAAACCTTGTTGACCAGATCAGACAGGAATATGAAGTCATCCCTATGGCCATATAAATAACAGTGAAAATATAGCTGCATACTTTTGTAAACTTTCAATAAAAATCCATAACTTGAATGTACAATTATGAAAGAAAGAGAATTTCAATTTATTTAATGTGCGGGCACAAAAGCAATTATTTTTTTTTATTATATATATGTTTGCCAATCATAATCACTTAATATTTGTATTATTATTATTTTTGTATTATATATATGTTTATTATTTGTCATGTTTCTTGTGATTTTGCACTTTGTGTTCTATTTTTTGTTTCCAAAGCTCTGTTTCAAAGCAGAGTATTTAACAGTCGGTTGTTAATGTGATTTGTTGAATATTTTGGGTTTGCCAATTATTTTGCATATTAATTCGATTCACAAAAGAAATTATATAGAAAACAACTAACGGATGAATATTTGTTGTAATATATATAGACACAAAAATACATATATATATATATATATATATACATAAAACTGTATCATACATCTAACATTAACCTAACTATACATTAATTATAACTAACTTTAACTATGATATAAAAGTGAAATGCGGAATCAATGTGAATGTAAACAAGCCAAAAACAAAACAAAAAATGTATAAAAAAAAAGAAGGATAATTTAGTTGATGGAAAACATACACACAAATATATATATAAAATTTAAAACAAAAAATATACAAATCTGGCTGTTTTTAAAAAGTAAAAAAAAAGCATTTTTAGCTGCTCTTCTACATGGTTGGCGTCTTGGCTTACGCATGCCAAGCACGTACACGAACCGAAAGGAGCCCAAAAACGATCGACGCAAAAAAAAAAAAACGGTTCACGATTTTTTGTTGTTTTTTTTGGTCAACGTTGAAACGTTTGCGTATCATTAACATTAATTTTGCTCAAATGGCATTGATTTGTTTTTTATTTTAATTTACAATTAATATGAATAATAATGTCATATATATATATATTATTTATTTAATTATTTTTGCTAAGCAATTTGTTTTCGTTTTTGGCCGCTTCAAAACAGCAAATAGTTTGGGCATGGCCATAACTAAAGAACACAAAATGCATTCGAACCGCTCCGCTTCGCTCCTGTCTCCAACAAGTGTTTATTTTTAAGCCACGTGCTATTGTTGTGAAATTGAACAACTATCGCTAATTAATCATATTTTTAGTTGTTTGTTTGCTTGTTTTTTTTTTTTTTGTTTTGTTTCCGTTCGCATCCACTTAACGTTTCTGTGGCTGTTAATGCGATTATTAATTGACAATATTTGCTAACGGATGTCTCTAAAGCTTTAGCAATATAATAAGCGCGCGCGTTTTGTGTGTGTGTGTGTGTGTGTGTGTGATTGTTTATGCACTGTAGCTTAACATGCTTGCATTTCGATTCGATTATTGTCCAATGTATTTCTTGAATTCTTTTTCAATGGATTTTGTATTTATATAAATATATTATTTTTTTTGGGGTTCCTATCATTTTGTCGTTTGTACTCGTCGTTAACAACAAATACTATCCACACATATATATAAAACAACAACAACTACAACAACACTACAACCAACCAAACAGCTTTGCCCAGGATATCGAAGTATTATGATTGCGGTAAGTTAACATTTTCAGTATTTTTAATACCACAAACACACAGAGAGAGTTTATTTTTAGTTCTCATTACTTCAGTTAGTCTGTGCTTAATAGTGTCCTGTGTGTGTATGTGTGTGTGTGTGCTTGTTCTTTCTTCTGTTCTCGTTTGTTGTTGTGGCATAGTTTGTGGTTATGTTTTCATGTTTGTATTGGTATAAGTAGCTTGCATGTAATTGGTTTGAAACTAAATAATATGTTCTGTTTATCGATTATCGATCGTTGTCTTTCTGTCTGTGTGTGCGTGTGTGTGTCTGTGTTAGTGCTAGTCTCAAACGCTTAATAGCCAAACATAAAGAAAACAAATCAAAAAAAAAAAAAAAACACCCAAACTTCTCTTTGCAGCTGGGGATCCAAACTCCTGGCGTCTGGGACGGATCGATGAGACTGATCATGAGACGGCCGTGTGAAAGCGCATCGGCATATATGTAGTTACTATATATATGTGTACCAATACTATGACATACAACAAATATATATACATGTGTGTGTGTGTGTGTATATACAGACAATGCGGAAAGTTGAAGAGTTCGACGTGGGACAAATTGTTTAGACTTGTGTTTTTGAGTATTATTAGATGTATATTTCTTGATTTACGCATACGAATTGAATTGAATATATTCAGTTCGATCGATATTTATGATTGAGAATAATGTATTTTTTTATTAACTAAACTTAAGAATAAACACTATACATACATACATACATATAGATAGTATTAGTTTGTATTGTGTGTTCTTGAATTAGTTTAAGTATGTTTAACTTGTGTCATTTGTGTGTGGCCATCGGATGCCTGAGCTCATATCAAGAGCTTACATTAAGCTATCGTTCATATAGACGAATAATATCCATACAATATACAGAGCTTACCTGTTGATTTTCATAGCCGGTTTCCACTACGAAGCCTTAGCTTAACAGCTTCTGTTAAAAGCAGCCTTATGTTAAATTGGCGCTGCTGTTAACATAACAACTTGACAGCAGTACGCGTAGCTTATGTTAAAGCGCTGTTAGGCTATTCTGTTAAGTCATTCTTCATCTTCTCTTAGCTATAAACAAATTAAGAAAATATTTAATTAAGCAGCTGTTTTTTGTTTCATTTAAACACTGCCATATCTTTTATTATTTCTGAAAAAGTTGCTTTTAATGCTTTGTTATTAGTGGTCAGTAACGCTAACAGTGGAAACAGGCTAAAAACTTTCAATAGTTTTATACCGAATTCAGTTTTGTTTTTCATTAACAGCAACCAGCAATAATACCTTATCGGTTCCGCCCACATCTTGTGCCTTGTCGTGCCCAACTAGTTTCAGCATTCCTTCGCCTTAAGTTAATCCAAAATAGTTTTTTTTTCCATCAATCCAACCAAACTGTCTCTAAAATTATCACGCAAAAAGAGTTTTTATTTTTTTTTCTCTAGAATTCACTGTAAAAATGTCTCATTGAATCTGCATTTAGAGACAGAGATAGAGACACGCCCTTAACAAAATGCCATCCCCCCTCAGCCCACCCAAAACGAGAACAAAAAACACCCCCATACAAAAAAAAAAAAAAAAAAAAAAAAAATTGTCTGAAATTTAAGTATTATATTGTTGTAATTGATTTAAAATGTGTTATAATAGATACAAAATATTTATTGTTGTTGGCGTGAATGTGAATATTTTGTCAATCAAAATTCAATGTTAGATGTTTAAGCTTAGCAAATTAATAAAAGAGAAAAGAAAAACCAGAGAAAAAAACCAAAGACAAGAGCAATATAATAAAGCGTTTAACAAATAACAATAATGTTGATTAACTAAATGACTAGCTAGATAAATATGAAATAACATATAGTTCATTAAAATGAGATAAAAAGAAAGCATCAAATATTTATAGTAAATAAGCAAAACAAAATATTAGAGATGAAATATTTTATAATAAAAAAAAACAAAAAAACAAGCAATGCAAACTAAACTAACTGGATCCAATGAAGCACAGCTATTATATATATTTCTTTTTTTCGTTTCTTTTGCATTCAGTACGAAATATATATATATATAAGTTATTATTGTCAGTTTGCTTGCAAGGTTTCATTAATCAATTGTATTCAAAACGAATTTCTTTGCCAACATAAATGGATTTTTGGTTAAAATGCTTAAGTTGCAAAAAAACAACACAAAACAACACATACTACAAAAAAAAAACTACTAAACAAACAATCAAATAAGACAGTTCAATGTATTTCGTACCTTTGAGCATGAATAAAAGTTGAAAAAAAAAAAAAAATCATTTCAAGCGTTGTGTATACTTAATATTTGTTAAAGATTTCCGAAAGCTAAAAACGCCAAACTTTAAACTAAAGTTTTAGCTGAAACCGAAATTTAATTGGTGTTTAGTTCTAAAAATCTATTTTGTATACAAATTAGAGATTGTTTTACGTTGTTAGCAATTTCACTGTCTATTTTTGGCTAAATGGGTCACATTTCAAGCTGCATTGCGCTTTGTAATGTTGATATTCGGCGGGGGTTTTAAGTTTCAAATTCAGTTGGTCCATGCACAGCTTTACACCTGTGCTTAATCCCTTTTTGGGTATGAGGACACGTGACCAATGGGCAGCTAAAAATAAACAACAACAAAAATGGGCGGTTTACTCTATCACTCTTCCTCGCTCTCCCCGTATCGTTCCAAACAGTTACACAGGCGATTGAACAAGAAGGGAGGGTGAGAGGGAGGCAGAGTAAATCAATGCAACGTTTTGCTTTGAAGTTAACTGAGCATTTGCTGGCTTTAATTGAAGTGCACTACAATTCTGGGATATGTGAAATAAAGTGAGCACCAATAAGTATGCTACACTTTTTATTAAACAACTTTAACTAACTCTGAAGCACAATTGCACTGCCTCTGACCGTTCCTTCCGGCACATCCTTTGACCCATTATCAGTGCTTCTTGTCGTTTTGACTCTGGAAGTAAACAAAGTTTTTGGCTGCTGTGGGTCAAAAGTTAGCTGTGCCCCCCCCAAGCAACCACCGCACCGAATGCAAATGCAATGCGAAATGACAACAAGAAGAAAAAAAAAAGCGTTAGACAATAAACAAAATTGGCTTGCAAAACAAGCAGAAACATGTAATAAGCATGCGATCAAGCGTGCTGAGCGACTGCATACTACTCTGTTATGCTTGGAAAAGTTAAGACTTTCTAGTTTTACCTCAAGCCATATACTTTTCGGGCTGTTTGTGTGCAGGGCATTGAAAGTTTTTGCAACAAAAAGTTCCACACAAACTTTCTACAGCTAGCCGATAATAATAATGCCCTAACAGACGTGCGAATCCATGCACTAAGCCACATACCCAAACAAGGGTATGTGTAAAAAAGTCATCAAGAAATTCTGAATAACCAAATACTTTGACGAGGTTTTGAGTGGTTTGCAACACACTGAATAAGAGATAAGTACATTGCAAAAGTTAACTTCTCCCTTCACCCAACTAAGAACAAATCGCCCCTAGGGCGCATTAAAAGGTTTGCTGCACGCGATTTTGGATAATGTTTGTTACTTTTCTTGCATTTAATCCGTTTGAATACAAAACTACAACAACAAAAATCTGCATACTAATTTATTTTAATTATTTTTTGCAAACGGCAAACGGCGAACGGGCAAAAGTTAAACCTTTATCCGCTTGGCTTAAAAACATTGTGCGAATTGAAAATTCTGAATATTTTATGCAGTTGAAAAGTGTTTCAGTTGATTCGATTTAATTTGTGTTGCAAACAGAAACAACAAAAGCAAAAAAAATATATAGCATGTGTGGCATGTTGCAGTTGGCTGGTTTCCGCTCCACTTACAGCTGTAGAGTGGAGCTACTTGCAACATGCGAATTGCTACAAATTTGGGTTAGTTGTTGGCCAGCTTTAATCACTTACCATGCGGCACGGTTCGAAACGACAATCCGAGTCAGAGATGCGTTTAATGTGGTTGTATCGATAAATGTGGCTGGTTAGCTGGGTTTGGCTTAATGATGTGCAAGTTGTTGCCCCCTCTCCCCCTCTCCTTCTCTCTCTTTCTGTGTGCGAGTGGGTCAGTTGAGAGGGCATTGAAGCGTGACACGTGAACCCAGTGACCCGACAGATCCAGCAACACTTTGGTCAACAACCCCAAGTGCTCATCAATTTTAACACATATGAATAGACATGACGACAAGGCGCTAATCAGGTGTGTGTGTGTGTGTGTATTGTCCCACTTACTAAGCGTTCATTGGCTTTAATCAAACCAAATTAATCAATATTTGTCATGCTAAACAGCACTTATCGATTATAATCGATAACAATTCAGCTTTATTCAAAAGTTTCGTTTCAAGCAAGTCTTCGATTTGCAGCTATTTAGTAAAAGTTAATCGCAAAAATGCTTCGGCTTGATGCTTGGCTTCGATCTGCTGGATTTACGTTTAATTGGCTTTGATTTACGTTAAGGCCATTTTGCTTTATGGTTTTAAATTTGAACTTTTCTCTATATTTACTATCATATACTTAACGATTTTGGTTTTCTATGCGGTAAACTAAAATAGAACTATATAGCCTGACTCTGCTTATGATTGGATTGACAGGCAGCCTGCTTTCACTTAACCCGATTCTCATAATGATAATGATGCTGTTGCTGCTGTCAGTTGGCTGCAAGCCGTTGTCGACAGTGATGGATAAGATGTGAAAACTATAGACTTAAGTTAGCTTGTAGATATGTTAATAGCTGCATTTGCTGCTGTTGCCATCAGCTGTCAGTTGGCTTGGATTTGAACATGGTTTGGCATTTGTTCACGTTGCCACAGTCTCTAACCTACAAGAACTCTTGTGCAATGAAATGCTGATGCATTTTATATGATGAGCCTGAAAGTATGCAACCGTTTTTTTTTGGTATGCTTGTGTTTTTTTATCTAAAAGTTGAAACTAAGGATCGTCTTTATAAATATAAGTATATAAATATAAGTATATAATTGAATTCAAGTGAGTGAAAAGCTTTAAAATGATTTGGTTTTGCCATTGCCTTAAATATATATATATATATCCATAGTATCGAAGTGACTCCTTCGCTTCCCTTTTGTGAGGATTTAAATAAAAGGAAGATGAGAATGGCAGCAAGCTGCAAACGTGGCAGAAATGCTCTGACTTGCAGCAAAGTGCAACAACAACAGCAACAAGACGCATGCAACAACCGCAAACAGTTGTTAGTGGCTCTTTTGTTGCACACACACACACACACATAGATAGTATAGGGATATACACATGTATATATAAATAGATCCCAAAGCGACCGGAAGTCACTTTCAGCTAACAACGGAAGTTGCAAACGTCTGCTCGTTGTTGTTGTTGTTCATGTTGTTGCTGCTGTTGGTGTATTTTATAATCGCTTTGAGATGCGTACAAGTGACGGCAACATACAACATGAGGCCGTCGTTTGCCATTTCGTCAAGCCAACAAGCCAGCCAGCCAACAAGCCAGCCACCCAGCCAACCAACAACAACAACAAATATGGCTCGGCATGGCTGACACTCGTGTTTTTTGCCCACAACCGAGTCCTGTTTCGTGCTGAAGCTAATGCTACTGCTGCTGCTGCTGCTTTCACTGGCATCCTGACTGGATTCACTGTTTAGTTGTTGAGAAGTTCTTGAACGCAACACAACGACAGCAGTTGGCCAAGAGTTGTTAGTGTATTAACGTTTTTCCTGTTCGTTTAAGCGCGCATTTCAAATGTGAACATTTGTTTTTTTGTTTTTTTTTTGCTTTTTCTTTTTGTGCTTTAAAGTTGAGAAACACTGAAAAAAAAAATGCGTGATCATCCAGCGGTGCCCAATGTATTTCGTGTGGCATCGTCACATAGCATAAATAGTTTGGGTGTAGCGGCAACGCCATGCAGCAATAACAAACAGCGATTGCTGGCCAACAATATCCACTACACAAAGAGCAACAGCTACGAGCAAGCGTATCGGCAACCACAAGCGGAACCGCAGCAACAGGAGCAACAGCAGCAGAAACTGGCCAAGCATCAGTTAACAACGAGTGCATCCATTGAGCGAACTCATCATCAAGCCGTGCAGCAGCAACAGCAATCGCCATACGCAACATTGCCACGCGGCAACAGCAATTGCAATGGCGGTCAGCGACGCGCACAACAGCAACAACAACAACAACAGCAAACGGGAGTCATCAATACAATTTCCGGCAGCATTCTGTCAACTGGTTTCACATCAATCACAGATAGCTTACACGACTTGCAGCTCAACGGCGACAATAATGATAAACGACAGCAACAGCAGCAGCAACAGTTGCTATCCCTAGGCATTTACAAGAATGCTGAACGACAACAGCAGCGGGCAGCAGCAGCAGCAGCAGCAGCAGCAGCAACAACAACAACAGCGACAACTCAAAGTGGATTGAACAACATGACAAACGCCAACGGCGGTTACCTGTGGCTATTAACACCTGTTGCCGCTAGGTAAGTACCCCAAACTGCACTTCAAAATGTGTCTTTAATGCTAACTCAATGCAACTTGCAACGTGCAACGTGCAACGTGCAACGTGAGTGCTAACAAAACTTTATACTCAAACGAAGCGCGTTTAATTTTAAAGTTTTCTTAAAGGCATCTAAGGTTTCGAAAAGCTTTGAAGCTTGATCTTGAAGGAAGCAGAGAAAGTTGTCTTTAGGAAACCGATAACTTACTTAGCTTTTAATCGATTACGCTTTGGGCTTGCAATAAACACTTGATATCGATAATAGCGTAGCTTAGAACTTGTAATAAACCAAAAGCAATCTCACAATTTATGGGTTGAACTTTTAATAACGCATATAGAATCAATTTAAGCCGACCATGTACGAACATAAATATTTGCTAAAGTATTCACAAGCAAACAAACAAGCAACACACACACACACACACATACACAAGTCTATTATGGCCCCTTGACATTTGTCACTCAAATGGAGCATCGACTTACACATCGCTTAGCTCGTTCGCTCCTTCGAAGGCGCCAAAAATGTGACTTGAATTCTGCACATTGCACAACCCACAGACAGGTGGCATGAACGATGGCGGCAGGGGGGAGGGGAGGCAGGCGCTAAGCGAAACAGGATAGAAATAAACTAAACTAAACATAGAAGTGTAGCTGAAGCTGAAGCTGAAGGCGCAGCATATATATATATATATATATGTATTTAGAGCCTCGACGTGGTTGCAACCTGGCTGCTGGCAGTGCCACAAATAATTGTGTTAGCGGCACAAATCACGTCAAAGTGGGCTTAATTTGTTTGTTCGAAAAAAAAAAAAATAAAACTAACTGCATTCGAGCTTGACTTTAAGCCTTAAAGGACAGGAAGAATCTTTACTCCAGACCATTCGAGAGCTAATTAAAAATCAAAAATGTCGAATATGCTCAATATAAGTTTAATTACTTTTGTCCAAATGATTGCGCTATTTGTATACATCGCAAAAAAGTTGGAAAATAATAAAAAAAAAAAAGAATAAGAGGAGAAAAATCCTTTTGAATGCATTTTGATTGGATTTTTATCCTTTCGGATTCGGATTCGTGTTCATTTGTACGAATTAAAATGAAAATTCATTTAAAAAAAAAAAACAGAGCAAAGAACAACCCCCCCCCCTCGCCCCCCACATTGGCTTAACGTTTAATCATTGACGCTGCTTGTTTGTTAACTAAAGCTTGAGTAAAAATGATTTAAAATCCCATTTATGTGAGTTATGCAAGAGAATTCAGAATTTAATTGGTTAGTTAGGCATTTGCTTGCTGCTTTATACTTTACTTTTAACATTACATTACATGCATTACATACATACTTCCCGTTTGCCTTGTTCCATTTTATTTTCACTTTACTTTACACACGGCACACACAATGTTGATTTTTTTTTCTTTTTTTTTTTTTTTAATCAACATTCAGAAAAATGTTTTTCTCTCTTCTTTTTTTACCACCCACCCACACTACTATGTGTGTGTGTGTGTGTGTGTGTGTGTGTGTGTGTGTGTGTGTGTGTGCGTGTCGATGGGGGCGTTTCGTTATCGCTTGAAACATGCATAGACTGCAACTAAGAGACTTGGCAATCATTTGCAGCATTTCTGTGGCAATTGTTATCGCCGCCCTGGCCGGACCCCAATGGCTTTTCACGGAGGAGAAGCTGCCTAATGTCAACTACAATGGCACGGCCAACTTTAATGCCCTCGATGATGGTGCCTACATAACCAAATATACCAAATCTAGTCTCTGGATATTGTGCACAACGTTGCCAGGTGCGTGTTTTAATCAATGTTGTTTGGCTATGAATAATATTGCGCATACGTCATGTTGTAAGATTTTTATTTGCCCCGGGATATCGTTAGACTAGATGAAACACACAATCAGTGTAGCCAATCATTCTGTCAGTTGCTCCAAAATCCATCAATCAATCAAGCAAACAAATAAACGGAACAACTGCCGCCAATTAGTGAAGCTGAAGTCGTGCAACTGAACTGATTTATTTCGCTGACAGCATTGCCAGCGTCGAAAAAAAAAAAAACAACAACTATCAACGAATAGTGTGAAGAAACCTTTTTTAATCGTTACATTTGTTTTTATTCGTTCAGGCCTGGATGTGGACACATTTAACTGCATCAAAATTGATTACTTTCCAGAGGAAGGCTATCAACCGGATCCGCAAGACTCAACGCCGGCCATACCCTGTAAGTGCAATCAACTCTTAAGCCAACCAGCCATGACGCAAACCTTGAGCTCAACATACCCCATTAGCTAAGACACAAACCAAACTCTCAGCTTGTTTGTGTGAAAGATAAATGATTGCAAGATGTCTGTGTATAGATTTGCAAGCCGTTTAATAATAAGGTCAATTGGGTCTGGGACAAATTGCAAGGAACGCATTTGGAGAATCCTGTTGAAAACAATGCTAAATTAAATTGCATGGAAATAAGTTATTTGTTGTTGTTGCTGGCTGTTATTGTTGTGCATATTTTGGATGCAACAACCAGCCGCAGCAAACAGCCATATATATAGATAGATAGTAGATTTTATTTGTTTTGGTTTCATATATCTTTTTTTTCTTTGGGATTACTCTTGTGTGTAGCACTATCGATTTGATTACAATTGAATTGAATTTTATAAAATAATGCTTGGCAATTTTCATTTGTTTTTGGCAAAGTGCAATTTCATTACGCGCATTGTATGTATTTACACGATTTTCGCACACAACTATTTCAAATATTTCATCAATTTGGCTCAACAATTGACAGCAAACTGTGAGCCTTCGAAATGTGATTTTAAAAAGAAAGGCCGCGGGTGACAATTTCATACCATGCCAAGCATTATGTGTGCGTGTGTATGAAACTATATTTGACAGCAAAGTGCTTTCTCATTACATCACGTTCAGCATTTTCAGATTTTCACATTTTCACATTTTCCACATTTTCAACAACAATTTGTTGTTGCTTTTAACCCATATTGTTGGTATAGCCAAGGGCATTTAACACTCGGCCAACCATCAAACATATTACCAAGCCTCCAACCCATCGGCCCACCCATAGTTAACTGTAATCGTTATATGCTTGCTACTTGCTTTGACCAACAACCAGGGCTGAAGTAGGCCAACATGCATGCATGGTGTAATAAATTTGTGCCTGTTTGGTACCTGGCGGCATTATCGACTCTACTAAGTGGAAATTGATATTACTTTACCTATTGGTGGCGAAAACTTTCAAACCACATTAACAATTACGCAATCTCTTCGTAATTAGCAAAAACCCACAAATTTTAAGTTTGAACTTTGTGGCAAAAGGGGTAAAAGTAAATCCTAGTCGTGCTTTCCTTTTTTTTTAATACATGTTAGTGTTTGGACGAAGAAAAGTTTGTTGACCTGATTTTTTTTTTGGTTACCTGCTGTATTTGAACATGGTTTATTTTGCTTTCCTTTCACAGATACAGTAACAAAATCGTGCCCTATCTTTTTGGCCTCTGGCATCTTTCTGCTCATCAGTTTCATTGTCTTCCTCATACCAACTTGTTCGCATCAAAATAATCTATACTATTTTAGTGCTGGCATTCTCTTCATTGTTAGCGGTAAGTTAAAGGTTATTCTCCCTTCTTATTTGATACATGTATTGTGTGTATTTCTTGTTGTCTAATAGGCTTGGTTATGCTCATCGGAATGATTGCCTATATATCCATACTAAAGGCTGAGATTGGCTCGAAACTGCGACCGCGTTCCACACTGCAACCGCCGCTCATTAAAGTGACCTACGGACAAAGTTTCTTTTTGTTTGTCTTTGGGTTCATTGCCACCGAGTTTGTCGGAGTGCTCAACATCTTTCTCTACATTAATCTGCAAGAACTTAGTTACAGTGTAAGTATTGCTGGGTGGTTGGGCGCTTTAGCGTATGGCTGTGGCCCTGTTGCCGCATCCGCCTCGATAATTATGCATAACGGGACAAGACCATGTTACCGTCATCGTGTTTAACACGAAAGGTGGGCAGACTATTGCATTTCCTTTCGCGCCAACTTCCGGTTGACAGAACAAAATGGCAAAAAGCTAAAACGAAATGAATTACTATATGCATTAACCTGACAGTAGCTGGCATTCGGAAGAGCTCGTTCAATGCTCCCGGGTGGGCGTGGCAATTCAATCTAAGGCGCTAAGTAGCATAATTGAAGTAGTAGCTGGCCAGCCCTGGAGTATTCTAAGTATCGATAGTTTTTAAGAAGATCGATAAGTGAGAGCAGGACTGCAATCACATATTTACCGTTATGATCAACATATGTTACAGCTGATTTGATTTTTTTTTTTGCCAAGTTTGATTCGGAAATTTTGAAGGATTTAGGTTTCGTTGCCATGCTTAAACTTTATCCTTTACCCCACACAGCGACTGCCCTGTTTCAGTGTGGTCAACATGCAGACGAAGATCAAGGAGGGACACTGCGAACAAGCACTGCTTAGTCACTCCTACAAACGGTATAAGCAATCGCAGGGCACGCCGGAGGCAGCATCACCAGTGGCATTGGTGCACGGGCAGCACATGGGAAAACAACAACAACAGCAACAACGACATGGTCAACAGCTGATGCGTCAGCAATTGCCATTGCGGGGCAGCAATGGAAGACTACATCAGGTGCATGATGCAGGACGTGGACCGACACAGACACAAACGCTGCCAGCTGGCTATGCATGCCGCAAGCATCCCAATGCCAATGTGGGCGGATCCAATACGAATCTCTATACGCTCAACGATTTGGAGCGTCGCTACTATTTCGAGAAGCCGGTGGCATCCAACTGTAATCTGCACTCGCGCAGCTTTGCCAAGTCACTGAATCAGCTGAGCATGGAGCCAGCTAAGAGCACAGCGGTAGCATCGGATCGCCCTATACCGCCTGCAGCAACGTTTGCCGATCTGCCACAGGAGTTTCCACTTACACGCTCCATTTCGACCACCACGGACATCTATATGACAGCGTCAGCGTCGCCCACAACGCAGCTGCAGCGCAAGCAGCGACGCAACATGGCCACCAATACCCAGATGCAGGCGCGCGAGACCGACAAGGAGCAGCAAACGGCACGTTTGTGCGGTCTGAAGCGTGGCTTGCGCAAGACCAAGGATGAACTGTTCCAGGAGTTTTGCAAGCGGGCAGGCATACGCAATAAGCCAAAGAACATCTACTATATACCCAGCGAGGATGCGGACGAAGATGATTCGCCACGAGCACAATCCCAGCTGCCACAACAGAAACGTCGTAGCTACGAGAGCCGCCACAACAATGATGATGACGATGCGGATGGCGATGATCATGGATTTCGAGAGTTTCGCTCGGGTCCAGCACTAGACGATGAACATCTTTTCGTTGTTGCTGGTAAGTTAGGCTTCAGTTCGTTGTAAGTTTGGAGTAATCTGTTGTTTTGGTACTTTAGATCACGCTCAATTTGTGCATCCTCAACGCATGCCCATGTACATGGAACCGATGATGCCGCCAATGATGCCACAGCCACAGCAGTTGCGCAGACTCAACTCAAATCTTTCGTTGCACACGCAAGCGTCGAATATGTGGCCATGGCCGGAACAGCAGCGTCTGGCCTCGGAGCACGGACAGAGTCGTACGTTGCCACGTTCTTTTATGCGACAGCCGGCTGGAAGCCAGGACAGCCTGGGCTCACATCTAAGCAGCTACAGTCCCAGCCATCAGCGCTTAACACAGCTAATGCAATATCAACAGCAGCAGCAGCTGCTGCATCCACAAAATAGATACTTGTCCACAATGACGCTGCCGCTTCATGGCGAGGATGCACAACACAAGCCAGCTGCAGTGCAATGGCCAACTGCCATACCATCGTCACCATCCAACTATATCAATGGCTATCCACAACCGCAGCCACTTTACACCCCAGCCATCGCTGTGCCAGTGTCAAGCAGCAGCACAGCAACTCATCCGGCCAAGTTTCAGCGGGCATACGCCTTTGACGATGTCCAGCGACGTGGCAGCTCGGCCATTGGTGACGCCTTTGATCTGGATGAGATGGAGCGCGAGCGTCGTCGCTCTCATGCAAGTCTCTTTGGTGGCATGAGCGCGTCACAGAAACGCGAGCATTACGATCTCATCAATGGGACGGCAGTTTAAGCTGACCATCAGATAAATATAATATTTGTTCTTTGGTGTGTTGGTTATATATATATATATATATAGCTATATCGATTCGATCG
This sequence comes from Scaptomyza caliginosa, assembly GCA_035044725.1. Classification (NCBI taxonomy): domain Eukaryota; kingdom Metazoa; phylum Arthropoda; class Insecta; order Diptera; family Drosophilidae; genus Scaptomyza; species Scaptomyza caliginosa. The sequence continues at coordinate 459,745 of JAWNNR010000739.1, read as the reverse complement.
GCTTACAATTTTGAAAAAGTAATTTAAAATATATATAAATGTGGTTTAGAATGAGTTAGATAAATGTATATCAAACCGAATTTTAATCAATCAATAGCTAAATGTAGTAGCTTTATATAAGAACTCAAATCGATTTCAAGCAGTGAAAAAAAAAATTGACTGGATATTCAAAAAGTATTTCGCTCTTATGCGCTACACGAATTTTAAAGGATCTTAATTCTTAATAGATCTTAATTAGCTTTAGACGTTTTGGATACACTTTAATCGTACTTAAGTAACTGTTGTATTTAGATGTTGTTTTTTTTTTTTTTTTTTTGTGTGTAGTATATATGTACAGAAATGCATTAGATCTTTGAGCATATAATACTGATTGTAACAAAGCTCTTAATATATATATAAACTATCTATGTATGTATTAAATCTCTTAAATGGATTTGTGGCAAACACTTTGCTAGCCATGTTTGCAGTGGACATACGTTAACATACGTGGTTAACTGCAAGCGTGTCTAGCAAAGGCATCGCCGGTTTAAAGGTTCATGCGTTTCCAAAAGTCTCCGCTACATTGCGACAATGTTGAACTCGATGATGCTAGCGATGTGCTTGTGGCATTATCCACCAACTGTGTATACACTTCACGCATGACAGTGGGTCGAGTGTTTAAGCTGCTGGAATTAGCTGTTTCGCTAAGCGCGTCCAGCATGCCAACTGACAAGGCTGCATCCGTATGTCTGCTGGGCGCTGTATGTGGTCGAGCTGCTATGCCGTGTGTGCTTAGTTTCATGGTGGGCGCACTCCAGGGACGTCTCGATGGCTTTGCAGTGACTTGCGTTTCCGTTGGACTCGCAAATAGCTGCTGCATTTTGGCCATGGAACGCTGTAGCTTCTGACTAGCTGGTGGTGTTAGCGGTCTTTCAGCAGCACCACCAACACCAACAGCACCAGCAACATCGCACAGCGTTGAAAGCGTTGAGTCACTGCTCAACAAATCCGTGTCAGCCTCAAAGAGTGGCATTTGTGATTCAGCGGTTAGCAGCTGCAAACTGGGATGCCTTCCAACGCGCGCTAAGGTGGCCTCCACGCGATTGAGCAGCTGCTGCGTATCAGTCTTTACTTGATCCACTAGCAGCTCTTGTTCCAAGTCTACATACTTTGACGCTGCTGCTGCTGCTGCTGCTGCTGATAGCGATGATGGTGGCGTTGGTGTTTCCGATATTGTTGCGTGTAGCTCTGAGAAAAGTTTGCGACGTGCATCGGTTATGGCATTGGTAAAGTGATAGCTCTCCGGTGTTCCCAGCTCGGGAGCACTGTATGCAGGTGCGGTAATTTTTGGCACAGCTATAGGCAGCTGTAGATCCTCCAGTCGCATGCGACGCTGCCAATCCCTAAAGCTCTCCAGTGTGCGATGTATATGCTGACGTTCGCGTGCACAACTGTTGCGTATATTGAGCATTTGCTTCTGTTTGTGGGCACGTGCACGCTCCAGATAATCCAGAAAGCTTTGCTCCAACAGATCACTCTCCTTTTCCAGCTGTAGCATGCGGTTTCTGTAAAGTTCGTTTAGCATTGATCAGTTGTATGAATTCGGATTTGAATGCGATATACTTACTTGGCACTGAGAAGCGCTTCGTTAAAGCTTGGCAGGGTCGAGGGCCGTGCAACTGGCGATATATGTGGCCTTTGCCTAACATTGGTATTGGTTGCCACGTCATGAAACTTTGGCTTGGGCGGTTCAACGCTAGTAGAAACGGAAGCAGTCGTAGGAGCTGATACTGGAACCGAAGTAGGAGCAGGAGCAGCAGCAGTAATAGACGTCTCAGCCGGAGCAGCAACAGGAGTAGGAGCAGGGGCAGCGACAGCAGCAGGAGCAGCAACGGCAACAATATCAGCAGTTGGCATTGGAGCAGGAACAGCCACAGGAACAGGATCAGCTGCTGGAACAAGATTAACATCTGGAGTGGCAACAGCTGCAGGCTTAGTAGCAGGAGGAGTAGACTGCGCAGCAGCAGATACCTTTGCAGCGACCACAGCACGCAACTCCTTCAACTGCGGTGGAATTGCATTTGGTGGCGGTGGCAATGATACCACCAACTGGTCTATTGGTCTGGTCGTCTTCGGATGTACTGTCAAATTCGATTTGGTTGCTGTAGGGGGTGGGGGACGTGAATGGGGCCAGCCCATCTCAAGCGTTGCTGTATGCACTGCGGCTTTTTCGGCCATATTAATCTTCTCCGCCATTTGCTTATGTTGGGCCTCGTAGCGTTCCAGTGTTTGAACGATCTTTTGCACCAGTTCGCGTGACTCCGACGAATGTGAGTCGAGCTCCATGTTGCGGCACAGTGTCTGCAGGGTGATATTGATAAGATGGTAAAGAATTCAGTAAAATCGAGATTAACTTACACGCCAGCAGGATTCCCTATAGTGGAGGCGTAACATTTCGGCATGGTGACGCAATTTAATCATATAGATCTCATCGAGCCGCTCCTTTTGCATTGTAAGTGCTTTCTGCATTGATATCTCGGCGCGTTCCAGAAAAATGTTTCCACTTTCCGAGTTCATCATCTCGAAGACCCATTGAATGTAGGTACGTGTTGCCGGTACCTTGACCCTGGGCACGGGCGTTGTCTGACAGCCAGCAGCATTTGTGGAAGGCTTCCTGTGATCTGTACTCGTTGAAGCATGCCGTCGACGCGTTTCCCTCGTTTGGGTCGCAACCGTTTCCTGTGTGCCCGGCAGCAACTGGGTTTGGCTAGCGGTGTCCTGGAGCTCCTTCTGCCGCTGCAGCTGCTGAACCCTTAGTTTGCCCTCCTGCACGCCCATAAAATGGCCATGGGAGAAGCCTTCGTTGTAGCCACGTTTGTAGCCTTGATGCTTGCCAACAACACACTCCTGCTCCATGGTCAGATTAAGCACATTGCTCAGTGTGTGCACACAAACCGATAGCTCGCACACCAGCGCCTCATATCGTTCCAGTGTCAGACGCATGGATGCCTCTGGTGTGTGCTGTGTTTTAATCTGATCCTGGAATCTCTGCAGAGTTTGCTGCATCATTGCTAGGGTGGCCACCTGCTCTTCGTGTAAGCGTGGCAACTTTGGCACATTTGCCGACGTCGCAGGCACCACTATGGGTCCCACGGAGGAGAGTACTATGTTATCCTCTGTCGGCTTGGTAATCGGTGTCTCTTCTTCCTGTGCTACAGAGGGCAGCTTTGTAGCCATTTGTCCCGGTCCCAGCGTTTTGCCCGCGGCTAAGAGACGCTGCCGCTCCAGGAGCTCCTCATGCAGCACCTTCTTAAGCCCTGTCGGTGAGATTACTTCTATGGGTGGCGCACAGGGTGTGCTGAGACTGCCTATATTTTGCATCAGCGACGACAGCTGCTGACCCAAACCAGCCAGTGATTTAGAGGCAAGCGGTCCAACGAATACAGTTCCTCCATCGTCTGTTACAATCAACTCATCTGCCTGATACAGCTGGCCCGTATCCACAGCTTTGCTGATGCCCAAATATGCCGCTGGTTCCGTTTGCACTGCAATTGATTTTGTGCTGGCCGAGTTCGTTTCTATTAGAGCCTTAAGCAGGATCAGCAGCAGAGATTGCTTTGACTGTTGGTCATATTGATGCAGCATCTGACTTCCATTCACTGTTGCTGAAGCTTGCTTGCCCAGCACCGCATCAAGCACCTGCTGCACCTCCTCATGATTAAATCGAAACTCTGTGCGACCCTGAAAGTTTGGCAACGTATGATGATGCTGCATCTCGCTGCAGAACACGGACAACGTATAATGGCAGTTCTGTTCGTAGAGAAACTCGGCAACAAGGGTGTGAAGAGCCAATGTGATTGGTGATCGAATGAAACAACTTGAATGTTTTAGGTTCACCGATTGTGCAGCTGTTGTTGAAGCCCTACTCAGCAGTTTACCTGTGAAAAGCAATGCAGCTGCGTTATTGAAAATACTTATGTTTTGATAACAACAACTTACCCAGCGAGGTGCTGTTGAAACAGTTTATTAAATGCATACGCAGATGCGCATGCATTTTATTGTCAATGCCTTCTTGCGCTAGCCATTTGCGAAACTCTCGCTCAAAGTCCTGGTCAGAGAGTTGAGTTAAATGATCAAGTTGCAGTCGCAACTGCGCGGTATCGCCAGTGTTGCCATCTTCAATTATAAATGTGTCGCTGTTAATGTTGGTTCGTTGCGCTTTAAGCTTCTCTGGTTGGTTGGTAGCTTTTGCTGATGGTAGGTTTGATTTCGGTCTTTCTCTGTCTTTGCTAAGCTTTCGTAACGGCCCTGGTCTTGGCGCTGCCGTCGATTTTGACGTTTGGTTCTGCGTCGGCTGCACTCTTGTCGCCGGTGTCGGCGTTGCTACTCTCACAGTCGTATCTCTTCTCAGCTGTTGTTGCGCTTGCGCTTGTGCTTCTCTCTCTCTTCGGGCCTCTTCATGCTTGCGCTCGCGCTCACATGCCGGCTGTGATTGCTTCTGCGCTTGGCGCTGTCCTATCAACAATTCTTCTTTGCAGCGCTGACGTACACTTGTAAGCCGACAGGTGCTGGTTACCGTTTTCGCAACACCAACAACAGCAGCAGCAGCAGCAGTTGGCCTTTGATTTGTTTTCATTTCAACTCGATTTTAAAAAAACTTGCAATTTTGTGCACATTGATTTCAGTTTCAAGTTTCGATTCACACCTTTCGATTATCAGTAAAACTTAAGTAACAATCGGTTTTCATTTAATTGTGCGCATCCTACGTGTTTCCGCTTTATGTGTATTTTTTTTTTTGTCTTTTTGTTTTTGCTTTTAAAATTGTTTTGTAAATAAGTTTTAAATGCCTCACCAACGTATGAACGTTGCCAGTCAGAGGACCAACTTTGACAGCAGTGGCAGCGCTGTCTGTGTCGCGGGACACGAAATGGTTAGTTGCGCGCGATCAACCGAAACGATGCAGGTGCAGATGCAGTTAGAATTCTGCGCGTATGTCCTCCAGTTGCTCATGATAGGACTCGTTCTATTGTTGTGTTCATATGCACAAATGTTTTATAAGGGTATTACAATACGCATATTTGTGAACATATAGCTTGTTGGCATAAAACTTTATAACCTCCAAAGAAAATAAATGGTTTAAAAAACAAGTGCAATAAATTCTACTTAAGCAATAATGGCTACGGACAAAAGCTGCCTGTGCTGAAAATCGATGTGTTGCAATAGTATCGCTTTTCAGCACAGATGGTGCACATCTATCGCAAATAAATCAAAACAAAACAACGGACTATAATTTTAGTACACCAACCTTAAAAACCAGCCAATAACATTACAGAAATTTAAAGGCACCACTTTGGGTGCAGCTGATTTCTGTGGAAAAGAAGATTTATGTGTGAACAAGTATAAATAACATTGTTATTCATAAAACAAAGGCATAAATAAGAGATGCAGACAAAAGCTACCTGCGCGGGCACTATCTATCGATAGGTTTTTATTGACCATTGCAAACCTATCGCCAGAATCAAAACAAACTAGTAAATACGCATTTATTTTTACACAATGAACAATAAAGATAGCTTTAAGAGAAAAACATGCATATAAGTGCATATGGATTTATGTATGGTTTCACACAAAGGCGATCTTTTATATGCTGCTACGCCCTGCGCATTCTGCTGTGACGTGTCTCTTTTGGATTTCACAATTCCACCATCAGAATTGAAAACGCTCAGTCATTTTTCGCACCATCATTCGCCCACATGTCGCAGATAGACAACATTTTCAATCAAGTACGTGCACTTCTTCAGGCACAAAGCGTTAAGCTATGGGAGGAGCCGTACTACTCCGAAGGTCTAGGCACCATTGAGGCAGCCATTGAAGTAAGTCAACCAGCTTGCACATGTTTTCTTATCGAATTTACATTATCTTGTGTGATTCTTAACTTGGCAGCGCCTGGCCGATGATTACAGCCAACAGCTGGGCATTGACGCAACGAGCTGCAAATGTGCGCTTACCGAACTGCAGGATAATGCGCTGCGCAAGCTCAAGGCACGTAAAGAGTTCAGCGAAACTGGATTGGCCACCTTCAAGGTGCGGCGCATTGACAATCGCAATGGCACAACCAACATACTGGACATCAAGTGTGATCTGAACGAATTGGGCTCTACGCTGCAGCAGGCAATTGCAGACAAGCTGCAGCTAAACGATGCCAATCACGTCAAGTGCATCTCTGCAGGTCGCATTGTCTCGCCCAATGCAACTCTCGCTGCACAGCAATTAAAGAACAATCAGCAACTAATTGTCATCGTTGGACAAACTGACAATCAAAGTGGTGCGCTTCACGAACGCATAAGCAAGATCAAATCGGATGTCGAGTCGGTTGTGGCATCCCAAAACCAACTGATGGAGGTGAGTGCTGTGTTATTTAATGTGCATACGATGTTTAAATACGTTTCTCAAACATTAAGATGGAGGATCAGGATGGTAATCCAGTGTTTTTGCCACCAAATGAGAATCGTGCACTGTTAACCGGCATGGGCTACTGTGAGAAAGCACGTGCCGCCATGAATCGTGATAACTATGAAGAGGCGCTTCTGCTGCTTCTTGAAGCCGATGAACAGTTCAATGCCTGTGATAGCAAGTTCCTGGAATCTGTGGACAACTTTGCGCTGCTTAATTTGGACATTGTGTGGTGTTATCTGTGCCTCAAGAATGTGTCACAATTGCCAGATGCCGATCGCCGTTTGGGCATCTGTGAGAAGAGCTTTCGGCGCAGCTATGGCGAGAACTATTCGCGCCTGTATGCACTCAAGGGACGCGTCTGTCCGGAGCGAGCGCTCATCATGCGTTTGCATCTGCTGCAAGGTGTCGTTCTGTTCCATCGCAATTTACGAGATGCCGCCTACGAACGCTTCGAGGCGGCTGCCGCCGTTTTAAGCGAGCTTAAGGTCAGCGACGAGCAACTGATGCTGCTGGTCGAGATGGGCTTTGAGGTGGGTGAGGCGCGTCTAGCCCTGCGCTCCAGTGCTGGCAACGTGGAGCGTGCATTGCAATATATACAGCAGCGAAAGCAGCAGCTGTACGATGCACGCAAACAATCAAAGGGGGAACGTGCCATGCATAGACGCTATGCCCAGCAAGCAACTAAAGATAGCGACTGGGTTAATCCCCGTAGCGTGTGTACGCTCACCGAAATGGGTTTCGAACGTCGTCTAGCTGCAGTGGCACTTCGACGCACCGAAAACGATGTGCCTCGTGCAGTAAGTTAACTTGCAACATACACACATAAGAACTATTTGACGTATATAACCTTTACATCGTTTAGGTGGAACTGTTGCAAAAGAACTCCGCAGAGTTGCGTGCCTCACTGCCCGAAGCTCGCAGCATCGATGACGAACAGCTGGCGGTGCTGTTGCAATTGGGCTTCAAGGAGCCGGCGGCACGTGCTGCACTTGAGAGCACATATAATAATCTCGAGCAGGCAACCGACTACTTGCTCAAGGCCATTGAAAGCGAGGAGGAGCTGTTGCAGACCGTTGAGCGTGTCACACAGCTGGCTGGTTGCCAAGCTTATAACATTGATGTGGCATCCACCTCACAAGGAAGTGCACTATCTGGATCGCTTATCGATGCCGTGCTGAAAAAGTCCAGGGACGAGATCGAGGCATATCAGGCGTTCAAGCGCCTTAACGAGGATCTAACGCACGGTGATCAGGACTATTTGAATTTGCCGCTGCTGCAGGAGGAGCAGCTGCTTAACGAATATCGCAATTTGCTTGAGCAGTAAACTTTGCAGCTATCTGCTGTTAGTGTTTAAAGTCATTAGATTTAATTACATTTACGTTACGGTGGCTGCGACTACACGCTATATACAACAAACCGGTTTAACATTTGTAGATAACTGTAATCATGACTTGTATATTACAAATCGGTGACTTATGATGCCATTTAAGTGTCTTAATCCCCCCGCCAGTCCAGATGCTAGCTAGCTGGTTTCCCCAGACTCCTGTCCAGCGTCTAGCGATCTGTCAACTGTTAGTAGCATCGTGCACAAATCAGCGTCTTGGCAAATAGTCAGTGTATTGTAATTGTAATTGACTGCGGATACCGCTCGTCTAATTGAATTGCTTGTATCGGTGTGTGTGTGTGTGTTGTTGTGTATTCGTTGTCACACAACTTATTAGCGTCTTATGCCAATTTATTTTATTTACCCAACAACTGACGCGCTGTCAATATACTCATCTGCTTGACCTTGTAACCGGGCCAAGGGCGTTGCGCACTTGATTAAAATTTAATTTCATTTCAAATTTAATCCAACACTTAACAGTCATTTCATCCTGACCATAGCTGCCAGCTATGCACATACTTTTGTATTTTTCTAATGCGAATTGGCGAATTTTTTCGATTTTTGTTCAAATGAAATGAGTAAATTCAATAAATTATGCGATTGATTAGTGCTGATAAGGCAACATTAACTGGGTATCTTCCTGTTTTTAACAACAAATGACATCAGCTAGCAGCAGATAACGGCCAACGAAGCGCAAAGCTATAAAATGTTGTTTAGTTAAAGCAATTTTGTAACAAAATGGCAAGAATATATGAAAATTCATGCACAATTCAAACTAACATATAGGAAATAAGTTACCATAGCCGGAAAAAACTTTAACAGCAGCTCATCAATTAATTCTAATCATGAAAATTCTCTTCTGGGTGTGTTTCTATGAGTAATATGTATCTTAATCTTAAGCATGGGCTTTTTAGTTTTCTTTGTTGTTGTTGCTTTTGTACTTTGGCTAACTTAAAGATTGGCATCGTTTAACGAGTTTTGTTTGTTTAATTAAACAATTATATGTATATGTACTAGCACCATTTACCCTCTGGCCATAATTATAAACCATACACAAAGGGTATAATAAATATGCATCAATGTGTTTGTCAGAAATGGATAATTATTTATGCCAATGATTAGAATCAATACTTGTTTAAGCATTGCAAAACAAATGAACATTTAATAATAGTTTAAGCCAATGATTTATTATAATCTTTGTTTTAACTGGTTATTGCTTCTGTTTACAGCATATTTACTAGTCGGTGTGACGTCTTTCATCTTTCATCATGATTTAAATACGTTTTGTTTTTTTTAATGACTTTGGCAATTATGCGCAACTGATACGCAACGAAGCAAAACTTTTGCTTTTTGTGGTCAGAATGGTTCTACTTTTGGATGTGTTTTTCGTATTATAATGAAGGGCATTTGGTGGTCTGTCCCAATGTCCAATTATAATTGATATCCTAGTGCTATTTTTCGGTTAATTAATAAGTTATTGTTTAAATCATATAGAGGCAATCAACAATGATATCATTGCTAAAAACAAAAACATTGCTATAAACAAAGTTGACTTACAGACTGATAAACAAAAAAACATATTTTAATATCATTTTTTTACCATTTTAAATGCTTTTGGGGCATAAAATTTGATAGAATCTAAAAAATATATATAATTTAGGGTTTAAGCGAAATAAATTTTTGATTATATATTTGTTGAATGTTTGTAAAATGTTATTAATATCCATTATAAATGGGTATATAATACAATTATTTTATCTGGTAAAGATCATAGTCCAAGTTTTAGCTTATTTGTTTAAAAACTTTGAAACTATGTTGATCGAGATTATACACAATTGTGTTTTACAAGTGTATAAACATATATAAAGTACATATTGAAGATATTAATTGCTATTGATTTGCATTTGGTTATACAACTGTTTCTACTTTGATAGCAAAAGAAAATGTTTGTATTTGGTTTGTGCAATGACTGTTCGGTTGACTGTTTAAATGTATGGCTTGCATATTGGTGGTTTGAAACTTGGATATATACTCGATCATGAGGAATATCATGTTTTCTTATCATGTTTTTCCGATTAGATATTTTTTGAAACCTGGCTTAATTTGAATTAATAATTGTAACGAGAAAAGAGGTGTTTATTATAATTTCTTTTTTTTTTTTTAACTTTTTCTGCAGCTGCAAAGAAAAACAAACAAACGTTATTGTTGAATGGCTTGTAAACCAAATGAATTTGTTTTAGATATCATGCAGCTGTTTTAGAATTGATAAAAGCCGTGTCGCAGCGTTTAAACAATTTGGTTTCATAACCATATGGAAATTGCATATTAATATACAAAAACAAAAAAAACATATGTACAATGAACAAAGAAGAAATGGTTTAATCACAAAAATGCAACGCGATTAATGGTTGATAATTGTACTAAAAGAGTGGTTTGTTTACTTAAAGAAGCGTTGAAGAAGATTAATCTACTCAGCAGCCATATCATATGTAGATAAACATCGTTAATCCTAGTGTACGCAAATAGAGTTCCAACTCATTTACGTTTTGGTACAAAGTGCGGATATGGGAAGCCTATACGCCTGACTTGCGTTCCCGCTTGATGAAACGATGACTTTTCGTTTTTGATTTTTGGTTGTGTATCGAATCTGCGTAAATAACCATAATGCTATACATTAGAACGAACGGCTTAAATATATGACATTTCGTTAATAGGAAATGGTACTGTAATTAATGCCATGCTATATGACAATTTAATTACCTGCCTTAACGTACTGTGGTATTTCTCCTACGCTATGGCGGATCCTACTACTTATAGCTACTTAGACTTGTGTGTAAATCAGCAGCACGCAACACTGTAAACAAAATATACAGTTAGAATAGATTACGAAAGAATTTGGCGCATAGGTGAGTGCGAAGGGAGTACGGACTATTAAACGGATCAAAATTGAAAACATTCGTCGTATTGCGTTGCGTTGCGATGCGGTATCAATGGGACACACAGTGGGCCAGGTGAGCGAGTAGCGGCTCTGCTGTTAGCCGATCGTCGTTGAAAAACAAAAACGTTGTTGAATCGTCGCGGCGCCGCAGCAGCAGCAGCGGAATTAAATAATTTCCGTAAGCGCGCTTTGTGAAGCTCAGTTCAATTGCGGCAAGCGTTGTCAACGGACGTCTTTTCACACAGTCACAACGCATTTCATTTTCTTTCTGCTTGAAATTGCAAGTAGTACCACACAATAAAGTGTGAGGAAGTAACATAAATTGAAACTTATAAAGAAGAAGAAGCAGCAGCAGGCTTAGTAAAAGAAGAGAAGAAGACGAAACATCAGCTGGATTGCAGCAGCGAAAGAAGTGAATAATAACAACCACAACATCAAAGAAGTAGAAGAAAACAAGTGAAAAACCAGTGTTGGTGCGTGCGTGCGTGTTTGTGTGAAGTAACAACAACAACAAAACTGAACATACTGAAAGTAAAAACTTGGCGTCGCTCTTTCAAAAGCGAATACCAATAGCCCAAATACTATTAACATAAAAAAAAAGAGACAACCAAGTAAAAAAGACAAGCGCAAATTGTTGCTTATAGTTTTTTTTTTGTTTTTGTTTTGGTTTCTGTTTCGTGTGTGTGTGTGTGCTTGTGCAAAGCGAAGAGCCAATAAAAATTACGAATCGAAGCGGCGTCTTTGGAGCAAGTGCAGCGAGGTTAGTAAGTCAACTCAGTTGCATTTAATACCTGTTTGATTTCTCAACTCATACTAAATGTGGTAATAGTTAGCAACTAACCAAAACAAAACAATAATAACCAAACGCTAACAATGTCAAAGAAGTAGACAGTCGAGAGAGCAAGCAAGCGAAAGAGAGAGACAGAGATATAAAGAGGCGATTTTAAAGCTCTGCGTTGAGATCGTCCCCGTTTACAAGTCCTCAAGTCAACAGCTGTTTTTAATCGCTGTCGCTTTCAACTGACTTTTGCCTTTTTGTTTTTGTTTTCGTTGTTGTTTTTACTACTTTCTTGGCACGATGCACAAACTGCTGCTGTTGTTGTTGGTGCTGGTGATGGTGATGGTGTTGGTGTTATTGTTATTTCCATTGTTCGGCAATTGGCTTATTATTCCATCCGTGAAGGGCCTCTCGTCAGAGCTGGCAACAATAGAAATGGCTCACGTCGGCATGCCCAAGCAAAAACGAAAATAACAACAACAACGGCTTGTAACGACCACAGACAAAAGTGAAAACTAATCGAACAGTGCCCAAAATACCGAAACACTTTGTTTGCCATTTCAATAAATGCTATCCCTTATTGCGCTTGCCTTGTGTTTTTAGTTAGTTTGCATATTTATGTAAGTAACGAACTTTAATTTAGAACGTTTATATATAATTCGAAATAAATGTGCAATTATTTGGGATGGTCAATTAAAGTGTCAGCGAATTGTAAAAATAAAATAAAAAATGCTCATTACAATGTTATTTTTTTAATGGCTCATACTAAATTAGATGAACACTACTAAGTTTCTATGAAAAACCAAGTTAATTTATTTTAGGCTCGATTTTGATTCTTATCTTAATTGAATTTTAACCGGTTAACCAGTGAAAACTACTTACTCCTCAGTTTTTTAACTTGTTGTTTGTGCTACTTGCGATCAGGCTCAAAGCTTTTACAATCTCACTTACACACACACGCCATGCAAATGACTTAAGTTGAAAGCTCAAAGCTGCAACGGATTCTATTTACGTTTTCAAAGAACTTTTTAGTTGTCAAACGGCCACAAGCTTATATACTTAAGTAAACGTAACGAATTGTCTTAGCGAAAGCTGTATTCTACGTTTTTATTGTGTAACGGTTCCAGTTACATAAATAATTGAAAGCTTTATTAGCTTAAGACGCTTTTTTTGATTCGTTGCAGATATTTAAAACAAAGCAAAAATTATTTAAAGTATTTGTCAAGTCAATACATAACTGCAACAATGCATTCAAGCTGTTGTATGGGAATTTTTTTCTATTTATAATTCAACTAACTAAGCAACCAAGTGACTAACTAACCATAGTAGCTCTCTTGTATTAAACACTTGCTTGTTTACCTGAGAGTCATGAAGGTAGTCACTGTTAATTGCATTGCAAGTATTGCACGTTGACCTTGCAAGTTGCTGAGCCGGTTAAAAGCATTGAAGAGATACAAAGTGGTAATAATCACAAGCATTTCCTATGCACACCAGTTATTGTTTATAACCAAATAAAATGCAATATACTTATGCATAAAGCCGGTATTAAAATATCTACCTGCTTACCGACTTATAATATATATATATATATAAATAACCAACCAAGCAAAAAGGCCACGGGCTACACTTCTTGCCAACTCATGCTTATGATGAGAAGTTTTATAACTGGTAACTGCAAGATCGTTTTTTTTTTTTGTTGTTTTTGGCTATAAGATGTCACTTTGCAGTATATATATATATATATTCGTAGATCAGTGCCCGATTTTGTTGAGTCAGCAGCAAACTTAACAAAAAAAAAAAATAAACACAATTTTAGAGTTCAGAGTTATTTGTGCACGTGTGTATAAATGCAAATTTAAGTGGCGATAATAATCAAAATAAAAACGCATTATAATATACTATATATGCATAAACAAAGCTCTTTGTTAAGCGTTTCTGGCAGGGTTTTTTTTTTTTTTTTTGGTTTTGTCGCAAATTCTTTCCCTTATATACTTTGATGTTGTTTTCTAAGAGTCAATACTAATTGGCAAGTTCTAGTGTAAATCAATAAAAAACAAACGAGTTGGAATCATAAAGAAAACACCTTCGACACCATAACGTGATTAGTTATTCTGAGCTGAACACTTAAAGATAACAATTAGAATCTTTTAACTCTTAGGAAGCTTTAACATAACAGTTCAACTTGCACTTCTTGGTATGAAGCTTTTATCGAGCTTTCTTCTGGCTTCTATCTATCTATAAGTCAATTAAGAATCACGCTAAAAATGTTGTTACGTGCCGTTTTGTATTGTTTTAATTTGCATATCAGAGTTTTTAGCTGTTTGCTTTAAGCCCTTTTGACCATTTAATTGCAGCTCAATCTTTTCACAAACGTACGCTAAAATAAAAGCTTTTAATGATTCAGACTTTACTTAGAACAACACCATGTTAATTATATAAACATATCATACGGAATGATGACGCCTTTGGTCTTTATCATTATTGGCCGTAATTTGACATTGAACACTCCGATTTTTCACATCATTTACTTTTATTTATTTTTGCAATGCTTACGTGCTACTTTTGTTGGCTTTTTGTGCTTTAGTTGTTATATATTTTTCAATTTTATTTTATTGCTCAAAAAAATTAGCCTCTCGCGCATCGTTAACGTGGCTGTCAACTGTAACTTCGCTTTTCTGGCTGGTTGTTGTTGGCTTGTGAGTTGAGTTGCAGCTTGTGGGCGTCCAAATGCAAATTGTCTAAGCCTTCAGCCTCAAGGTGTGCAAGCTTGTGCTAATCTTAATTGGTGCAGCTGCTCTCTGCCATCGCTCTCTCTCTCTCTTCTCTCTCTCTCTCTCTCTCTTTTGTTGTGGGGTGGATGGCCCATTTGGCGGTCGTTGTTGCTGTTGTTCTATGCTTAAGCCTAACCGACTATTGTATGCTCTATGAAAGTGTGTATTCAATGACTTACCTAAATCCATTAATCCATCAATTCAGTGAATAATGCAATCAATCCATAGCAAACTATGCTAATTGCTGTAACATGCCCATTTACACTATCCAACAAAGTTACGCAAACAAGCCACTTTGTCGTTTCAATCTCCATTTTGTTGGCCAGTGTTGTGTGGCATTCGAAGAACTAAAGCTAAATGGACTGTCGACAAAGTCGTCGCTCTCTGTGTGTCTGGCCCGTACGTGCTTGGCCTGGCTAATTGCAAGTGCGATCTTTCGCACAGATGGCATAAACCAATGGTTTATGGGGATTTCAGTTTGTGCTGCTTCCGCATGCAAAATTCGTATCCAAAGTGCGTGTGTTGTGGGTGAATTTTGGCGGATGCTTTCGTTTCATGGAAGTAAATAATAATAATAATTGCACTAATGTGTTAATCATGGCGTTTGCAATTGTTTTTCACTCGATTGTTAACTGGCCCGTTAGACAACAACTGTTGCCACATTGCTGACCTAGGCTAATTGTTCGATTGAGCCTGCCTACAACAGATAAGCAAAACGCACTGATTGTGTTTCAAACGTTGCAAGTAGGTCGATCGCTAAATGATCATTATAAATAATCAACATCAGTTTGATTAATAGATCAATGAAATGCACAGCAGTGTCATAATGTCATAATGCCACTTGTGTGTATAGCTTGAATGACAACACACACACACACACACACACACAATATGAATATATGCAAAAACAAAAACTGGTTCACAGATAGTCAGACAATAAATGAATGGAATTTTTGCAATAAACATGTGTAAACCATAAAAGTTTTCTTTGAAAAAGTTTAAAACTTTAAAACCCATAAACTAAAAGAATCTTTTACTATTGTTTAACTATGCGCTTTGGGCAAATGCCAATTGAAAAACCTTTAGAATAATTAACTTGGTCAGGGAAAGAACACTTCTGCGGCTGCGGCAAAACCTCTTTTTGGGATAGCAATTCAATTAAAATCAATGATGGCAACAACAACACTTCCAGCCAGTTTAAAATCAAAACTCACAAGTCAAGATATTTTATACAAAAAAAAAACACGAAAAAAAAACCCTAACTGGTTTTTGTTTACGCTCACTAAAACCTCCAACCTTAGCAGTTACTTAAGTTGTATTAACACTGGCCAAACGAATGAGCACATCGTTAAAAGAACCCGGCAACAACAACCAAAGCGTTTGTGCTCTTTGGCATATTAATTAATAGATGAAATCGAATCGCTTCGATAGAGCTGAGAACTTTCGTTAGCTTAGCTTAAGCTCTTCCTTGTTAAGTTATTGCTAATAAATATACTAATATATAATCGCAAGTGTCAAATTAAAAACAGAGGGAGATGGCAATAAAAACGCTTTCATTGCCTATCAGATATACCAATATATATAGTTTTTTCACTTTACAGACGAAAATATAACTGTAAAACGACACAAAAAATTTTTTTGAAATTTTTTATGTATTATTTATTTATTTCTTAATAATATATTTAAAAAAAAAGATTATTCATTTAAAAACAAAAAAGTTATAACAAAAACAAATTAACTCTAACTAAATTTCACTGTCAAGAAAGTGTTTTCGTCTTTAAGGATCGGGTAATAACATAGAGCTAAACTTATGAAAAATATTTTTTAATATTTAGTGTGATAGCCCTTGGCTTTAACAACAGCATTAAGTCTTGAACTCATTGAATTAACTAATTTTTCTATGTATTCTATTGGTATATTGCTCCACTCTTCTAAAATTATACTTTTTAGCATGGGCCGTGATGTGGGGCGTCTTTGTGCGACCTTTTTTTTTAGATATGCCCACTAATGTTCAATTGGGTTGATATCTGGGGTCTGGGGTGGAGTTTTAATAACTTTTCCGCAGTTACATAGCAGCCACAGTCGCACAATGGCAGCTTTATGTTTGGGATCGGTATTCTGGTAGAACTTAAAGATGCGATCAAACGCAAATTTAGAAGCGCTGTTCTTTAAATTTTCCTTTAAAATGATAAGATACTGAACAGCATCCATTGTGTCTTCAATAAACACCAAATCGCCCACTCCCTTGCTTAAAAAACACCCCCCCACCATGACCGACAGTTTGCCTTATTACACTCGTCGGTATAATGTTTTTCATTTCCAATGCTGCTATTGGTTTCCGCCATACTCTATTGGGTCCCTTGTTGTAATGTAGCTTTATCTTGGTCTCATCAGAGAATATAACATCATTCCAATAGCTTTGCGGTGTGTTAAAATGGTCAGAAGCGAAGGAAAGGCGTTTTTCCACGTTCACTGCAGACAGCATTGGTTTCTTTCTAGGTGCCCGGGACGTGGAGTTTTGGCTTATTATTGTTTTTCTGACTGTGATTCGGGAGAAACATTAACTACACACTCAAGTGTAGCCTCAATCGCCAGAGTTCTGGTCGAGATCATGGGGTTTTGGTCAACTTTTTGCGTTATTCTACGCGATGCTCTAGTTGACAGTTTTAGCGGTCTTCCACTTTCTACCTTATTTTTCAGTCTATTTTAGGTTTATGCCCGCCGTATTTTGTTTTGGACAGTTCTTTGTTGGAGCTGGAGCATATTGGCAATGTTTTTGGTAGATTTGCCGATGGTATGGATATAATAAACCAGTTGGGCGACATCAAACCGTATTCTTTTACTAGACATTTTGATTAATAATTAAACACGGCTGTAAGTGCCTGCATTCAACTAGTACAATTTTTAAAACGCACAAAATTTGTTTTAAATATGCGCATATGATGACCTGCTATGCAAAAATAACTGTAACTATAACTGTACTAGCAAGAAAGACGAAAGAATGCAAGAATAGCAAAGACGAAAACACTTTCTTGACAGTCAAATTTAGTTAGAGTTAATTTGTTTTTGTTATAACTTTTTTGTTTTTTAATGAATAATCATTTTGTTTTAAATATATTATTAGGAAATAAATAAATAATACATAAAAAATTTCAAAAAAAATTTTTGTGTCGTTTTACAGTTATATTTTCGTCTGTAAAGTGAAAAAACATACATTTTTCTACACGCGAAAACACTTTCTTGATATGTATATATTTAATATTCAAGGTAAACTGCAAAATGTCAACGAGCGGAATTAACAAAACAATGCAACATAAAATAATAACTATCTAATATTCTAAAATACGATAGATATAGAAGAAAGTCAACGACTTTATCTGGGACAGCATCAAGTCTAATTGGCCAACAAATCGTTGCATCGCAACGAGGTGATAAAGCATCCAAAACATCGACCATAAACAAGATCTAAGGTTTCACACGACACGCCTCATTATCGCCAATACATGAAAATCTATTAACGCCTTCTTTTTGTTTGCTGCTGTTGCTGCTTTGGTCTTTGGTATTTTGTCTGGCCCGACTGGCTTACCAATGGCCAAAGAGGCATTGTTGCCAATAAAACGGGCCCAAACGCAGGCAAAATTGATGACGTGTTCGCTTTAAACTTGAACTTCAAAACTTGCAGTTGATTTATGCAATGTCTGTGTATAATTTTGTATTCAATCAGAAGCGAAACAAAACGTCTTAAACACGATTTTCGCAAACAGGCTTTGAAAACTATGCGAACAAAGTTTTTATTTAATGTTTCTTGACCGATTTTCATCACAAACTTGTTACACCATCGATATAATGTCATAGTTTTGAAGCAATATGCTGTAACTACTGAAAGTATATCGAAAACTAGGCGAGTTATTGACACCTATCGATAAACAAACTTGATATCTTATAGAGTCTAAGCTGTAATCCTTTGCTTTGGATATGTTTTAGCTTTTAATAAGCAAACAAAAAACTTGTTTTTATTCCTTTTTTTTTTATAACCGTGAGGGAATTATTATGGTTGATTTATTATTTAATTTAAAACCAGCACTAATGCAATATTCTAATTTAATTCGCTTGTTTTGTGCCGACCTGTTTCGAGCCGGTCACATGAGCTAACACCTCCGAATATTTGCAGTCGACTGCGTAATACTTTGTTGGAGAATCGTTAAAATGCAATATGTACGAACCAACATACAGATTGTTTCAATCGAATTTGGTTTCTATAAAGCAAGTACAGATATTATTCGAACTAAAATCGCACAGAACAAAATTTAAAAAAAACAAAAAAAAAAAAAACAAAAATAAAATAAATTATTATCAATCAGATTCAATCCTTTTGTATTTAATGTATTGATATACATATATCATTATCTAACCCCTACAGAGAATATACAGCTCAAAAATGTGTCAATGAAACGGTGGGCCTGTCGCATCAACACCGCTAAACTGACAATAACCCTGAACAGAGCAGTCTGTGGAAGTAAAGTGTAAACAGCTGCAACTTGCCACAAACACAATGTCCTTCAGGAGGAGCGAAGTAAGGGCACTGTTGCGCAAGGATGTGCTTGTGCGCTGGCGCCAAATGGGTTTGACGTTGACACAGATCGTTTTTCCCGTCCTTATCTTTATGCTGCTCTATATTATACGTCTGAAGTATGGTTCCGAAAAGGTGGATGCTTGCCAGTTTCCCACACGCCTGCTGCCTACCAAGAATCAAGTAGTGCCCAGTTCATTTTCTTACATCTGCAGCATAGAGAACAAGTGCCTGAAAGCCGATCCCTACGAGGAATACTCCAAATGGCAGGGTGCACCGTAAGTACCTATCAATCCGTTTGTTGTTTTAGCTTAACTACAGAAACTCTTTTCTTTTAGCTTACATTCCGTCATTGACATTGTGAACGTATTTGTCACCGATGATCGTCTATACAATGCGGTCGTGGAGTTACCGGAGAAGGCGAACTTTGTCAGCGCTGTGACTACGTTAGTAACCAGCAGACATCTGGATCTCATTCGCAGTGAGTAGTTGCTTTTGGGTATATCTAGTGGCTTTCTCATGCCTTCGTGTCTTGCAGCTAACATAAGCTCAATCGTTTCACTGGTACCTGAAATCGAACGCTTGATGAACTACAGTTTTGATATTACCAAACTATTTTCCAGTAAGTAGACATATGTCCTGCTGTGCTTATTGTCCAATTGTAAACATCTTACTCGGTTCTTTCCAGATCGCGACACGTTTGTTAAGTTCGGCGTCTTGTTGTGTGGTCATCCCTTTCCCAGCACGGAGAGCATACCTTTGGTCAACGACATTCTCTACTCCGAAGACTTTGCCGAGGTCAATGATGATGAGCTACAGGCCATGCCCAGTAGGTTTTACTGTGCTGCCTTTTTCAACTTCTATTTCAAATTGTATTCCTTCTCTCTTAAAGCCAAGTATTGCAAGCGCTTGTACTTGGATGTGACATCAACGAATCAGGGCAAACTCACATGGAACTTCATTAAACCCATTATACAGGGCAAAATTCTATACACGCCATCCAATGCTGACACTGATAGCATTGTCAAGTTTGTAAGAGTTGCTTGTCCAAGTTGTTTTGTATATCTGCTAACAGCTCTATGTTTTGTAGACCAACGCCACATTCGAGGAGATGAACCGCCTGAAGAGTCTGTCCAAAGCTACAGCCGCTGTTCTCACCAAGTTGCGTACGAATGCCACCTTCCAGAATTCTTTTGACAGTTTGCTAAAGCTGGCACGTTCGCCGCTAGTCCAGAGTCTCGTTGGCGATGACTTTGATATTGGGGAAATTGAACGCGTCATGAACTATGTGCGCACTAATAAGCTCATCTATGATATTCTGACTACGATTAGCGATCTGATGGAGTGCCTGTCCGTCGATCGTTTTGAGCCCGTGGAAAGTGTGGAGCAATTGCAGCTTCGTGCCTACAAACTGAATCAGCAGCGTCTCTTTATGGCCGCCATTAACTTTGAGAGTGTGGCGGGTGAGCATATTAGCTACAGATTGCATATGGATACGGACAATACGCAGCCCACGTTTGAGAATAAGAATCGTTTCTGGTTTCCGGGACCAGCGGGCAGTATGCTGGTGGATCTCAAGTATCATCGCGGCTTTGTGCAGCTCATGCAGATAGTCGATCTGGGCATTATTAAACATAAGCGTCAGCAGTTGGGTCCCTTCGAGAAGGAGCCGGAATCAGAACGAAGCGCAGGGCCCTTGATCAGCTTGACACGTTTGGACGATGATGATGATGATCTGTTTAATGATGAGGATGACCTGGACGTGGAGAGCAGTGTCGAGCAGACGACTCTACCTTCAGAGACTACAACAATCAGCGAACAGGACAGAGAAACAACCATGACACCAGAGACTACCCCAGAAGCTGTGTCGACTATATCCACCCTAAGCACAGACTCTTTAACGCTGAGCAACATCGAGGTGCAGGAGCGGGGTGAACGCGTAAGACGTCAGGAACTCTTAGATCTTGAGGATTCCATGCATAATGTTGCAGAGCAAAGTGGTCGCTTCAAGCGGCAGGGTCTCTTGGATTTGCTTAGCAGCTTTGGAAGCGGCAGTGATACTTCAAAGGAAATGAAATTCGATGTGGACGATATGCAATTCTATACTAAACAATTTCCCTATCCAGCCTATGTCAGTGACGAGTAAGTCTATCCGAATTTAAAGGGACTCATTTATCCTAACGATTTTCTATTGCAGCTTTAACCGTGGACTCTATCTGGCCCAGGCCGTTCAAGTAGCCTATTGTTTGGGTTTGGTTATAGCCGTTGCCATTTGTGTGCGAGAACGCATCTGGATGCGTGAAAGCCGCAACAGCATGGTGAGTTTAAATTCTCCACAATGTTTCATTAGTTTCTTACATTGTTCTATTCTTTTTTTTAGCTGATGCGATCCATGGGCTTGCATGCACATTCAGAGCTAGTTGCCTGGATTATAATGAGTTTCATGGAACTTTTAGTCATCTTTGTGCTGATTAGCATTGTTCTTTACTCGGGCGGTATTATGGCCTATACAAATTGGTTCTTTATGATGTTTTATTGCCTTGTTTTTGGTGCATGTTTAATCTCGTTTTGGTAAGTACCTCGAACCTTCTGGTTTGTTGGCTTACTCATTGTTCTTTCTCTTTTTATTTTTAGCTACATGTGCTCGAATTTCTTTATCTCGGCGAACATTGGTGCCGTTGCCGCAGCATTGCTTTTCTTTATCACACTCTGTCCGTACATCATAGTGTTGCTCTTCGATGCAAAACTCAATTTGCTGGAGAGTTTTCTGCTCGATCTGTCCTTTACGACGGCCTTTTCCAAGGGTTGGAGTGAAATTATACGCATGGAACTGCAGGAAAAAGGTCTAACCCTGGCTCAACTGTTTCAATTAGGTCCATCTGGCAGTGAGTGCGCTTTGGCATTCCTCATGTTCATACTGGATACTCTGCTCTATGCTGCAATTGGCTTCAGCTATCAGCGTTATAAGAAAAGTAAGTGTATCTAGTTGTTTTCTCTCTAAAGCTCTGTTAATCTAATTCGCTTTGCTTTGTTAGATAATTATAGCTTTGTGCGTGTTACACGCGCCCAGCTGGATGCCAAGTTGGGTGCCTCATTGAGCAGCGTGTCAAAGATGTATGGCAACAAGTATGCCGTAACGAATCTAAGCCTAGACTTTGCTCGCAACCAAGTGAGCTGTCTGCTGGGACGCAATGGAGCCGGCAAGAGCACACTGATCAAGCTGCTCACGGGTCAAACGGTGCAGACAAGCGGACAGGTTATACTTGCCGGCGAGCACAATGTGGGTGTCTGCTGGCAGGACAACATATTAATACCCAAGCTGACGGCACGCGAACATCTGGAGCTCTATGCGCAGCTGAAATTGGCTGAGCCAACGAATGCAGAAAAGGAGGTGCGTCAAACTCTGGATAGCCTCAACTTTGGCAAGCATGAGGACTACTTTGCCTATCAGCTTTCTGGCGGTTATAAGCGACGTTTGTGCGTTGCTCTTGCCTTCATTGCCTCGCCAAGTGTTGTCATATTGGATGAACCGTGTAATGGTGTGGACGCCAAGGCGCGTAAGGATATATGGCATCTGATTGAGCAGTTGCGTCAAGGACGCGCCGTTATCTTTGCCACACACTTCCTGGACGAGGCCAAGTATCTCAGCGATGCCCTCTTCACCATGCGCAATGTAAGTTCTCTAAACATTTACTTTCTATAGTTTACCATAATGAATTTCCTTACAGGGCCGCATTGTAAGCCAGCACAGTCGTGACTCACTGCATCGTTTGTGCACCTCGGATTACAGCGTCGCGATGCATTGCATAGATCCAAGCGCAGCGGCTGCCATTGTGCAGCAGTCACAGCAGTTGCTGAGCAACAGCCATGTATTGCCTGGCAAGCAGCCACAGGATTTGATTATCAGCGCTAGCTATGCACAGAATCTGACACCAAGTGCAGTACAGTTTTTGGAGCTGCTACAAAACCAGGAAGCAGCTGGCACCATAACTGATCTGGCCCTAAATACTAACTGCAGCTTGGAGCAGGAGTTTGAGCAATTGAATAGCAGCACTGATGCCACACTCAATATGCAAATGGGCACGACTAGCGCCAGCATTGTCACCGGATCCGCTGATGTGACAGAGAAACCGCCCTGTTTCTGGACACAGTTCACGCTGCTGTTGGGCAAGCGACGACGTCATCTGATGCGCAACTATCGCCTGCTGCTCTATGTGCTGCTATTGCCGGCGATCTTTGAGCTCTGCGCCATGTGGTTTGTCAGCTACCGGCTGGAGGATGACTTTGATACGGTTCTGCCGCTGACGCGCGATCTCTATCCGCACAGTGCGCAATTGTTGAGCCAGGAGCGACTGACGCGCTACACGGATCGTCTTTACGACAATTTTAAAACGGACTGTGATAAGAATTTCGAATGCAGTGAGTTCAATAGCTCAAAGCTTGCCTTCGACTGGGTGCTCAACAGTCTGGACGAGTATCGGGGTCGACGTTATGGCGGCTATGGTCTCAATGGCACTGGTGCCACTGTCTGGTACAACAACAAGGGCTACCATGCCATGGTTGCCTGGCTGAATGATTTGAACACCCATCTGCTGCGCACCTCGCTCAACAGCACAGACTATGATATTCGCGTACTCAACGAACCCTGGAAACTGGGCTATGCCGAGCTGAGCACCAGCTCAGTGCTGCGTCAAGCTGGCGATTCCTGCATGGTTTTCATTTTGCTGATCGCCTTTGGTCTGGTTGTTGCCGCCGGCTCGGTTTATCTGGTCAACGAACGCATCAATGGCGAGAAACTGCAGCAACGTTTAAGCGGTGTCAGTGCTGCAACCTATTGGCTAGTGGCTTTCCTTTGGGACTATTTGATTATGGTGCTGGCTCTTATTGTTTGCCTGGCCATTGTGCTGATCTTCAATATGCCTGTCTTTGTGGATCGCCAGCAGCTGGCTGGCATTGTTGGATTGTCCCTGATGTTTAGGTATACATAACCACACATATCCTAACTACCTTCCTTTAATCCTTCATGTCTCTTTACAGTTTTGCCTGCGTGCCAGCGGTGCATGTAGCCGAGAAGATCTTTAGCGACTCGAGCATTGCCATTGTTTCGATCTTTTGCGCCAACATTATCATACCATTGGTCACAATGGGCATCATATTGATCTTGGGAGTTGTGGGCGACGGCGCCATCTGGGACAAATGGCGTCATGGCTTGAATACTGCCTTCCTCGTCTTTCCGCAGCATGCGCTCGGCGATGGCCTGCTGGAGTTGTGCAAAAACTATATGGCCGCTGTGGTCTTCAAGCGCTACGACATTGATTCCTACAAGTTACCACTGGCCAGTGATCTGCTGCATCGTCACTTTACCGCCCTGGCTCTGTTGGGTATTGCGGGTCTTATACTTAACCTGCTCATCGAACTGCATCTGTTGAGCCGCATGTGGCAGCAGTTGACAAGCTTCTTTGACTGCCAGTATAGACGTGAGCTGCGCAAGCTGGGCCAGCTCAAGCTCGTCAATATACAGAGCATCATGAAGAGCTGTGCCAGCGCTGGCGAGGCGCTACGTGTTGACAATCTTTGGCTTGCCTATCGACGCGGTCGCTATGCGGTGCGCCACGTCCATTTTGGTGTGCAGCGTGGCGAGTGCTTTGGCCTACTGGGCAAGAATGGTGCCGGCAAGTCGACCATTTTCAAGCTACTTACGGGACAGATGCTGCCAGATGTGGGACACATATACTTTGAGCATGTAAGTAATTGAGGAAAGTAATTGCTTTAGTTGTAATATTTCACAAAACTTTCACAGCCGAGCATTTCGTATTGTCCCCAAAGTAATCCATTGGATCCGCTGCTGACGGTTAAGGAGTGCATTCAGCTGTATGGTCAGCTGCGTGGCATCAAGCAGCTGGATTGCCTGCTGGAGCGCATACTGGAAACGTATGAGTTGCGCAGCTATCGGGATATTCAGGTCAAGAAACTAAGTGGTGGCAATCGACGCAAGCTAACAGTGGCGATCAGTTGTTGCGGCTACACGCCCACCGTGCTCATGGATGAGCCGACCAGCGATATGGATCCAGTGACACGCTCCTTTGTCTATCGCACCATTGAACAGCTGCTGGCGGCACGTCGTGCCGTGCTCCTAACATCGCATTCCATATCAGAGATCGAGCACTTGTGTCAGCGTGTCGCTGTGCTTAAGGATGGCCAAATCGTGGCCAGCAACAATCCGGCTCAGCTGAAGGCTCAACATGGCGGCTACTATGCCATTAGCTGCTTCTGTGCACCCATTCAACAGGCGGCGCTGGCCAAGATGCTGCCACAGCGTCTGCCCGGTTCCTGTGAGCTCCAGCATCACTCGCACAGCCTGCGTTTCCTTGTCAAGATTCGTCAGGGGAACAGCTTGAATGGTTTCAATGGTGTGAATGGCTCAAATGCCGCAAATGCCGCAAATGGATCGCCTGCCAAGCAGCTAACTCTTGCCGAACTCTTTGAGACAGTGCGTGATATGGCCAACAGTCTGGAGCTGCCGGCAAACTTTGCAATCAGTCGCTGCCGCTTCGATGCGGTCTTCGAGCGCATACTGGACAACTGTGAGGCAACAACAAGTGGCCCAAGTGATCTGCCCTTCAAGTCAGCAGCTGTCAGCGGCACCCTCGCAACGGGCTATGTACATAATGGTTTCGAAGAGACCTCCACCTAAGTCAGTTATGTACTATATTGTATCACAATTCAATCCCAATTCAAATGTTAAATGTCCGTATCTTAGTGCATCCGTTTATTGACACCATTTAAGATAAAGACTTTTGTGCTGTTTCAAAAAAATACCTACATATAAAGACACCGGAACTAAATTATAAAATAACGACAAATGTATCTTATAGTTTTTAAATAGTTTTAGTAGATCAGGAAAGCTCTGTTTTTTTTTTGTCTTCGTTTTAACATTAGCATTTATATTTTTATATTTTTATTGAACTTTGTCTTAACTTTTTTTTTTTTTGATCTTATTTGATAGAAAATATTATTTGTGATAAGTTAGGACGCTTCGTTCCACTGATAAGAGTTGATGGTTAATGTTGATGATTTGTTCGGTTTCGGTTATTGAATCAATTTGTGTGTGTGTGTGTATGCGTGTATCTTAAATGCTTGACAATTACAATTAAGTATGTACTTATTACTTATATTATTATTATTATTATGATTTGTTTTTAATGTTTAAACAAGCGCGCCGGCGAGTGCAATGAAGCGTTTCACTTGATTTCCGCTTGGAAGTGTACTTATGTCTAGTTTATTATATCTAGTTAAATTCTATACTAAGTGATTGATATGGTTGTTACATCAGGGGGCTGAATGCATTTTAAAATCTTTATATAATAAATAAATATTCTGTAGCTGTGTATTAAAAATATATATAAATTTATGTGATTGAATAAAGTGACACATTATATTTTGGGGAATCGGCAATTATTTTTCTTAAAGTATCTACAAATTTAAGTAAAAAAATAAACTTGTTAAAGCACAAGCAAAGTGAAAGCTTAAATTTTACATATTTAATTAAGTAGTTGAGTGCATCAAGACAAATTGTATGAAAGCACTGGTCTATGGAAAAATGTAATTATACCAAATGGTGCAACATTAACTAAAGCTCAACATGAAAGGCGTTCTGGTCACTGTGGAACCCAACAGCATTTCCATAATCTGTGTGCGTGTGCGAGTGTGTGTGGTATTTCAATGAAAGCTTTTGAAGTTTTGCTTTTGCTATTGTTGGCACAAAACGGTAAACGGCACAAGGATCGGCAGCGGCAGCCAAGGGTGGGGGGGGGGCTTAGGTGGCAATGGGTTAGAAGCTATGGAATAGAATGGAACAGGTCGCCGAGCCAGAGCGTTTTGCATATTTTGTATTCGAGTTTGCTGACTGCGGTGGCAAATTCTGGGTGTGTTGAATGTGGTGGGATAGGTGGTCGAGGGGATGGGGCGCGGTAAGGCCGAAATTATTTTTTCAAAGGATTAAATTAAATTCCATTTGGTTTGCATAAAAACTGTGAAATGCGCCCGTAACACAAGCGCCAGAATTTAAATCACCGTAAAATGAACATAATTAAAAATGTTTGTAAAATTTGTTCGCTCCAAACGTAATTAACATGCGTTGAGTGGTTCTCTTTGTGTGTGTGCTGTGCGTGTGTGTGTGTGTTAAATTGAAAAGTAATGTGTATAAAGACAATTCAGTTGTGTTATGCCAGAGAATGAATTGGTCTGATATCCAGTTATTTACGATAACATTGATCATATTTCCTCCACATGGTAAAGTTCAATCAGCTCTGAAGCTTTAAGCTTTTGCCGAGACGTCTATGCGAGCAATAACAATAAGAAATGGATAACTATCGTTTCTCTTTAAACAAACAAAGAGCTATAAATTGCATTTGTTTTGTGTTTAAATGAAATTATTCTCATTTGTAGCAGTCTTCCTTTGAGTTGCTTTAATTTCAAGATAAGCTGGCCCAAGAACTCAATTAGTCTTTGCGCTGTCACGCCCATTTAAGCTGATGTTCCCTCTCCCTCTCACGCTCGCACAACTACAGCTATTAAGTATCTACTGGCTACTCGATTAAGGTGGAGTGCGAAGTTTGGCGAGCACGTGGGTGCAAAAGGGGTGTGGGGTCAGCTTGGAGCATTTCGCTTGGCGCTAACTTCGTTTCGCCTTGCGCCAAAAGTTTTGAGCCAAGCGCGTTGATGAGGAAGTTCAGAAAAGGTGCGAAGCCCAGCGGCTGTCTCCCTCACCGCCTTCTCCCGACCCTGCTCTTCTACTCTTTATCATTCCATCCAAGCTCATCTTAGCTTGCTGCTTCTTATTTCTCTCCTTTTCTCTCTCTTTCTCTGTATCTTTACTTACTGGTTGCGTGCACGGCAATAGCAAGTGCTACAAATAAACAAAAAGCTACCCACCGCCCGAGGGCGCCACAGTGCATACAGAGGAAGAGAGGGAGCCACTGCAACTGTCAAGAAAATTTCAAAATAGCGTGAAAATGTAAGCGAAAAACAAAGTTAATTGTTGTCCGTTGGCCATTCAAGAACAACCACACAAACACACACACACACACACACCCACACACCCACACAAGTGCATAAATAATGCAATCTGTCTAAAAAGCAAAAAGTTCTTCAACTAACTGAGGTAACAAACTAATGGTAATGATTAAAGTTACCCAGTTTGTTTCGACTTGTTCTGACTACATAATGCAGCTTCTAAGTGCTAGTAAATAAATTTTCTTATTACATACAACTTTATTTAATAGCCAACTGATTAGCTTAGGAACCATTATCAAATAATTTATCATTATTTAAATGAATTTTCCTTTAAAAAGTTTCCTTAGCACACAAAAAAACCAAAAAAAAAAAAATAGAAAGAAACCAAACCAAATGGTTATAAACGCAATTTGTTTGCCCTGCCTCTTATCCGTGCATTGTGCCTTTCCGGCTGCCCGGCACAGGTCACACGAATTACTTGCCTGAATCTGGAGCAGGCTGAGAAGCCGCAGGAACTGGCTAACGGCGCCCACGCGTTATATTCGCTTCCGTTTAAGTTCAACTTTCGTCTCGCCACATTCAACACTTGCCGCATTGAGTGATGAAGTTTTGCCGGGTCGCCTGACCAGGCTCTGGCCTGGCCTAGCCGTCCATATCTCCGGCCGAGTCGCCGGTTTCTGACATAAGGCATAGCCGAAATTTGTTTTTTCTTCACGTTTTTGGTATTTTCCCTTACCACGTTGCGCATTGTATGAAGCGGATTTTTGGCAAGTGATAAAATGTTTTATGTGCCTCGAGTGTCTGATAACAATAAATAACACCATCAGCGGAGCCAGGCGGAAGCCGTGCGAGAACTGGAACAGAAGACAGACAAGGACAACCAGCCGACCAGACGACCAGACGACCAGCGACGGGGACAAGTAAACAAATTGGTGTTGAAAGCCCTTTGACAGGTCTCTATTGTCGGTGCCAAGTAGGCATTGATTCTGCGTGGCATCCAATAAAATTTGTGGTAAGTTGTTTGTTTAGGGTTACCTTTTACCGGCTGATAACCCCAAAAAAAAAGGCGTTGCTCAACCGAGCCGTCATTGTTTTTCTTCCTCTCAATTTGTTTTGCACCCTATTTAGTATTTTAATGATGAATTGTAATCAGCAATAATTTGCGGCTCTCTCTGTTTATATCATTTGTCTATTAATCATTCACAGCCTTTGTTTGTCATCATTACACAAAAACGCCTGCAGCTCCTCTACCCCAAACCCTCTTCAGTTACTTTTATGACAAAATCGATTTTCATATTAAATTTTTCGGTTTTTTCCGATCAAAGCAGGCTCTGTGTGGCCGTCTGGCTATGCCTAGCATTAAAACGAAATTCACAAACAGTCAACACTAAACAATCATAGAAAACACACCAAATTTTTATTGTGTACAAAATATAATTTAAAATATTTTTCAAATTCGAATCATCAAAATGGGCAAAATACAAAAGCAGCGAAAGCAGAACATTAAAAAAACCACAACCCAGTCAAAGCCGATCAATCGAAAACCAAAAATGAACTTTACTAAACGCAAGCCGCGATTCAATCCAAAGCCTTATTGTCCCCATTGTTCTCACTGCAACACTGGCATGACCAAAGCAGATATACCAATCGAACCGATGGGATCAACATCAAACTCCAATGATGTCCGACCCATTAAGAAGCGGGTCACAGGGATACGCAAGGTAGCTGCCAATAAGCGGGTCACCAAGAGGGTTAACAGAAAGCCCAAGGCACTGGTGAAAAGTAAGCTGAGGATGGTGATGAAAGGGACGAACGCACCAAAACGAGTTGGTAAGGGTTTTCCTGTACCAAAACGAGTTGGTAACGGTTTTCCTGTACCAAAACCCTGTAACATTAAAATGGATGCAGGAACGAAATCGAGCGAAATAATTAGAGGTCGACTTCCCATAATGACTGCTCCCTACAACAAAGTCTTCAAACGTTACGAGGCCATGAAGAAAAAGAAACAACAAATACTGACTTGCTGAAATTAGAGAAATCTTACGTTAAAACGAACCTTTGAATAAAGAAAGCAATGCGCTAAAGCTAATAACATAATGTAATTGATTTTGTTTTTTACTACAAATGGAAACCTTCAAGTAATTAGCCTTAAGGTTAATGTACAGACAAGCGCAGTATTTAGTTCAAGTTAAGAACGTTGTAGTTAGACGTAACCGACTGTGAAATACACTGACATTAGTATAGGTATAGATTCTTAACCTAATTCTAACCTTATATACTCGTTTACCTTTGAATACCAGCGAATATTATTTGTTTTTTACTGTAATATTTTCGCTTTATTCATTCATGCATGTTATTCCAAATTGTCAGCTTTCAGATATTGCAATAACTGTCGCTAACACTAAGTAATTAAAGTAAATAATAATACATGGCAAACATAATGAGTTTTGGCTCATTTTTTTCTGGCTGTTGCTTGTGCAATTGTTTAATAATTATATTTATTATTCACACATCGCTGTCTGCGTTGAAATGCGTTCATTGAATTTGCATAAATTTTTGTTTTCAATTTGCCACAAGTCAAAAAAGCTGTCAAATGGGGGAAAAAATGCACTTGCCAAATCCAGTAAATCCTTAAAAATGTTTGGGATTAAACTGATGAATGAATCCATGCTTCTGCTTATTGATTGAAAATCATGTTTGGCGTTTGCAAGTAGGCCTTAGGCTATTCGTAGAAGATAATAAATCTGCGATTGTTCAAGTTAAGAGTTGTTTAAGGAAAGAATTCAAAAATTCTTTATTAATGTTGGCCAAGGATAAACGTGAAATATTTTAATTTGATTCCCTTTTCAATGAAATGTTTACAGGGGAAAATAAATTATATATATTTTAATGAGAAAAGTCGTGTAAAATTGAATTAAAAACTTTCAAAGAAATTCATATTTTTCGCATTTATCATTCATTGAATACAAACATGTGGATGCCAAAACATTTATACCTGTATTGAATGCGAATGCGAAATGACAGACAGGCGAACTGGTTTGCATCAACTGCCGTGTTGATGCTGATCAACAATAAATGAGGTAGTAATAAATGTCCTTTTTATTTTTTATTTTTACTCGTACATGGTTTATAACCAGGTTTTATGCAGGTACTAAATGAGCGGGTTGGAGAGATCGAAAGCCTTTAAATACATTGCATGCATAAATGCAGTTTGCACATTCATATTGCACATTCCGATATGTGTGTGTGTGTGTGTGCGCGCATGTAAATCAAATGAATTCACCATAATATTCCATTATGTGCAGCCCAAAGGGCAATGCAGAGCATGCGGAGCCCAGAGGGCAAGACACAATTGCACTTTGCATTTTGCGGGTTTCCCAAAAGTTGACTACATGCTTTGGCTGCACACGAGTATTCCGTTGTACATCAATAAGGAGCATATTAAACATAAGCAACAAACAACATTATTGATATTTGATTAAAGGCAGCAACAGCAGTGCAAGAAGAAGGAGAAGTAGAAGTAGACGTAATAGCAACACAGCAACACAGCAACAGTTCACTGTTTGCATAGCAAACAGTGTGCACTTCTGCCCAAGCGTCAGCTGTGCATGTTTGCACATACGAGTATACCGTTATAACGGTAAGCAGCGTGCTCACTGGTCACTGTGTATGTATATATCGTGGCATTAACGAATCAATAAAATGCCTTGCATCGCATTACAAGCCATGAAGTAAACATAGCTTTTGGTTTCTTGAGCTAAACTTAAAACTTGTAACACTTAAAATAATGAAGGGTATTACAAAGCCTATGTGCCTTAAATGCCTGACCCAAACGCTGTCCGCAACTTGTGCACGACACCTGCGCATCTGTGTGTGTGTGTGACAGAAGGTGAATGGTATAAGATTCCTATGGGAAGCTTTTGTGTTGTTTTTTTTGGGCTCTTGATTTTGCACCCAAAATTTCGCATCGATTTAATTTATATGCAAAATATTTAAATTTTATTGCCCGTTTTGCATATGGCTCATATGGAGAGCGAGCGACCCATGTGCGATGGCCAGGCCATAAATTATGCAGTTGTTGCCCATTGAAATCGAAATCGAAATTTAAGCATACTAGAGTGCACGAAGCCAGAGAAAGTGCTGTCCAGTTCCATGTTCATGTTCTCTACAATACTTATGTACACGCACATACATATGTACATATACTTAAATGTATGTATGTATATGGTTGATGGTGTTTGCTGGCAGACACTAACGCAATTTTCCAAAATGCAACCGGAAAATGCGCTAAATTCACACTTTGCAGCTGAATGTGTATGTCTTTTATATTCCCTACTTTTTCTCTTCCTGCTTTTTCATGTTGTTCAAGGAGTGTTTTATACACAACGAATTCAGTTGTTACAATTTCTTTTCTTGCTAATTGACTGAAATGAAGTTGTGTAAATGACAGCGGAAGGATAGATCCTTAAGGGGACCCAGAGAAAAAACAAGGTTTTTTTTTCTACATATATTAATTTTATTCACAGCAGTTTAACAAAGTTGATCAGAGAAGACGTTCAGAACTTTTTGATGGATATGACCTTATTGATAACACGTTTCCTTGGCTTCTTCTTTTCCAGGCGATAGAACTCTTCGGTTGAAATCAAATCAATGATTGGAAGTCGACCGGCTAGCGGTATTTTCAATAATGTTTTTGGTTTGTTAACGGCTTTCACAGGCAGCTTATTAGTTGTCTTTGTCTCAATGGGTTTTCGCACGGCAAAGCCAGGACGCACTCTTTTGGGTTTTGTGCCGCCTTGCAGTTTCTTTTCAGACAACTTAACCTTCTTGGCAGCAAGTTTTTTTGTGGCCTTCGCATTCATCATACGCTTCGCGGTGGACCCCACTGGTTTCGGCTGAGCCTTCGAAGCGATGAACATCTTACCATTGAGTATGGCAACTGTTTCGTCTATGCTAAACGGCTTCACATTTTGTATGAGGCAAGATCGGGGATAGCGTTTGGTAGCCTTATGTTTTGGTTTTAGATTTGGCCTAGATCGGTTTGCCAATGTTTGAGATTTATGTTTAATTGTTTTTGAGATACGTTGTTTGGTTATTTGCTTTCGTTGCTTTTTTTTAATGGCCATTTTGCTTTTATAAATTACTTAAAAATTTTGTTGCTTTTATGGAAATAACTGAATCTGAATTGTTTTGATTACTATGAATAAACTGGCTAAAAATGCCTAGCACAACAAAGGCAGCCTACTGGGTTTCATATATATATATATATATATATATATAAATGTATAAATAGATAAAGTCCAGCATTGATTGAGATAAGTCCTGGAAGAAGGATCAGCAGGAGCAACAGCAGCTGCAGCTGCAACTGCATCATCCTCATCCGTCATAAGCAAAGAATGTCTAGCAATGAGAAAAAAGATATCTCAACTAGCTCGTTGGGCTCCGCTGCTCTGCTGCGCTGCTGCGCTGCTGCTCTGTTTTGCCAAGAGTGTCATAGCTGAGTGCCTTGTTCAAAACTTTGAATGCAAAGAAAGAGCGAGTGAAAGAGAGAGAGAGAGAGAGAGAGAGAGAGAGACGCTTGGCAAAAACTTGGCTCATTTTTCATTAGATGAACGCCCCCCAAGTGGGCGTGTCATAATTATGCTGATTGTTGATTGCCGGCCAAGGAATTAATTTGGAGCCGCAACGGAAGCAGCAACAAGCCAGCGACTTGCAACACGCGCACTTCCACCAAAATGTTGCACAGTCAAAACAAAAAAAAAAAACTAGAAAAAATTTGCATGCACCAACAAAAAGCATCAGCGAAATTGTCAACAGCCATACATCCTGGTGTGACACTTACACTTACACTGTCTCCCTTACTCTCCCTCTCTTTCTTTTTCTCTCTTCATCATCTCTTGTTTTTGCTGCTCCAGCTGCAGTTGGCTTTAGTTTATTCTGGTTGTGCTTTTGCTGGTGCTGGTCCTTAATCTAATTAGCAAGTTAGTAGGCCAAGTTTTCCATTTACAGTTCCCGGCTCGATTGCAGCAAGATATACGAGTTGCCTAAATTAGTCTTTGGTGTTGCCACTGCTACTTTATTTTCACAGCACCAGAAACTCCCAATGAAAAGTTTTGTTAGTGCCATTTCATACAAATGAACGTCTGTTCGCTCACTTTGTTTTGCCTGGCAACGTCGCAACTTAAACGACGCTCTCTCGCTCAGATCAGCACACTAACAACACACGCAGTGAGAGCGTGAACAATTAGCTCTCTCACTGACTCACAATAACTGTAATTCTGTAATGCTTCTTTCTGTATACACACAAACCTCAAGCTTAATGACATACAGCTAGCATATTATTGCTTTCAGTGCTCAACTCAATCAACAAACGCAAGTCAATAGTTTTAATTATGTGGCAATGTTGCAAATGTTACAAAATGTTAGAGATACGTGTTTGAATTTAAATGAACGTATGCTTGTGTGGGTGTAATACGGATATAACACTGACGCACGCTGGCGACAGTGAGTTGGGTTGCGGACCCGGCGGCACCATGAAAACGCAATTGCAAATAGCAAACGTAGTTTGAGTTTGAGTTTATTTTGGTAAACGTCAACTAATTTCCGCACAATCGACATGACGCCAAAATCGGAGCGAACATCAAATTGGAACGAGAAAACAGCGCTTGAAATTAAATCGATCAATGGCTGCTTTATGCTGCAACTCAATTCGCTTGAAAGCCGTCAAAAGCCGTGCTCTTCAATTTGTGTATGGAATGAGGGAAGGGCAGGAGAGGGAAGCAGCAACAACAACAACAACAACAACAACAACAAGAACAAGAACAAGAAAAACAAAAGCAGCAGTCAGCATTATTACGGCTGAATGACATTTTATCGCATTTTATTAGCAGGAGTCACAAGCAGGGAATCCAATTCGATTTTACAATTCATCGCACTTCATTTGCAAATTTTTGCGAGTGCGACGATTTTGCGATTTTGCGTCCATTTCCATTTCAATAAAACGTTGTTCAATGTTCGAACTCCTGATTTTTTTTTTCTCTCATTCTTTTGCGGCCGTAACCTTTGGTAACCTCTTGCCAATCGCAAATGTTTACCAGGTCAGGTCGAATCAGTAACGGCCCAGCCTAGCAACGTGGCATTGCATGTTGACCTAAGTACACCCGCCCAGTGGGTGGTTGGGTGGTTGTTGCTGGCGACTGGTTTGGAGTCTTGCTTTGGAGCCGTGACTGCCTAACGACCCAAACGATTGTTATCGCATGCCTTTCAAACGCTAATAGCCTTTCAAATATTTATACGATTTTAGCACTCGCCCTTAAAACGCTACGCATTTGCTAACAAATTATTGAATTAAACGTTTCTCGCCTTTGATCTTGACGCTTGGAAGATTTTACTTTTGCTACAGCCTAAAAGTATGCTTTAACAAATTTTTGATTTACAATATGCAGTTCGCTTGCGACAAGTGTAACACAACTGAACGAAAGTGCAAAAGTGAGCAGCTGAATACTTAGGAATACGCTTGGGGAAATGCAAACCATCTACGGCGCAACAAAATGGAGCAACAGTAGAAAAAAGATGCGTTAGCTTAAGGTACGTACATACGACTTAGAGAAATTAATAATAAGAGAGTGCTTTGCAGCGGCTCCCTAGCGAAAAAGTTGGGCACTAAGCTCAGCTCGTTTATGTGATACTTAGTTGAGCAGCTTTGCAGAGTGCTTTTTGTTATACGCGTGTCGGAGGCGCTTCAAGCTGCATTTTGCATGTGTTGGTAAAAGCTTTGTTTGAACGAAACTTAAGTTAAACAAATGTCTCACTCTCTCGCTTACACTCTTTAAGCGAAGTTTGTGTCCGATAAATGCATTGCCATTTGCTTCAATGTCATTCTATTTAATGTTACACGTTGCACATAGTTGCCATAGTTTCCATTGTGTTCGTAACGTCTTCGAAAATGTTACCTTTTTTCCGGTTACATATTTTTGAGCATAGCTTGATGGACTTTCAAAGGGGTGCAGGGTATAAAAACGCCCGCTACACGTACACATATCAATGGAATGCCATTTATATGCGTGGCATTCACAGCACAAACAAAAAGAGAAACGAGAGAGGCAGAGAGGCAGCGAGGGAGAGAGAGAGTAAAGAAGAAACGGAAAAAGCAGCACAAGCTGCGGAGCCAAACACAATGATCCTAACGGCTGCAATGCTTCAGTTAGGCCATTGAATGGATATGAATGGAATGAAACGGAATGGAATGGAATGGCATGGTGTTTTGGCACGAGGAACATCTGTTGTTGTGCATAGCGCAAGCAGAATATGTTACACACACACACACACACACACACACGCGGACTATAGGTGTAAGTATGGCCTGTGGGCCGTGATAGCTGTAGAAAAAATACAGTTTATATATATATATATATATATATATATAGGAGGGAAACAACAACGCTACTTTACAAGATGGAGTTATCGTGGGTTATCTTTGGCGTTGCGGGTCGAATCTGATTGTGGTTGGGGGGGGTTTTTTTTTGGGACTTCGTTCGGTATGCACGCAAGTTATGGGTAAATGCAAATTAAATTTTCACCGACGAGAAACCAAACAAAAACAAACGACGCACAAATCAAGTCCTTTTGAATTCGTATGACCCGCAAAAGGGAAAGAAAGGCGGCGGGGAAGGGGAGTGGAAAAAAAAACGTTGAAATCAGTTCATGTTTGGACCTTCTGTTTAATACTCTGCATTCATTTAAAACTGCTTAAATTGGGTTTTTCAGTAGTTAGGGTATCTCAATGTCAGTAATACTTGTTTTTGTTTTTTGAGCAAGTTTTCTTAGTTGTTTATTTTATTATTGCTTAAATTTACGCCAAGAGCAATAAAATATTTTAATGGCCACATAAAACGCTGCAGCATTTGAAAATAAAATCATGAACACACAACTTTACGGCAAAAATCCAAAATGCTCTCTCTTAACTTGACTACAGAGGGTAGAGGAAAGGGGGGGGGGGGGGTAGCGTTGTTTGGTTGTACAAATCTGAAACGTGTTTTGGTCTTGCTTTTCAGTTCCTACTCCTGCTGTTGCTGCTGCTGTTGTTTTGTTTTGATGGTTTACATAGACAAGCGAAAACAATTTGTTAAATGAAAGTAATAATAAAAAAAAAACAAAAACGCATTGTGAATGTGGCACGCGTCTTTAATGCGTTTTGCGCGCGATTTTATTTGCAATCCTCGCGAAAAAAGATGTACAACAAATTTAACACTTAAGAGCTTAAAGTGCTGGCTTTTAAGCCCTTACTATCAGCCTCGCTTTGCCTTTGTCTTGGCTGGCTTCTTGCGTTTCTTTGTCACCTGCTTGTTGCGCCTCTGAGCGGCTCTCTTTCGGCGCTCTCTCATTTCCAGGATCAATGTGGCTACATTGACAAAGGGACAAATGAGTCCAGATGTATGCCTCTCTGGCTTGAATCTTAATCTGCGTTTGGCTGCCACAGTTTTGGCCGTTTTACTTTTTATTGGCTTTGCTTTCTTTAGCTTACGCGCCATTACTTGATAATTATACGAAAGAATTTTATTGTATTTTACGAGCTTAACGATAGGTAAAGTGTAATGTGTAAGGCAAGGCAATGCCTGCTACACAAAAAAAAAGAAAATGAAGAAAAACACATTCATTCATGGATATGCATACAAAGTTGTACCCAAAAGAAATTCAATTAATTCAAATTGGCCAATGAAAAGCCATAGATTTTACGCTCAATACTTACCTGTAGTCAGCGTATCTTGCCCCTTGTCATTGCACCTTGTAAACACACTGAGCCAATTAAACGCTCATTAAGTGCGCATTCAGCATGCGGCAAGGGCCAGCGCTGAGTGGCAGAAACAAGCAGGAATACAAGGACGAGAGTTCGTTTTTTTCTGTTTTTTTTTCTTTGTTGAAGAGCCGTCGGGCAAAACAGCAACAGATAAATATTTGTAAAAAAAAAAAAGTTGCAAGTATTTTGCATTTTTTATGCTTTAGTGTTTTCTTGTTGTTGTTGCTTATTTGCACCTGTTTTTTTTGACGTTTTCGTTTATCTACTTGAAACTGCAATGAATTGGCTCGAAACTAAGTTAATATTGTTTTAAGTGCCAGGCCACAAGGCGTATACGTACTATTGTATATCATATTGAATGGCCATTCAAAAGCACTTAACGCACTCGCCGTGTGCGAATCCCATCAAATCGAATTGAATTCCAATAACAAATGCCACTTATATCAGATGTGTAGCCATTATTCAAATGTGTCACAATATCGTTATAGTTACGCTCGCCCCCGAAACGAACGAGCATACAATCGACATCAATACCCATTTCCATTTCCATATTCATATCCATTTCCATAGCCATTTCCATAGCCATTGCCATGGCCTTTGCCAGCTGCAAAGCCATTCACTGCTGGCCAATGTCACAAATTAAAATTTATATTCAGACAATTCTTATTTAAAGGTCTTCTCGCTTCTCGCAACCGATGCGATGCAGCTGCAACAAACAGTAACGAGGCCAGGTTGTTGTTGTTGTTGTCACATTTATGCACGTTTAATGGCAGCGACAATCGGGCGGCAAATGTTCTTAGCCTTGGCCAGCATGCCCACAATGCACAATGATAAAAAACAATTACGACTACAACAACAACAACAACAACAACAAGAACAACAACATTTTCCGCGCCAACTCTTTTTGGCCATTTCGGCTTGGGTCATATTGAAAAATTATTGTTAAAGCAAAAACCCATTTGGATATTGTTTGTCATACTTTGGGCGAGGCAACCGCCCAAGCTCTCTCTGCCCTCTCCCCCTCCCCCCCTCCCCCCCACTGCCATACAGAGTGAAGTGAGTTTTCAATAAATGACTTACACCACATGCTAACTGCCATCGGAGCAGCACTGAGCCTCAGACTTTGGCTCTGGCTCATATGTAGTCCGGCAGGCAGACTGTTCCACTCCACTTGCCACTTGGTATTGGTGCACTGTCGCTGGCTTTTGTTGGTGCTTTTAACGAGCACCGAAAGCTCTGTATATACCACGTGAAAATCACAATTGAACCACCAGACGTATACGTAATTTGTTTAAAAAGCGTTTAGTCGCATACCCCTTTGTGGTTTCGCCTTGCAGTACAGGGTATAAGTACCTTCCAAAAGCAGGAACACAACAAAAAAAATAATAATCGATTGTTATTATTTCTCCCTCCCCTCCTTCCTCTCTCTCTCTCTCTATCTCTCTCTTCCTCTAAATCTATCTGTCTCACATTCTCGGTGTCTGTGTTGGCCATTAACTTTACTGACAAGCTTACTGGCCAGCACACACACACACACACACACACACAACGATGCTCTTTCTGTTGTGGCTGTTGGCTAATGAAAACATTTGGTCAACAAATACCGGGCAGTACGAGAAGTTATTAAATATTTTTCTATTCGTATGTGTGTGCCTTTTCCATGACATTTACACGCACTCTGACAGCAGACGGACATACAAAGCACACACACACAACACACACACATACATAAGCCAGCTGGGATGAAGGGCATATTTGAAGGCTTGTAGCCAATGTCAATGTGCCTGCTTTGCCTGCTGAATTTTGGTCACATATGGACAGTTTACCTGTTCGACAAAGGATGAGATATGTAGCCCTGGCCAGACTGTTTGTTGGCTTGTTTGTTTGCTTTAATGTGCAGCCTATTTACCTCTCTCTCTCTCTCTCTCTCTCTCTTTCTGTTGCTTTTGATTGCTTTTCTGTGTGTTGGCTTTGTCTTTTGTTGATATTAAAACTGATTTTATTCAACGAACTTTATTCGTTTGTCACCTGCATTTTCATAAAGACTACCAGCTATCAATACATTTATATATATAGTTTTAAAACACATAAGTTATCCTTAAACAAACTGCAACTGGGGCTGAGAAGTTTGAGAAACTTTTACTGCATTAAATGCAGAAGTTTTTCCTGCATTTTCCAACAGGCTTTATGATTAAATGTTTGCTGTAGATAGAAGAATAAACGCCATTAAACATGCGAGAGAAAGAGCGAGAGAGAAGCGCTGAAAGTGAAGCTTAGCGTTGTCGAGTAAACTGAAATTAAAGTTGCCTTTCAAGCGTTTTGCGAGCGATAAAAATCGCGCCCGAACGTGACAATCGACACAAGTCGCGCCGCAACGTCGGCAACGTTAAAGGCGAAGAGTAAACAAAGCCAATGCAACTGAAGTGTGCTGGCAGAAGTGGTATTAATGGCACCCTGCTGCTCCTTGCTGCTCCATCGTCTGTTGATATTGTGCTTGTGCGCATGTTGATGCCACCCAATTGTTTACCTTTCGTGAGAAGCGTGAATCCTTAAAGCTGGCGTTTTGCTTGATGCTTGATGCTTGATGCCTGATGCCTGCGCCTGCTGCTTACTGCTTGTCGCTGGATTAAGAACGCCATCTCGCTTTCCCTCTCGCAAAGTGTGTGGCGCTGTGCATAACGCGAGCCCAAGTCCCAGGCACGGAGAAATCTGTATACAGATTTATTCATTTGCGGTTCGAGTTACGAGTTGCAGCCTATGAAATATTTAGGCATTGCTCGAATTGCTGCTCTTTGGATTGAGCATTGAGCATTGAGGCATCGTGGCAAAAGGTAAAACAAAGCCTCGGCCTGCTCTGACCCATAAACCGAACCAATCCAAACCGAAACAAACCAAAACCGACACAAACCACAACGTCCCCAATCCCGAACCTTCAAGATTCAACAATTTGCACTCAATTGCAATTTCCGTGCCGTGTCGCTGGCTTTGGCTTTGGCTTTGGCGTTGCCAATGCCATTTTCATTCGGTACGTGGCCGCCTGCATCCGCCTGCCAATGGGTTAGTGCCAACCCGAACCGGTTCGCGCCTCTCACCACTCACTCCTTGTGGCACGTACACGGCCAGAGCGGCGCTGGCAAATGGGAAATGCGCAGAAATTTGTTCAGCCATTTATTGTCTGTTGTTAGCTGTTTGCTTACTGTTCTTGTTGTTGTTGTTGTTGTTGCTTTTGCTTTTGCTTTTGTTTAAATATCAATATAAAACGTGACACGAACTGCATTTAGCATCTGTATTTTTCAATACGTTTGCATACATTAAAGCTTTAATCATAGTTCAAGCACCAAAGCACCAAAGCAGCGCTTAAAGCTGCTAAAGCCTTCAAGCTCCAAATTGGCCCAAAACACATCGAGTTTGGCGGTTCGTGTACTTAAGATTGCACGAGTGCATCTAATATAACTGGCATCAAAGATATTCCAGTCGACTAGAGGATACCCTGTACAATGGAATATTGCCATTGTCAAGTAATCTTTGCTTTTTCAGTATCATTATTAATTTTCGACTTGTTTCAAAATTTTGGTTTTTGGTGTGCGGAGTAAAAAAAATCAAATAGTTTTCATTCGGAAATACGTAAGCGAAGAAACGAAACACAGAATGGACTACAGATCCGAGAGGGATACCAAGGAGCTAATGCGCAAGATTAAGTATCAAATAGCGCTTGCCAATGTCCAGGAGCTGTTGGCCAATGTCTCCTGCAAGTGCTTCGAGAAGTGCGTCATCAAGCCGCGCGATCACTTAAATGGAACCGAACAGAACTGCGTCAATATGTGCATGGATCGTTTCCTCGACTCGTTTCGCCTCTGTGCGCATACCTATGGTCATCGCCTGAGGCGTGAGCAAAGCCATCAGCGTGTCTAAGACTTTGTTTGAGCTCAAACTCAACTCAAGTCTAGCTATGCCAAATTACAGATTTTTAAATAAAAATTAAATAAAGCGTTCTCGCTTGTTTGGCTCACCTTTGAATAGAGTTGGTTTGCATTCGTACCAGACGGACTTTGTTGTTTGGTTGAAAGGCCAGCGAACTAGTTACTGGTAACCGGTTACAGCCTCAATTTCTGTTAACCTTTTTTTTTTTTTGGCCATGTTGTTGGCCTCTGCTGCCTTACAATTTCGCTTGGCAATTGCATTTCAAAGCATTCATATATGGTATAGAAATCAAGAGTTCCTTTCCATATGAAAGCATCTGCATAGTAGGCTTTAGTTATATAAGGCACGATACAAGCATAAATAAAATAAACCGACTTCAGTCAACAATTATTCTCGACACAAAGCACAACAATAAAACGTATTCAATATGAACTTTTCACAAAATATTCAGAATGGAAATGAGACGATGGAACGTCCACAAACTGAGCGCGATATAAACCGTGATCGTTTGCTCGAACTCATTTCGTGCGATGATTCCGCTGTGAACTATATACAAAATCCTCATCTGGTAACACTGCAAGAATCGGGACAGCATAAGCTTAATGCCACGGAGATCAAAGAGCTGAACAAGTTGGCCCGTCTGCAATGGGACAAACTGGCCGAAGACGACAAGGAAAAGTATCGTGAGCTGGCGAACAGAACTTTATCGGAACGCTTAGAACCGGTTCAAGCTGCCAGGGAAACTCTACTTCGTTGTTGTGAGTGCGGCGGACCAATTGCGCAAACCACGCGGCTGGCTCATCGAGCACGCACAATGCGAAAGCGCAGCAAACAGACAAAGAACAAGAAGCCCCGGAAGCTGGCGACTCGCAAGCCTAAGCCGTCAAAGAGAGGTCAAAGATTTGAGCACTTGCGCGCTTTGCGTGGGGAGTAGAATGCAGGAGCGTTATGCTCCTTTAGGCAAACCAAGTTTGGCATGAAAGTAATCAAAATTATTACAAGTGAAACGACGTAAGTGCAAAAGCTTGTTGATTTAACAATTTTTCTTTAAACTATTTTGCATTGCAGCAACTGGCACAGGTTTGGGAGAGGATCCCCCTTTTGGACTTCTTCTGCTGTTATTTAACTGTTATAAATCTTATGTTAAGTGTCATATATAATGATAATGGCAAAGCGGATTAATAAAATGCATGGCCATAGACTGAAACTACACTTTAAATTCGAATTTAATCAATAGAGTGAAGAGGCAAGCAAATGGGTAATTGCAGCCTCAAACTATATGACATGGCATTTGCATTGTTTTCAAAAATGATTTGCGGTTCTAATTTTTCTGCACACACCCACACACACCCGCACACACACACACACCGCCGGGCTGAAAGTAGTTGGTGGTAAAAAGTTATGCATTGTTACCATGCTTTGTCGTCGTCGTCGTCGTTGACGTCTTTTTGTTCGAGCCCAAAAAAAAACCCCAACTCTCGAACTCAAACTTAAATTCAAACTCAAGTTCTGCGCTTGTAGGCAAAAACTATGCAGCAAGTGTTGCTGCCACCGCACAAACCGCATTCTACATTGTCTGTCTCATGTCTGCTGCTGCTGCTCCTTTTGCTGCCTGTTATTCATGTCCTGATCATTTTATGTTTCATGCATGAGCCGAGGCGCCAAAACAAAGCAAATCTCGTTTCTCGCTTCTCGCTTCTCGGTTCAACATTTCAACTGCTTGAAAATGTATTCAGCCACCCTTACCAGCCGCTCCTAGGTACGTTTGTCTTCTCAAATTTCGAGTACTTGAGTTGGAGCATTTGCTCGTTCTACACACAAAACTGTGCCCATGTCATTGTACTACAATTACGTTGTTCTGTCTAACCAAATTCGCTTTCTACGCAAATGCCACAACACGCTTCTTGAGCCTACTGCTGCCGTTGCCGTTGCCGTTGCCGTTGCTGCTACTCTTTACAATAATGTTAGTACATCAAAAGTTTCCCCAAACACTTTAATTGAAACTCTCTCTCTCTCTCTCTCTCTTTTTCTCTCTCTTGCATACATGTTGCAATTTATTTAATATTAACTACTGTCCATTGCTCTAAAT
Organism: Scaptomyza caliginosa; assembly: GCA_035044725.1. NCBI lineage: Eukaryota > Metazoa > Arthropoda > Insecta > Diptera > Drosophilidae > Scaptomyza > Scaptomyza caliginosa. Next base: position 416,048 of record JAWNNR010000739.1, on the reverse strand, counting down.
CAATTAAAATGACTTTACAAATTTATTACCTGCGAAACGTGCGTTTTATCCTTTAGCCTAGTCCTTGTCGTCGTCGTCGTTGCTTGCCGCCTTTGAGTGCATCAATTACGACTGGCAACGAACTTTGTTGCAACTGCAACAGAAAGTTTCAGCATAGCCGACTCTGAAATTGAACCACTCGAATTGCTGGGCAAAGCGAAAGGAAGCCAAAAACGTAGTCACAACAGTCCAACGAGCCCAAAGTTGACAAATTTTTACAACTGTAAAAGTTGAGGTAAGTTGTGCACTAAAGTTAAAAGTTCTGCCGCTTAAGATACACACACACAAACACACATACAAACCTACACTGAGCTAACACACACACACATACACACTCACTCGCGTTGCACACCCTACAAAAGCTCGGCTTTTAGAGCTATCCGTACTTTAATAAACTTAAGCTGTTGGTTGTGATTGTGACACTTTTGTCGCCTGGATGAATAGCGCACTTTTAAAGCAACATCTCGCTGTTAGCAGCAACTGAAACTCGTGGCATAGTTGTTGCCGTTGCCGTTGCCGTTGCTCTTTCCACGTGTCGCTGGCATTCAACTAAATTTACTTGCGGCAGCAACTAAAATCTGTGTAGGGCTTGGGGCAGGACACTGTATGTCAAGCTGGGGTTGGCCAGCAATGTGGCAGGCAGGCAGGCAAATAACTGCAGTATGTTTTGCACATTTCCCAACTGTTATGCAGCGACTCTTTACTCTGACTAAATCATAGAAGATGTCGCAGATGCTGCTGAAAAAAAAAAAAAATACAAAACAAAAAACACAAAACACAAACAATTTTTTGACAGAAGCTTCAAATCATATAGATTTATAGCCTAACCCAAGACTCGAACAATACGTTTTAATGAGCGAAGGCAAACAGAGAGTGGAATAAAAACGAAATTAAGAGAATTGAACGTGCTTGTTTGGCTTTTTGCCCTGTTTTGGAGTGCGTGACATTTCGATTTGTTGGCTCGAAATAATATAGTAATTAGTCGATATAACTTCATTGGGCATACAAAATGTATTAATTGAAGCACATGTAAGCGAGTACACAAATACAGTTAAATAAGCACGTACGGCTTTAAATTGTATTAAGGCTGTTATTTGGGCATGACAAACGTGTATAGAGACTAGACTTGATATGAGTCAAGCTTTACTTGAACCAAGTGTAGCTTTGTTTGTGCGCGTTTAGTTGTTTGCTGGCGTTTTTAATGCTCGGCCTGGGTTGTCTATTAGCCCTGATTTATTTGGCTAACGCCCCAAACGCATGTTAACAAGCGACGGCGACAGCGACAGCGACAGCGACAGCGACACATGCGCTTGTAGTTGGCCACTAACCGCTATTGGGTCGGGGCAGCATGTTTTGGCATTCGGCCCACATAAGTAGGCAATACCTTTTGGTTTTGAGCCACGAAAATTGCACATAAAACTTAATTAGTTTTTTCGCTCTTCCCCCCTTTCTCACGCGCTGTTGCAGCTAACGACGATTAAATAGTTGCTGCCGTTGCTGTTGCTGTTGCTGTTGAACTTGTTTTCGTGCCGCTTGGTCATTTTTATCATTTGCACTTAATTAATTAAGTTGTAACGCGTTTATTGCCCAACAGCAAGAACGAAATGCCAAAGACTACATGCTCTACCAGGTTAAAGTTCATTTTCTTGCTATGTATTCTATTTACTGCCTTCTTGTTGTTCAAACAATAGAAAAGAAAAAACTAAAATTGTTTGACACGCAAAGTTGAGTTGCATTTGCCGTTTTGGCCAAGAGTCGAGAGAAATGTGTATAAAACTAAGTGCAAACAACAAGAGACATGTGGAAATTGAAATCAAAGTCAGCACAATAAAGACTAACAAAGTAAAAGTGCTTCAATGTGCTGTTAAAGAAGACTAAGTAATTGTGTAAGCTCTACAAGTGGAATGCATCATTGATTTTCTTTGGCATATTGGGTATTGAGCAATCAATTGGCCAGCTACCACTGTGGACACAATAAACTTTAACTTTAACTTTTTCAACTTAAAGCTTAGCTGTATGTATACATGTGTAATGCTTGTGTAAATTGAGTTTAGATTTAGCATGTGAGAAACAATTTGGCCAAAAAATAAACCGTTGCCAGTATGTGTGCATAATTGGATTGGATCAGCCAGAAATATACATAAAAGTTGATCGGCTTACACATTTGCCTCTGCTCTCTGTTATGCACCTTGCGAGTGTGTGTGTGTGTGTGTGTGTCTGTTATCGACCTGAACTGCGACAAGTACGTGTAATATCAATAAAATTAGGCCGTTGTGCTTGGGAAGCGGCCGCAGAGGCATAGAGGACGCATACTGAAAGAGCGTAAGTGTACAATCATAAAGCGCGACAGCGACTGTGGCAAACAATAAGCTGAAAGCCTCTTACATGTATTTTTATGCACACCTCGTTCCAATCATTCCAAGCTGCCTCTTCAAGTCGCCCAACACAGCAAGCACCATGCACCACACCCAATACCAATCCCAGTCGCAGTCGCAGTCGCAGTCGCCTAATGCGACTTGAAAAGTCAACGACATCCGATGCTGGGCAAGGTAGGAACAACCTCTTTGGCGTTGGCGTTGGCTTCCTAAATGCGGCGCGTTATTGTTTTGCCGTCAAGCATGGCAGCCCCTTACCAATACACACACACACACACACACACACTGGGGGGCAAAGTGGCAACAGCAACAGCAACAGCAATATCCATATTGCTGTTACGTTGCCCCCAACACTGTTGCTGCTGCTGCTGCTGCTGTTGCTGTTGTTGTTGTTGCCGTTGGAGTGCTGCTTAAATATGAAAAACTAACTCGTAGCTGCTTTTCAAATTTTCCTGCACTTGACACTAAATTCACTTTGGCCAAGTAGGTGCTCCGTGTACTTGAAGCGTACTTTCGCTGGCAACAACAACAGCAACAACGTTGCTGCATTAACCAACACTGAAAGCGGCAGGACTCGCACTCAATGTGTACTAGTCGCTGCCACAGCCACAGCCACAGCCACATATGTGTGTAAACTTAGCGAACCCATCCTTTACCCCCTTCGACCGGCTGTAAGCATGCCGTGGTGCTCTGCACTCAATGCAGGTGCTTGCAAGCAGCACAATCTCTCGTATATTTATTTTATTACTTAAATAAATTACAAAATGGTTGTTGGTTAACCAAAGCCAAATGGCCATTATACCATTGCTGTTGCTGTTGCCTGTGGCATTGCCAACGCTGTTGTTGCACGACTTTTAGCTGAGGATCTTAGCGCATAATATATTGTTTGACTTCAAGTCTTACGACTCGGGATGCGCAACTCCTACAACAACAGCAACAGCAATAAGAACGGAAATATTACCTGCAGCTGAAATAGAGCTGGCACAATAACAAGTGGCATGCCACTCGCTTTTGCTGTAGTTACCTTACAACCGATGCACTCACACATATTGTACAACAATAACAACAACAACAACAACAAAAACGGCAACAAACAGTTTAATCGCCCACTTGATAGAGCTGTGCACAGTTTCCGCCTCTCCATATTTATTTGTATTTGTATTTTTTATTGCCTTTGTTTCCGTTTTTTGTTATGCTCTGATCCCAAAGGCATTCGTCTGTTCGCCGTTTGAATGCCATTTAGAGTTCGACTCTCGACTCTCGACTCTCGAAAACTTTGAATGAATGCACGTACGAATTTACAGCATGTTCGTATCGAAATCGATATGCTAACATCAAATAGTCCCTCTTCATGGGGTGTTAGGTGTGCAACAAATATTGAATGAATAACGTTGCTCGGATATACTTTGTAGCTTAGAGCTATACACAATATGCCATTGTTGCATTGGCATTTGAAACATGATGCCGCTTCAAAGTATGTTGCACATGTTGCACGCATTGTGCAAAAGTAAATTTATTAAAAATATGTTTAAATCGAGCAACGCGAATAAAGGACATTGGAAACATGAAACGTTTGTGCAAACAAAGTCAGCTGAAGGCAATCAAAAATAAAAAAAATAAATAAAAAATGTAGCTGCTGACAAGAAAATGAACTTTCTACAAACTTCTTTTTATTTGCTTGCATCGAAGTGATACTCCAAGTCAGGTAGTTGTAAAACAATATGCCAGACAAGCAACTGAACGGATAACGGATAACAGTCTCGTGTCAACGTCAGTCTATTTATTAGACATATATCTTCTTCTTCTTCTTCTTCTTATTGTTGCTTTATGTCTATGGACCAGGTATATTTGATTACATTATGCTGCAAGCATCTCTTTACTTACCCAAACTTTAGCTGTAACGAAAGTTGAATGAAATAAAAAATGCATTTTGTTGTCTGGCTTTCAATTCTTATGTTTTTCTATTTACAAATTAATTAATTTCATTGTATTAATTATTATTAAATTTTTTTTTTTACTGCATTACTTCACAATTAGTTTAGTATACGTTTAATATGAATTGTAATTGATTTCCATATTATTACACAAGTATTATTATTAATATTATTTTCTTGTTGTTTTTGTTTGTATTGTGCAATCATCGTCATAGTATATGTATTGTATGTAGTTCTATTGAAATTTGGTATTTGATTTGATTTTCTTTTTTCTCTGTATATAAGTAAGTATTGTTCTCCTATTAGTTAATCGAAAACCCTTCGTTTGATTATACATATTAATGTGATTAAAAGCACATCATATAAAGATTGAAGTTTCTCCACTCGCTGCAACTGTTTTACTTATTTGCCATAGTAGTTGCCAGGCGCCTGAGTGGGATAGCTTTTGGCGCCGCCAGAGGAGTAGCCATCACTGCTGCTGCCGCCACCACGGGACGATGCGGATGGATTCTCGCTGAAGAGGCCGCCAAAGTTTTTGGAGTTGAAGATCTCGCTGAGGCTGCTGCCACCGCCATTGCCATGATTGGCAGCGCCACTGTTGCTGCCACCGCCACTGAGCAGGCTGCCCAGGAAGCTGCTGGCGCCACCACCGCCGCCGCCATTGCCATTGGCACCGCCGCCAGAGAGCACAGAGCCAAGCAGGCCGCCAAGTAGATTGCTGCCAGCTGATGAGCCACCGCCGCCGCCGCCCGATGAGTAGCCGCCACTTGGCTGATAAGCATTGTTGCCGCCGCCATTAGCATTGCCACCGTTGGCGCCGCCTCCCTGCAGCTGCTTGGCAATTTGGCCTGCAATGATACCAGAAACCGCTTGACTCACCGCCGGATTCGAGAAGAAGTTGGAGAAGAAGCCGCCCTGCTTATCCTTGGGCTTCTGACCGCCGCCGCCGCCATTGTCATATCCAGGCGCGGGTGGAGTATAGCCAGGCATGGGCTGATAGCCACCAGGAGCTGGCTGATAGCCACCCGGAGCTGGCTGATAGCCGCCTGGAGCTGGCTGATAGCCACCCTGTGGATTGTAGCCACCGTACGGATTGTAGCCAGCAGCACCACCACCGCCACCACCATTGTTATTATTGTTATTGGTGGGCAGCGAGGGATAGAGACTATGACCGCCAGACGAGTAGCCACCACCATATCCACCGCCGTTGCCGCCCTGGTTACCATTTGCCTCCGGCATCGGAGCGCTCGGCTCGTTTGGTGCAAAGGAGTTTTGCGTATCGCCGCTGCTCACTGTATACGTCAGCAGAGGAGCAGCAGAGCAGCAGCAGCAAGCATAGAATGTTAGCCACAAAAGCGTTTAATAAAATAAAAATACAAAAAAAAAAAAACGAAAAAACACAAAAAAGCATTTAGAAAACGGGGCAAAGGAATAACAAATAAAATACATATTGAACAATAAAATGAAATCAAAGCACATTAATTTTTATGAGTTGTATGGCAAAAAGGGAGTGGAAGGAAAAGGTTTTTTTTTTGGGGGGGTTTACTTAGCTTAGTTTCATTACAGTTGCTCGTTTGATTTTGATTTTGATTAATAAATGTTATTTTAGATGCCTTAAATCGATGAATCAATCGATTATGGGTTATCGGTTATCGTTTTGTTTCTTAGTCATTATAAGTCTTCTCTGCCGTATGGATTAGTAAATGTTATTTTTGTTACATTTTTGGTTTTGCTTTAAATGCTTAAACTTATCAAGTTCATATATATATATGTGTGTGTGTGTGTTGTATGTATATAGAATATTTGAAATATTTATTTATACACATGCACATATAATGTGTATTAGACATACATATTATGTACTCATAAATGCGAATGCTATGTACAACGCCAAGTTATCAACGTCCCAAGAGGGTCAAGTGGTTAAACGGCAATTGTTAATAGTGGAGTTGCTTGTTGAATACCCCTAATGCTATTACAATTCAACTATGACTAATGCTAGTTATTTGTTTATTTTTATATTGGTTGGATTTTCTTCTTTTTATTTTGTTATTGGGTTTCGCCAGAGTTAGTTTAAAGTATATATATTAATATATATGTATGTATATTTGATCAAATGCTTTGGTTAGTTTAGGTTTTATTTTTCTTTAATACTGTTTTCCATTTAAATAATAATACGTGTGTGTGTGTGTGTGTGTGTGCAAATAAATAATTACCAAATAATAATAATAAACAACTGTGCGCTAAATGTTTGTACGGACGGAGTAAATATACCTATACACGTACATCTGTATATATATATATAGTAAAATTTATATACTGTTTCATTTTCTTTTTTTCTTGTTGTTTCTTTTTTTGTGTTCTGCTCTATTTGTAGTTCAGTTATTTATTCATAAATTCGTGTCACAACAATACAACCAATTAAAATACACAAAAGAGTACAAAAAAAAAAAAAAAAAATATTAAATAAATGTATGCACAAGAAGAAAAAATGTAATTTTAATTATAATTGTTTAACGTTTTGTTCACATTAATTGGAATCTTTAAAAAACGAGCGTTTTGACTTTATTGTTGCAAGTAAAGTAAAGTATTATCTTGACAACTGTGTGTGTGTGTGTGTGTGTGTGTGTGTGGCAAGTGGCATGTTTAAATGTTGTTGCTTGTGGTGAGTTTGATTCAAAGTTTCGTTGAGACTTTTGGCTTTTAATTGTTTCTCAATATTACACATAATTAAGTACATATTCTATATCCGATACTTGACAATTTGCCATCATCAGAGTATTTTGCAGTCGGCCAATTGCGACTTTACAGTATTTACTTGTTTTTCTTTGTATCTCTTACTTTAATAAAGTTGTTTTTTAAATTTGTAATGCCTGCGCAAGTATTTATTCAGCTGTAGTTTGATTCAAAGTTTTCCATTTTCTTTATTCAAATTTTTTTTTTTATTTTTCAAGTTAAATTATTAAAATTGTTTGCATGTTCTAGGCACATACTGCACTTGTTAAAAAAAAATATTCTTATTACAGTTAATTGTGTACTTTGTGCACTTTTTTCTTTTTTTGTTTATATATAATATTCGTAAGCAACCAGCACTTGATTCATTTGATTTTCTTGGTTTGCTTTCGTTTGCTTTCGTTTCAAGCCTAAAAAGAGTAGCATTTCTATGTTCTATGCACATTGATTGACATGCGTGTGTCTTTATCTACAGAAAAATCTGAGCATGGCTGCTGCTGCTGCTGCTGCTAAAGCAATCAACAACAGCAACAGCAACGACAACAGCAACGACAACAGCAACAGCAACAATTGCAACAACTAAATGAAAACTGAAAACAGTTACCACAAAATTTGTAGCATCAACAAAAATGAAATTAACATCAAAGTTGATGAGTGTGCGTGTGTGTGTGTGTGTGTGTGTGTGGCTCTGCAGCTGTTGCCTGCACTAGGGCTAAGCCCGAAATTAAATTCCAATTTAATTGAGCTGCAAAAAACAGAAAGAGAAAGAAAAAGCAAGAGCGAGAGAGCGATGTACTGGACCAGCTACTGACTGATAGTTGGACCACACAAATGAACTCACACACACAAACACACTAACACGCGCACAATATTAAATTGAAATTACGTATACGTGCCGTGTGTGTGTGTGGTTAAGTTTGGTTGGGTTGCTGTTGTTGCTGTTGCTTTTGTTGCCGCCATTCATTAAAGAGCAGACACTCAAGTGCAGAGTGCAGCGGTTGCTGTTGCTATTGCTGTTGTTGTTGTTGTTGTTGTTGCAACCACGCACATTTTGTGTCTTAAACTAGCGCAGTTAAAACCATTAATATTATTAAGACAAAGGAAAACTTAATCACAAACAAAAGAGAAAAAAAAAAACAAAAAAAACCCAAGCAAAGCGAACAATTTGTTTGCCAATGTTTTGATCATCATCATTATCATTATCATGTGTATCTGGAACTGGGATCACTTGGAGGAGAGGGAGTAAAATAATTGCCATTGCTACTGCTGCATTTTATTACGTGCTGCCACAGACTCGGTTGGCCAACAGCAATAGCAGCATGGCCAATGCAGCAGGAAGTGAAGCATTGCAGACATTGAGTCGTCCAGCTGCCGCCGATGGATGCGCCTGGGTCTGACGATTGTAGGGATTCTGTTGATTCTGATTCTGATATTGTGGCGGTGGCTTGTTGTACATGTTGGCATTCTGATGATGCGTCTGATAGCCCTGAAAGTTGCTGCCATATGGGGCCAGACCGCCGCCGCCGCCGCCAAGGACACCAATGCTGGAGCTGGGCATGCCCATGCCGCCACCGCCGCCAGGCGGTCCGCCAGTGCCAGCCGGTCCCGAATAGAATGGCAATTGACCAAAGACAAACGGATTCATTGGCTGCATATTGTGCATGGGATAGCCCGGATTGAGCACGCTACCTGGATGATTGGGTTGAGGAAATTGTTGAAACGATGGCGCTTGCGTTGGCGAATTGTATGGAAATATTGGCATATTGGGTATTATGGGCATATGATACTTTGCCCCAAACACATAGTGCGGATCGATGCCAGTTGCCGATGCGCCGGCAGCACCATTTGTGCCCTCCGCATTGGCCACATTCTGTTTGCCGCCCTGGCCGCCGTTCTGTTGGCCGCCATAGCCGCCATTTTGTTGGCCAACATGGCCAACATGGCCAACATTTTGCTGACCATTTGGCGGCTGTTGCTGGTTACCATTCTGATTGCCATTGATATGGTTATTTTTATTGTGATTGTTATTGTTGTGATTGAAGTAGGTGTATGTGTTAAGTGTGGGATTTGAAGATGCGGGCGCATAGATTTTACTCTCAGGCCCTGTGTTCAAACTTGATCCTGTTAGAAAGCCATGGTAGTGTTAGAGAGAGATAGGAGAGAGAGAGAGAGAGAGAGAGAGAATGCAATACCATTGGTTAGTTAGTATTAAAGGATCCACCAGCTGCTGCTGCTCACTGCCAAGAGAGATAGAGAGAGCTTAAGCATGCACAAAAAGAGAGAGCAGCTGGTGGGAGAACGTGCTAGTTGATTAACAAGTGTGTGTGTGTGTGCAAGAGAGAGAGAGAGAGAGTGAGAGAGTGAGCATAAGCAAACAGTTAAGTACGTATGTTTGTATGAATAAATGAGACAATGAATGAGCAGGCGAGAATGCAAATGATCGAGTCATTCGTATGGGAACAGAACGTAAGCATTGTTGTCTTTGTATGCGTGTGTGTGTGTGTGTGTGTGTTAGTTGTTGATTAGTATAAGTAGTTTATAAGAGTATAACCAAATGCAAATGATAAAGACTTAAAGATCTATCCTTGATACGTTTGCCGATCTGTTTTTTTTTTCCCTGTGTGAGCTTTGAGAGCATCACCCAAAACCCCAAACCCAAAACGACTTAAGCACAAAATAAAAAGGAAAACAAATCAAACTGAAAAGATGAAAAAAAAATAAATACCTGACGGATTAACCGCTGACGACGAAGAGGAGGGATTGGCCTGATTGTTGCTGGAGCCGCTCTTGCGCTTGCATGTCGGATAATTGCCACAATCCTTGCCATCGCGCTGACTATAGCTGCACGAATCGCTCGTGATGATGCACTCCTCGTTGGGCAGGCAACCGATGTCGGCACAGCCGCGTCCATACTCTTCACAAGCGTTAACGGGTTCGTATTGGTGTTGGTTGTTGGTTGTTGGTTGGTGTTGGTGGTTGGTGTTGGGAAAAGTGAAAATAATACAAATTATAAGAAAAAAGACGTGGACGCGAGTTTTTTGTGTCACGACAGAGAGAATAATGATGATGTTGATGTTGATGATGAAGACGATGTATGCATGTTGATAGTTTTGAACATTACGCAGACAAATATAGACAATTATATATATATGTATTGTATATAGATAGAAACAGAAACAAGAAAAGAATGGAAGATAGATAGATATACATATAGCAAAAGAGAGAAACGATAGCAATCAAAGCCAGTTCGATATGCTGGCACAATGTTGGAGTAGGGCTCCGAATGGGAAACAATACGGAACAACAACAAGGACAACATGTATTGAGTATGCTATATTACGTATACGTACTGGAGTAAGCATCCACATGATTGAATTGCAGCTGCACTGCCGCCAGCATCAGCATTAGGCTAAGCCTTGCCACGCCCATCCTTGACATGTCTGAAGCAACTGCGAGTGAGACCTCTAAGCCAAGATCCCAAAGTTGTTACGTTTATTTGCTGTTAGCTGCTTTTCTTGCTGCAAAGAGAAAGAGAGAGAGAGAGAGAGACAAAGTTGCAATTGATTATTAGCTGGATTTATAAGAACGTCTATGTATATATAGATTTATAACGCATTGGCAGGCCAAGTTTGTTTATACAGCGACATATGTTACATTGATAACGGGGCTCAACTTTATTGCGGTTATTTGCGTCACAACGCAGCCAGACAAGCAAAAACCGTTGGAAGCTAAACACAGACACAGACACAGATATAGACGCCAGACTTGAGACAGAGATAGACAGAATGGCGTCGCATTTGTTTGGCGCAGTTTCGCCTCTTTCACTTGCCGCATTTGACACGCCCACACTGCCGCCTGCTGCAATAAATATGAGCAGCTGTGCCAAAAACTATATTGATAGCTGGCCATCTCTACAAATTAGAAGCTTTCCATTATGTCTTTAACTTATTGCATATTTCTACCAAGTGTTGAATATGTTTGTGTGTTTTAAAGCGTTTTTTGCGTTTCGCAACACGTCACTTGGCCGAAATTGATTGGCACTCAAAAAATGTGACACATATCAAGAGCAAACAGTTTAAGGAACTTTGCCAAGTTTGCTGCTTAATACAGGGGCAGACCTTCAAGCTCCAATTCCTTCCATATACAAATTTGCGCAAAAATGTTTTTTGTTATTTTCAAATACCTTCAACAGTGGGTATCATAAATAATGTAAAGCACTTTGTAACGCACTGAAAGCAACAAATGTTGCCTGTGAAGTGAATCACATTCTTGAGAATGTGTGAAAATGAACAAATGTTGTGAAATACTTTTCGTTTAAAGTTTCAATAGATATGTTATGGTATTAGGTACTTTGGCAGTGCCAAGAAGAGCTTCAAATAGCGTTTTGCCTTAAAGGAAATGGATTGAACAGCATTGAATTTATTTGTATTTCCTTTTTTTTCGATTTTGTCGATTTTGGTCGAATTTACTTATGATTAATTTTGCATAACGCTTTGAGGGATTGCTTCAATGATTGGTTTGAGGCATTTTAAAGCGAAGAGCAAACCTGAAATATATATATATATATTTAAATGTAAAGCGAATTGTTGGCTCAAAAAAAAAAATGCCAGAAATTGGCCGTTTATCGATGAGAACGACGATGATGATGATGATTTGTTCGCCACTTCATTTGTCCCGCAAACTGCATAGACGTTGCGTTGCGGGTCTATCGAGCGAACACACAAATTCGAGAATTGCAGAATTGCAAAGCCGCAACTCTGACAGGCAGTCGACGCTACTGGACCTGAAGTTTGTGGGCACGATGCTGGAAATAATGCCACACACAAATGTGTTTTGTCTGTCTTGTCGCCTTTTTTTTTTCGTTTCGTTTTTCGTTTTTAGTTGTATTGTGTTTTGTTTTGATTCGTTCCTTCATTTTTGATACCTTGCGGCAAAAGCAGCAGCAGCAGCAGCAGCAGCAGAAGCATACACATCATTTCAGCTGCTTGCTGTTCCTTGGTCATGGTCCCGCTTCTGTTACAGTTGCTCCCACTCACAACTCACACAGTTGTCCATTCGCTTGTCTCTGCGTCCATTTTGTGCATTCGTCTCTGTATGTGTTTGTTGGGCCAGATCCCGGCCGACGGAAGCCAAAAGTGGAAATGCATGATAAATGACACGAGGTTTTGCTTACTTTTTCGTCTTCCTTTTTTTCATCTTGCTCTCTTTCCCGCTCTCTGTACGTGTCTGTGTGTGTGTGTGTGTGTGCAAGAACCATTTTTATTTCAAGATACAAAACAAGTGGACGAAAATTGTGGAACGATGACGTCGTAAATATTTTGTTGTTGTTGCTGTTTTGTTGCCGCACTCTCTGTTCGTGTGTATGTTTTAGTGTAGTCAAAGAATCACACAAAAAAAGCAAAAAACGGCAAAGCAAACTGTCCGCGAAACGGAAGCACTAACTAAAACAACTGCAACTCTGGGGTAGCCACAGCGCTAGCGAGCCAGAACACAGGCCACAACACAACACAACACAACACAACGCTATGCAACACTGTACACAGTACACTATGCAACATACAACACACACAACATACAAAGACAAACATTTGAAGGGTGCAGCGGCCAACCGGTGGAAGCCAACCGGCTAGCAAGAAGCAAGTAATGAGCTACAGCCAAAAGTTACGAATAACACAAACACCTCAACAAAGGTATATGAATAAGTTTAGGGAAACTTTTCTCGAGCAAAATCATAAGAACAAGAAACAAATTTGGCCAGAAGTTCATAAGGGCGTAAGCACATCTATTTTTAAGGGATTGCCAAAATAAAGCTTAAAAACTTTTTGCTTTCATTCAGGCAGAAGCAAACATTTTGTTTGCCTAATCAAAAATGCAAAAACCATTTTTCTTTTTTCTTATTTACACAAATCAATAAATACGTTTTGAGGCTTAAACGGCTTGGTAAATATAATAAACATACAAAATAATGTTAAAACATGTTCAACTCTGTGGAGTTCAATTGAGTAGTAGTCGATGTGCAATAATTGTAGCATTTTCTCCATCGAATCGATTGTTGTTGCTCAAGTAGAAACACATATTTGAGGCTGGGTGGTGTCGGTGGTTTGGGTGGTTTGGGGTGGCATAATAAATAGCGTACAAGCAGCAGCTTGGCAGCAAGCAAAATGCGCATTGATATACCTAAATGTTGTAGGGTGCATACAGCGACGCTGGCAGCGCTGTGGTTCGCGAGGCATAAACCGAAAATTCACACTTGGTTACTTTCTTCATGACTTTGGATATTATTGTGGTTTATGTTAGTGCTGGCTGCCACTTGCTGCCTGCCTCGAAGCGGGCACGCCCCAACGCCCTCAGGCGGCAGCCGCATGTTGCCTGCCGCTGTGTGATGTATGACTCCATGAAATGCGATATATTCATGTTAAATTATTTTTACAAAAAACCAGCAACAAAAAACGAGGCGAAAAAAAACGAGGAAATGAACACGAATTGCGATGAGACAAGACAAGAGTGAAAAGTGAAGAGTGAAGAGTGAGAACGAAACAAAACGACAAGAAACGAAAGGACATGAAACGACAACTGTGTGTTGATGTTGTTGTTGATGATGATGACAATGCGGCAGACAGAGAAGGCAGAAATCTGGTAAAAGCGAGTGCGATATAATGCGGATATGGATGCGGACAGTGGTATTGGTGGACAATGGGCTTGTTCGCTAAGTTGGCAGCTTAAAGTGACAGTGTTGCACAACGCGGCAAGTTGCAGTTGTTGCCGTTGTTGCTGTTATTGCAATTGAACAATCAATTAAGAGTTTTCAACTTTATTCATCATACGTACCATCCGCCAGCCCCAACAATTCGCTTTTGTTGTTAAATAAGTAAGTACAAAAAGGGGTTTCGCCTTCAGTTTCAACCAACTGCACAGCTTTATATCCTTCATTTTTTTTTTTTTTGTTTTCAGCAATTCGCTGTGCAAGGCTGTGGGCATAGCATAGTAGGTGTCCCGATTCGCTTCGCTCAATTGTTAAGTGGAAATGGGCGCAACAGCAGCAGCGACAGCAGCAGCTGCAACGCTAAAGGCAGCTGACAAACTGCCATCCATTTGTCATTACCCGTGGCGGGCGTTTAACATTGGGTTTCGTTTCGTTTTGGTTCGTTTCGTTTCGGTTCGGTTCAGTTGGGTTGGGTTGGGCTTGGCTGGGTTATACGTTGGAGCATTGGCATACGCCATATGTTCAAAGCGTTTAACAACAAGTTTAATTAGCAAATGTCGCGTGGGTAGTTTGGCTTCTGATAGGTTGGCTGGCTGGCTGGCTGGCTGGCTGGTTGGCCCCGTTTCCGCACGGGGCATATGACCAAGCATATTAAATTCCACGGCAAACGAGGGAATGCCAAATTGGTGGCAAGTCGCCTCAGGCGCACAATTTTGCTGACTACGCAAAAAAAAAAAACGAACAAATTCCCAAAAAAAAAAGCGAAATCTTTGTAAGGCAGTTAATTAAAAATTTGGAATGCGCAGGGAACGGCAGCTGCTGAAAGGGCTAAAAGCCAATATATGAGTGACAAAATGCAACAGCCACTAAAGCTTAGAACAAAAGGGCAAAGCCTAGAACATCAGCAATCGCTTAATTAAAATTCTGAAATTAAAACTAAAAAAAAAACAGCCAAAGTAATAGTCACTGATGGTGTTTAAAGCTTGATTGACTTTGAGGCCAGCGAGTGTTGTGCTTGAATGTATGGAATGACTTTTCATTTACTGTGGTTGCATGTCAATATGTTCGTGCCACTTGTAACCACAATTAGCTTGCGCTATTTTCGCACTGGCTGTGCGTGTTAAACACACACAAAATTGGTTATAAATTGTTTATTAAACATTTATAAAGTGCGTGTGTGTGTGTGTGTGCGTGGGTGTTGGTCAATAACCGCAAAATGTTTGCTGTTTCGAACAGCTTTTTATATATATATATATATAATAGTGCTGATGTAGAAATATAGCGACACACAATGAAATTTCTAAACGCTTAGCTAAGCTGATATTGAATTTAATTTCCATGCATGATTTAAAGCTCATACTAAAGGCTTAGTCTAGAGAGCTTAGGTGTTAATAAAATTGCATTGCAATTGCAACTAAACAGACACGAAAGGCTAAGTCAGACAGCTTATAGACCTGTTGGCAGAAGCAGAAAGAGAGAGACGAATGCAGAGCGATAGATCCCTTGACCATTGTTCACAGCTCAAAGTTGAGCTAAGCTAAACTGTGGCTGAGCGCTATCTACCCAAGTGTCTAACTGTTCTCTCTTTCTCCCTCTCTCTTTCTGTCTGGTTAGCTTTGCATTGAGTCTGTGACAATATGTAAATCGCTTGGCCGTCGGAATGGCAACGATACGGTTGCACTCTGTGGCAACGACTTTAAGTGGGTTAGAGCACAAAGACATGCAAAATGCAACTTGTTAGCTGCCAACGGTCTCAAGCAAAGCTACGGCTTAATAGTTGCACAATTTCCAATACACGACAAGGACGAACGAGGACGAACGTGGAGAAGGCAATGGCAAGGTTCGATGTCTGCTCAAGTGTTGTTTGCTGCCGTTGGCTGTCAATTCATAGATTTTATATATATTTTTACCGCACGAGACATCTTAAGATTTGTAAGCCGATTGGCCTAGGCGGCGTATGCGTAACCTCCTAAGCACAGCTAGGTACGTAGCTGCTAAGGGTGACCAGCAAAAGGGCAGCTGAGCAATTAGTCAGCCATATTGCATTATTTTTATTTTGTTATTTAATTAATTAAAACTTTGCTCGTTTAATCCAACATTTCTTTCTGTCTATCCTTTTTGCTCTCTTTTCAGCGCTCTCTCTCTCTCTCTGTGTGTGATTATCTTGGCATTTGCTTTGTTGTCGCATTCTATAACTAATTTCACTCCAGCATAGTTTGTAAATTCTGGCCTTTAGCTAGTTGCATTGGAAATAATAATAATAACTTCCGCTTGCCTGCTTCTTTGACTAACAAATGAAATGATTACCAAACAAGAGTTTCGCCGCTTTCAACGCCGAACGAGCGAGCCGATCCAAAAGCCACCATTTTATTGCATCAAGCAACAAAGGGAAAATTTTAGCTTCGCCTCGCACTAGGGCAAAACTTTATTATGCTACTTGTAAGAAAATGAGCCAAATACAATTTTCTCCAGCAACAGCAGGCAAGCAGTTCAAATGGTATGGGGCATGTGAGGCATCGCTTAGACGAGGGCTGTCACAGCAGCACAGCAGCAAATTAAGCTTCTTTCCTAACCTTTAATTAAGTATACGTACAAATAGGCACATTTCTTATTCCAGCTGGTGTATTAAAACACTCGCTTAGTCATAGCCGAACACCAACAAGCTTGAATAAACATTTGCAGCTTTAAATAACTTGTTAAAAGAGCCTCGCACTACTTGCAGTAACAGCTTATGGCTGCGAATAATAATAATAACAAAACCAAGCGTTCAATTTGTAAAGCAAGCAAATGGATAAGCTACCATTCAACTCGTTGCCCCTCTTAGCCCGGTTTGTAAACACCCATCGATATAGTGTATCCACTCATTCCGAGCCGTTCAAGTGCAATCGGCAAAGTGCGGCTTTAACTTTTCTTTCAAGCTGGTGGAAAAACGTAAATATATCTATATATATATATATAAATCAGCCAAACTTACAACAGCTACTGATCGTTAGCTGATTTCATCGATGGTGCATCGATTATTCTTAGCCGCATTGCTTTAAAGCCCCTTTTGTCCACACACACACACATTATAAATGAGTTTGTCGGCCATATTGTGCGGTGCAGTGCTTGGCAAACACTTGCTAACAAAGAGGAAGAGCGAGAGGGCTTTTGGAAATTTTAATTTTAATTGAATTTGAAATATTTATGCTGCCGCTTTGCAAGCGACGGCAAGCGACGCGTCGCGATGTTGACGTTTGCTGCTGACTTTCAAATTTAATCAAGCGTCAAGTGTAAAGCAAAATCTAAACAAAACGGCAACATACCCTCAAGTATTTTGCGTATGTGTGTGTGTGTGTGTGTGTGTGTGTACACACAGCATAGTGTGCCTTTTGAGGGTAGCTACAAATTTAATTAAGTTGAGAAATGTCAACGCTGCTGCTTTTGGCTTCAAGACTCGCCTAATACTTGTTACTTGCTTCCAGTCATTTCGTTTTGGTTTCGTTCCGTTTGGTTTGGTTTGGTTGACCTCTTATATGCCTGACGATAATAACTGAGATATATATCTGAAAATTCGTCTATATTTGAGCTAGGTTGCAGTTCACAACGAACTCTTCTCGAGCTATTTGAGCAGGGTTATAAACCTTGATTAAACTTGCTAACGAAAAAGACTGTTAACAGAGTAATAATAGCTACCAAAAAAAAAAAAGAACAAAACCGAACCAGTCCTAAAGTGTCATTTTGCGTGACTTGATCTTTGAGCAGATTATCGTGAAAAGCACCTTACAAATCGACATGCATTTGCACAAGTTGGTAAGGCTACCCTTATTATCCATTTTTTAATGGGTACTCCGAATTAAAAAGAAAGCTGACAACAATTTTTGTCTTAGGTTTGGGTTGTGTGTGTGTGTGTGTTGAACTGTCTGTCAATGGCTGGCCATGGCTAGACAAACATAAAGTGAAAATTTTCAATTTTGTATGCAAAACTGTGGCACAGCTCGATAGTCACGCACCACAAAACGGTTGAGGTCGCTGTGGCGGGGTTGGGGCAATGATAATGTTGAGCTATATGGCTGGCTTTGGCCATAGCATTTTTGCCATTTGCTTTTACTTTGACTTGACTGCGTTTGCGTGTTCCTTAAGCATGATTTTGTATGCTGATAGGCGCAAAAAGTCAAGTTGTGGCAGCCAATTAACAGCGACCGAGCCAGTAGACCCTTACCCGCAACGGGTGCAGCTGTTAAGAAAAGCACAAGTTAAACAAAACGAAGGGGGCAGGGGTCAAAGTGCACACACACACACACACACACACACAGAGAGACAATGACCAGGCCAAAGCAAGGGCTCGTGTGCGAACGTGCTCGTGCCCCAATGCAGCACGCTGTAAGCTCGTTTATAAAGTTGACAAAAAACGTTTGGGCCGACGATAATCATCTGGCAGTTTTGCGCTATCAGCGACACACACGCACACAATGGACCAGGGCCAAAAGGAACCACTGAAGCGTGCCAAACATGGTCAGGAATGGGAATGGGCATGGCAATGGGAATGGGAATGGGCATAAACATTGGGCTGTGGCTAAGGATGAGGCCTTAGAGCTGGTGAAATGTATGAATGAGGAATACACACATACACATGGACATGACCATGGAAATGGGAAATGAGCATGGGAATAGGATGCACGACACTTTTGCTTTTGTCAGCATGCTCAACGCGGATCGAGTAGAAGGGGGTCCATTGTGTAGCAGGGTGCTCTGGTTCCCACCAAAAGATGACTGGCACATTTTAAAGCGATAAAGCAGGGCGCGAATGGAGTGAAAGATGAAAGCCAAAAGGGGGGCAGCCAGAACAGAACTAGAAAAGAAGGGCGCTAAAGCTTTGAAACAGATAAAAAAAAAAAGGGGAAAAAACGCCCCGGGATTGACCTGCTAATGAGAAGGAGAAATAAAATGCAATGTGTGTCACACAGTTAACGACTCAACTACAAAATCATATTAAATGCAAAACTGTAGTTTGGAGAATATATATATATATATAAAGATAAGAATATCTAATTTGCTTGTCATTTTCATGAATTTATTGAAGTGAGAACTCAATGTTTTGCCCTTCCTTGTTGCTATTGTTGGCATTGTGAGCATTGTAATCTGACCTTACGTTCAGCTCCATGTAGTTTTAAGTAGACTGCCTTTTCTTTCCGCATTCGAAGCCAATCCCCTAATTAGATACTCCTTAATGGAGCGCTCTTTGTTGCTTTTCTCCTTATCATTTATTCGTTTGTCGGCAACGTTGCAATTAAAATGACGAACGTCTAAGACTATCATATGACACAAATGACGCAAATTGCAAATCCTTTTCATTGTTTGCATATTAACACTGACTGCGTGTGGGTGTGATCAAATCCTTTCAAATAATCACTTAATTAACTAATTAGTGTGTTTGCTATGCGGCAAACGTATTGCCTCCAAGGATTAGCCAGAGCTGCTCCTTCTCATGGGATCGTACCTTTGTGACAAATATGAGCTCTAGAAACTAGAAAAATCGTCAAGGACCGATATATATATATATATAAGTATTTGATCTTTCGTTCTAGCCAAATGAAAGTGATAATTTTATTGCACACTACGTGTGTGTTTGTGTGTGTGTGTGTGTGTTGTGAATGTGTTGATACTATAAGTATTTGAGTGTGAAAGAGTCAAAAATGGCGTCTGCATTTGATTTTCCAGCACACACACACACATACTCACACACACTCACATATAAAGCTACTCTTGCATCAGACGAGCATAAAAGCTGACACAAAAAACGTTCACTGATAAAAAAATCCAAGTACTTTTGTTTGAACAAATCAAAAATATATATTAACTCTAGTTAAAAGGCAGAGTTGGAAAGTACACCTTAATTTGGCTCAGTGCACATACATATGACTTCATATACAGCTAGCAAATCAGGTTAAACACACAAGCAATGAGCTGCGAGCTACGATGAACGATGAGCCAGAAACTGTAGAAACGACAAACGAGGAGTACACTCTGTGTGTGTACGTGTGTGTGTGTGGCTTGAGGATGTAGTTTGTACGTGTTTGGCTCTAAGAGGGAGAGAGAGAGAGAGAGAGAGAGAGAGAGATTCATTGTCGGCGGCAAGAGCGTCAAGCTAAAGCCAAACCAAAGCCGAAGCCAAACCAATTGGGTCATAATTGCTTTACGGACGCCAAACGCAAATGAGTCGTAAGCGGAACAGGCAACAGCAACAGCAACAGCAACGGCAACAGGGAAAGAGTAACTCAACTATCCGATAGCTGGTTACTGCCAGCGGGGGATACAACGCCGACCGTTCTGTGCAAAAGGGTTATGGATGCAGGTTAAGGGTCACTTTTGTCATGTACCAGAGCGATTGCATTCAATAAGTGAATGTTCTGTGTGTGTGTGTGTGTACAGTTTCTAGTTTCTAGAATGTCTAACGGAAATGATGCTTAAGTGCCATTAATAGTGTGCTAATATAATTATTTAATGCGAATAGCATATACTCGTTCACCTTCTTTGTTAGAGTATTAAAATTTGATTTGATTTGTCAAAACTTTGTTACCGCACAAAATCATAGAATTAGATTTGTCTAGATTTAAAATGAGCACAATAACTGAATATTATAGCACAAACACACACTCAAACACACACACACACATAGGTACACACATGGCAACTGGAGTGCGCATTCAGTCAAGCGTTAAGCAGCCAACGGGGGGAAAGTGTAGTAAAGTGTTTGGGAAATGGACGCAAAGGAAACGCAGTTAATGAGCCCCACGTGGCCAACATGTTAAGCCCAGTTAGTAAATGCAACTGTTTTTTGCCACCATTGAGACCTCCAGGCTATTTGCATTTGATTCGTGAGTCTCGTAATTTTTGTGATTTAATTGTCCCGCGGCCGCATCGGACTCCCTTGCCAACGACTAAGTATAATAATGCTGCCATTTTTCTAAATACCCTTGGCCAAAGTTCACATAAGGTATACTATACTAAGCTTCAACTAATCATAAGTTATCTTGATGAACATACAAGTAAAAACCTCTTTTAAGTTAAGCTGGCTTGCAGCTTATAAAGAGATTTTCCTAAAGGTCCTACCACTAGTTGCCCTAATGTAATGCTTAAAGTAAATACCAAGAAGCCTTTTTATCATTTTATATTCTAGGGTATGTTATCTTCGTCATGTCTAAGAAAGCTATACACTAAGCCTTGGTCATAAAACTGCCCTCGTTTCTTAGAAGCAACAGAATTAATATATCATAAATATTACCCCCTTTTAAGGACTGTTTAGAATGTTGCCTGGCTTTGGCTTTTCTTCTTCCCTCTTTGTTTTTTTCTTTGCGCTCATTCATCGAGTGCAGTCACATACATCATGACGCTGACGAGACGTCAACGGCAGGCAGACATTTGGTCGCCAAAAAGTGCCACATCACCGAAAGGATCAAACCGGACCGGACCGGACCGGCTGTGGCTAGTGGAAGGAACCGCAACCAAAAACAACTTTGTAGCTTTGGACTATTCGTAAATCGCATACATTTTAAATGGCTAGACAAAGTTGTGGCACATGCGAGTGAAATAGACTGGGCTGACTGGACATTAGATTGCGAGTGGCATTGCCCAGTGTGTGTGTGTGTGTAGCTGACAGAGCAGCAGAGAGAGAGAGAGAGACAGAGTAAGCACAACAATGACGCCAGAGGCCATTGGACATTGGATGTCGTCTTATTGGATCGGTCTTTGGGGCAAAATAAATTACCATAATTTAGGGGTAATTCATTGCCAGCGGCAGCAAAAACTCCCAAGTACATTCAACGTTCATACAAAGGCCAAAATGTTGCGTCAGGGCGTACATAGCGATTGCCAGACTCAGAACTCTGGACTCTTCTTCTCGTCGTCTTCTTTGCAAGTTAAGTGGACTTGAAACATGCACGACCAGCTCGAATGTTGTGTGTTTTGTAACTAGGTCCATGCTCTACATAAAAGAGAGTATTATCGTACAGCAGGCACTGAAGTCAAAAGTTAACTTGGAAACTACTTAGGAAACTCGTCGTATACGTTATATTGCTTATACGCAAGAGTATCTAAACTTTGGCATTCGAAAGTTTACTTTTTTTCACACTAATTTTTTGTTAAGCTTTTTGTTGCTCTCGTTGTTGTTGTTGGCGGTGGTGGTGGTGGTGGTGGTGCGTGGCTATTCGGTATATGCGTGTTTAGTTAAGCTTTTGATAAACTGCCTCAATGCCCAACTTGAAAGTTAGTCCATGACGTCTAAACTGGCCACAACTCAGACGAAATGCTAGGCACTTTAAGCAGGCGCAAATCTAACGCGTCGTTAGACAGGGCTAATAAAGTTCAATAGCCAATGGGACGCCGGCGAAATGTGCGCACAGCTTATTCAATGCATATTATCATGTTTTTTCATCATTGTGTTTTATGCTTTTTGTTATCTTATTTTTTTTTTTCTAGTTGTTGACAGTCTGCCAAATAAAAAAGGGGCACAGCAGCATTAGGGTAAATTAAAACATTTACAAGGCAAACAAACAACAAACTATGACCTGAGTGAATTGCAAATAAAACCAAATGATGGAGGTGGTGGTGTAGAGGATGGAGTGGTGTGTCTGGTAGAAATATGCTCATTTTGTTTTGAGCTACCAAGTTTGGCGCCCAGCTAACTGTAAGCCATGATTCGAATAAATTGAATTGAAATAAAGATTGAGTCAAATAAAAATGTAGCAAGGTCTTTTCCAAATGTGACTACGGGTCGTTGCCAGACGACGACGATGATGATGATGATGATGATGATGATGATGTGGATGCTGATGATAATGAAAATGATAATGATGCTGGCATCGAATTTTATTGTGAATGAAATCGAATTCAATTGTGGAAAATCGAATGCAACGTCAACAGCGACAGCAATGGAAACTGTGCTGCAGCCATTGCCATCGATGCGCAATAATTGCGCAACTTATCAACGTCATTCGGTCTTGGTTGGGTCGGGTTGTGCTTAATGCTGCTGCTGCTGCTGCTGCTGCTCCACCACCCAACTCGGCTTGGGAGTGAGCAACACTCGCCACTCTGACAAAAATGCCGTCAAACGATGGAAGGAGAAAAGAATAACAACAACAACAACAAAATAAAAGTATAATGAGATTTTCAGCTAAATGGCATTTTGTTATCAATGTATGTACACATATGTGAACAGAAAAAAAAAAACATCTATATAGATAGTCGTTAAATGGAAACTGTACTTGAAACTACACAAAAGAGTTTTTTCATTATTGCTTTGTTGGGCAAAGCATAAAGAATATGCTCATACTTGAAACTCCAACTGGCACCGCAAGTAAAAACGTAAAATGATGATGCTCTAAAATACTTCGGTCTTTGCGAAAGCTTTGTTAGATTTTTACTACTAATTAACGCTGTCTTAAGTTAACGACGGGCGCCGGAAGAGTTATAACCCATACCAAGTATTGCGTTTGTTCTTGTTGTTTTTTGTGGGTGCGACGACAGCAACAACAATAGGAAGCACAATGAATGCTTAAGTTAGACAGGTGGCTGGTGTGGTGGCGGCTGGAAGGGCAGGGCATACGACTTTACAATTCATTTTGCACATTTCCTTGACATTCTCATTTTAGCAGCAAGTTGTTTCAGCATTGTATACCCTAATTTCTTTTTCATAAAGAGGCTAGCTTGATTTGTCGACCATAAATTCGCTTAGTTGAGCAGTGAACTTTGCTTAAACCTTACAAGTTGGAAGTCTAGGGTATGTTAGCAGTTCTTTCTTGTTATGTATCATTGTGTCTGCAGAAGCCTCCTCGCATATGCGACGTGTCTCTCTATTGTGCTGTGCCACTGTCTACACACACACACACACACACACACACACCTCTTTAGTGTGGCATTGGAGCTAGGGAGATTGTCTGTTCATTAGAGCGTCGCTTAATTAGCGCAACGCTTTGTTTTGCACACACACACACACACACACACACGCACACACATTTCTACTTCCTATTCGCCATACTCCACTCCAATTGCTGCTCCCAATGCACATTCACATTACTATTTATGCTTATGCCATTGGACCCAGCACCTGAGCTCTGTTCCTCTGTTCTCGTTTAGTCGTCTCTGACCGTGTGTGTGTGTGTCCACATGGCTAAGAACTCGGACTTTGGCTCTTAAGTAGATTGAAGAGTAATGTGTCATCGTCGCATATCAATATCATTATTCAATTTCTTTCTATTCTCTAATTTTGTCTCATTTCTTTGCCACGCTCTGGACAAGCACGTAATTAATTTCCATGTGAAAGACTCGATTTGTTTGTGTCTCGACTCGCTTTGGTTTTTTTTTTTTCTAGTTGCCCGTTGATGGAACCCTAATTAATTCCTTAAGCTGTCTGTACGCAGTCAGTCTCCAAACACACACACACACATACACAACCATATGGTGCAGCTGCAGTTGCAGGTGCTGTGTGCTGGACGCCGCTGTCTGTTGGGTGTCACATTATTTTAAAAGTAACAAAAAAAAAAGAAAAGAAGAAAACTTTTACAAGTTGGCCAAAAAGGTGGGCTAGCCATAACCCCAATTATATGAAGGCACACAAGCAGCGCAAGCAGCTTTAGCTCCATTATTTTTGTCTCTTTTGCTGTGTTGCCATCTCAGTCTGTCTCTTTCTTTTTGTTTCCTCAACTGTGGTGTGTCCGAACTTTTCGATAATTGCAGGTCGAGAACTCTCAGAGTCAGCGACTACGCGTTTTCCCAAACGGGAAATGCGTTGAACAATTTCAACCGGATGTTAAATGTCAGAACGATTATTCGTTTGCTGTTGTTGCTGTTGCTGTTGTTGTTGCTGCCGTTACTGCTGTTGGCAATTTATGAGCGACAAAGGTATAAAATGAAAGAATAAAATGAAAAGTTATGCATCGCCCAATCAGATGGCAGTTGTAATTTAAAGTCAGAACGAATGCTGTAGTTGATGATACTACTACTGAACAGGCAGCTTATACGCATGAGTAAATTTACTAAACGACTGTTTAAAGAAGTTAATACAATGCGCAATTGCAGCCAGAAACTTATTCCTTGCCAACTTCAAGCACTTCCTCTTTTAACCTGAGTTCACTTTGCCTTTTTTTTGTTTTTTTATTATTTTGGTGACAGCTTGATGTTGACTGAGCTTTTATTAACCCGAGACTTGCGTATTGAAAACGTCTTGCAACGGTTAAAACTAGCTGAGCTCTTCCTTTCTCTCTCTCTCTCTCTCTCTCTTTTCATCATTGACTTCCACAGTATGATTTCATATTTTTGGCTGTTTTGCCAACTTGCTGCCAAAACAACGCACAACTTACTGTTAGACTACGGAAAGACACACACACACACAAACACACACACTCACAAACACACGCACTCTAATAAGTAGCAAACAAACAAACATTGCTGTTTGAGCAAGGTTTTGCATACCCTGTACTCATTAAAAATGCAAAGAAACAAAGGGCATACTTAACACTAGCCAGAAAGGTTTAAAACTTTTGCTAGCAAGGATAAAAAAAAAAGTTCTAGATATATTACGTATACGCATATTAAACTCTATAAAAAAAACTGAAATGATAAGTTTCGACTCTTTTGTTTTGATAGAGAGTAGGCTGCAGTCGTTAAAAACTTTTCAGTTTTACATAATTTTTTTGTTTGTTACTCAGTTCTGAGGCAGCAGCAGCAGCAGCAGCAGCAGCAGCAGCAGCAGCAGCAGCTTGCCATTGCCGCTGACGACGTCAACGTTGACGCTGTAATTTGCATTTGTAATCAAAAAGTTGCACATCAACTTTGTTTTATGCTCATTTTCCTGCACCCACACACTCGCACACCCACACACACACACAAAAGAGCCGATAGAATGAAGCCGGCATGTGTATTATATGTGAAAAGGCGCAAGTTGCTTAGAAATTAGACGACAGACACTTTAATATGCCAGTCATGTGCACATGCGATCTCAAAATGATGTCAATACACACACACACACACACACACACACACACACCACACACACCCAGAGAGAAAGAGAGCTCTTTAATACACTAAGCCATTCAAAATGCACTAGAATCCTTGTGAATAATAACTATAGTTAGTTTAAGGCTGGCCCCACAAAAAAAGGAGGCGAAAAACCAACAATGCTTTCGTGCAATTTGATATCGCTTTAAGGGGCAAAAAAAAAAACACCGTGCAGAAGCCATTAAAATGCAATTTAAAAACGCATCAAGTTGAAATGCTGAATATCGACATTTAATAAACTAAATAATAACCATTGGGGCAATGGATTAAGTGCATTTATTTTTCAAAACCATATCGTATTGAATAATATCAAATATTTACTTGCTGTTAAATTTATGGCAAACAGCTGGCAAACAAATTGTGAACGATAAAAAAAAAAAGAACAATACTGGCAATATTTTTGTTTGTTTTTTCTTTTCTTCTCTTTTCTTTTTGACGCACACAGAACAGAAAAAAAAAATAAAATAAAATGCGGCAAATATTTGCGTGCAGCTGCGACTTCGATGAGTTACTGATTTGTTGCGCGAGAGAAAGAGAGAGGGGGGGAAATATATGTGTATGGCTGTTTTAGGAATATGCCAATAGTCATAGCCATATGTAAATGGTATATAAAATGCAACAATAAACTTCAAAAACTTAAGCTCAAACAAAGTGAGAGAGAGAGAAATTGAAAAATTTGCTGATAAATAAACTGGCTAAAGCAGCTTTGCTTGCTGCTTGCTGCTTGCTAAGTGAAACAAGTGGCAAACTGACACGTCAGTTAGCCATGGCTAACAGCCTTTAAGCCAGTGCCTTGGCAAAGCAATGACATTTAATTTTTCAACACCACACGAAAAATCTTTTGCAACTTTACACTCCATAGGGTTGTTCTGGTCCCCCTTGTTGTTGTTGAGCAAAACGTCCGCTCGCCAGGCATTTACTATGTACTATGAAAAACAATCACAATTCACATCACTTCTTCTTCTTCTTCTTCTTCTTGAGGCCTTGTTGTGCTGCCGACAACTGGCAAATATGCAAATGAAGTTTTAATGCAGATTTATAGCTTTGGGCAATGGCAAACAATTTGGTCAAAAACTTTTGCCAAGCTAACATAATATTTACTCATCAAACATGACAGCACGATTATTCAATTCACAATCAGCTCGATTTAAATTGTTTTTCTTGTATTTTCTACGCGCATTATTTAGTTGTAACAATCATCATTAACTTATTGACATGAATAGTGTAAAAATCTCTCTTGAATTATTTAAAACTTAAAGTTATGTACTAAACAAGGCAAATGCTTAGTTTAGTTTAGTTTAGTTTAGTTGGCAAAGCATGCAAAGCAAGTGCAGCAGTGTCTCCAATTCCCCAACACATTGACCACAAAACTCAATTGGCCAACACTTTGCCAGCTTGCAGCTGTGATACAAATGGCCACAAACGAAGTGTATAATCTGAGACCTCAATATGCGTGGCTAGCTTGGCTATCCAAGCTCAATTGCAGTTCCAGTGAAAGTCTTGGCTCTAACAAACTAAACAACTTGGCTTGCTGGCTGGTTGGCTGGTTGGCTGGCTGGCCAAACAAAATCAATGTAGAGTTTTAGTTAATTAAAACACAATAAAATATGCAAAAGTGCAAGTGCTTTGAGTCAACCGCAGCTGGGACGTCGTCAGAGTTTTTGGCAACCGCAAAACAGGGCAAAAGTTTTGTGCATTTGTGCCACAGCTCGTTGCAGTTGCAGTTGGAGTTGCAGTTGCATTTGCTTTGCATGCGACTAAATCAAAGTCAAGTGTCTTCTGCCACAACTAATCAGGCGAGTTTCTATACAACTTGAAACGTTTGTGTGGTTGTTTCTATGTTTAACTAAGAAACAATTCGATCAAAGATGATCTTGATGAAGTTTAACTTAACTGACCGAAAGAAAAACAAATGAATAATTCATATCATTATATTTATAGTTACTGACTCTTTTCCATTTGCAAATTAACTTGTATTTGCTCGGAAAAAAAAAACAGAACTGAAAATAAACACTTTGCCACTCAACTCATGTGCGTTTTAATGTTATTACAATCAGCACACACACACACACACACACACAAAGTTATCGCCACCACAAACACCGCCAACATGAAGTGTATGCTCAACGGCTTCCAAGGGCCAACCGTTCGCTGGCTGCCAGCGGCTTTAAGCGGTGCACTTTGTACACCAACAGAGTGGTTGGTGAGGCTGGACGTTGTTGGTGAAGTGGGCAGAAGTTTTTTTCGGGCGTTGTCAGTTGGGGTAGGAGGAGAAGAAGAAGACGAAAAAAAAGGCAATTATGTAAAGGCCGCTTGGTAAATATGAAATGACATAAATAACCAGCAGAAAGCGGACCAGGAACGAATTAGGCCAATGTATACAGAAATTCTATTTCAATGTTATACAATGTATTTAAGAATTGAAAACATGCTAACATTGGCAACAACAACAATCTTTATCACATATATATTTTTCATCTCTTCATTTTTAGGGTATATAGTATAGATAGGCATAGCGAAATAAAAGCCGATTGCGTAGCCGCAACGTCGACCCTCGTCTAGGTCCAAAACCATGAACAACATTTGGGACAAGCTTTAAAAATGCGTTCATAAATTTAAATATTTACGAACTTGTGCCTGCTGCGAGCATTCAGCAAAGCAATACAAAAAAACGTTTCTAGTCAAAAGGAAGCATAATGAAATTGCTGCGAATTTTCTACAATTTCTATATTACTTTAGTTATAATCTAGCTCAATTGACACAAGCTAGAATACTGGAATAAAAACTGCAATTTTTTTTCCACAGGGCTTAAGTTGTTTACGGCTTAGTTGCTTTTGCATTCTGATTAAATCATTTGAGAATCTCACTAATGAGTTCTTTGAAATTAAACACACACATCGCTGCGCTGCTTTGTTTGCATTCCATTCCCGAGACAGCATATTAACTGGGCTCCAGTTATGAATGCGATTTGGCCTTTTGCCGCCCCCTCTCTACAAGCTAAACGCCCTGCTTGTTCTAGCTTGAAAATCGCCACAAAACGTTGCGCCTTTAATGAATTAACCAAAAAAAAAATAAAAATAAATGAAAGAAAAGAATTCCCTTCATTTTGAGCATTGATCCGGGTCCGGTTCCGCTTTCAGGACCCAAACATGCTGCTTTCACAAAATGTACGCTTTTCAATGGTCAACGTTTCAGGCAGGCAGTCAGGCTGGCAGGCTGGCAGGCAGCATCAGGAGGCAATGTCCAACATCGTTGGGCATTTATTGTAAGCGGCTTTCATCGTGAGATGATTACACTTACATCTGAACTGGCGCAAGACAAGGATGGGCCAGAACCAGCTAGCATTTACCAAAAACAAACAAGCACTCAAGCTTAGCTTTGCTCTTTGGGGTCTTACACATTTAAATACTCTTTTCCTCAGCAAAGGCATAAAATGCATTAAAAAGAGCTCTTGGCATACAATGTTAAACCAACGATTCGACACTAAGGAAAAGTTAAAAACCAATTTTCAAAGTGCTAAACTTCTACTCGAACTGGCATAACCTTGGTAAGGGTATACAAATTGCAGACAAAATGTGCGGTCGTTAAGAAGGCGCCGATTGAAGGGCCACAACGGCGGAGAAAACAACAAGATAGAAAATAACATTTTCTTTGCTTGTCGATTCGCTGGTTAGCTGGTTAGTTGGTTGCTTGTTGGCCATGTCTGTTGGTCTAATTAGTGCAGTGCATTTTTATGGCATAATTTTCGGCGTTGTAACCGCTTTGGCGCCATCAAAATGTACAACACTGAAATATTACAAAGCAATTTATGAAGCCACAGGAGGTGGTAGCAAAACCAAAGTAAAAGATGTATTAAAACATAGATATATACACAACACTGGTTACATTGAAACAATGTTCAAGCAGTCGTTGAAGGCAACAGCGCCAAGTTTATGGTTGTGGTCAATCGTGATTTGGTTTGTTAGTTTTTTTCATCTGGCTTACCTGCAAAGAGACAAAAAAGAAAAACAAATAAACATTTAATGAATGTTTAGTAAAAGTATTTAACTCTAGTTAAGTCTTAAATTCCACCAAAAAACTTTAAGTATTAGTTTTGCAAAAGAATCTGTATATTGAAATTGTTTTGTTCGCCGGCTCTGGCTTTGGGTTTTGGGTCTCTAGAAACTGCCAGCCGGTCGCAGTCAATTTCTTGTGCATTTCAATTGTTCATGGCGTATATCTTGAGCTGTATGTGCAATACAAATGCAAACATGACTTGGCTCAATTTATTTTACTTTGCCGCATTTAACGACTTCACACATGCGCTTGTTGCAATACGACCAGCAGCAGCAGCAGCAGCAGCAGCAACAGCAGCAACAGCAGCAGCCGCAACCGGGTCTTTTAAAATTGGCAGGGAGTTGGTAACACACACACACACACAAACGAACACACACTTATATCAGTGCATGTAATGGTGTTTGGCCACAATAAGCTGAATTTACGCCAATGATTGGCGGTGCCGGTTGGCGGGATTGCTGCTTAGTTCAGGGCAAACGGAAAAATCTAAACGTCTGTCGATGTATTAGACGCTGGGTTACGTCAGCGGAGGAAACTTACTTTCACATCTATGTGTGTGTGAATGCATTTGCCTATCGTCTAGTAGTCGAGCCGTCTAACCATCGTCTAACCGTCTTACTCTCACACTGTCTCACTGTCTGGCAGTCGTGCCTGTCTAGTCCTCTAGTTGTATGGCATGTGCTGAGGTCCTCTGCGCCTTTGGCGCTTAAGTAGCAGCCGCCAGACGTTAAACGTCGCGTGCAGACAGCCATGGCAGGCAGACATTGGACGCGGCCACGCCACACTATGTTGCCCGCCACGCCCCTACGCCAAAAAGTCGTGTTTTGGCAGTCTGGGTGACTACACCAGAAAAAAAACAAAACACATACCA
The DNA here is from genome assembly GCA_035044725.1 of Scaptomyza caliginosa. Lineage (NCBI taxonomy): Eukaryota > Metazoa > Arthropoda > Insecta > Diptera > Drosophilidae > Scaptomyza > Scaptomyza caliginosa. The sequence continues at coordinate 385,304 of JAWNNR010000739.1, read as the reverse complement.
AAAAGCAACAAGAACGTCCACACAACGAAGATCTAATACACTTTTCGATATCAAAAAAAGGACTCGATGGCTTATATCTAAGCGTTGATATAGTTGATGTCCAAGCTGAAGTACTCGACGCAAGAGTATGCACAAAAAATAGAAATAGTCACAGACATGAAAATTGCAGAGCACACACGAAATCGACGCAGAGACTTCTTGTCTAGGTGCATAGAAACACCGGGAAACACCAGATCCAGGCGCAATTCAAACCAAACAAGAAACAAGCATATATATATATAGAATAAACTGGCATGTCCCTGACTGCAGCAGGAACTGAGAATAAAATGGGTGGGAAAAATGCTTATTATAGTTCTAGCGGAAGTCGCCTCTCGGGGCAACCTCTTACTCTCGGCCCAGGTAAGTTAACTTTTTACACATAACAAGCGTTGCATTTCTCAGCTACGTTCCACTTGCTACTCGAATATATAGATATATATATATATTGAATATGTTCGAAGGCAATCAGAAAATTGTCATTGCAACTTTATGGAAACGCCAGAAGACATTTTAATTGTGAATTTGGCGCCGTCATTTGGCACAGCAAGAAGACCAAGCAAACCGAGCAATTCAAACAGGACAGGAGAGAGAGAGAGAGAGAGCGACAAGAATAAGATAGTGGGAAGTGGCTGGTGCATTAGTTGCCATGACAGCTGGAATAGCAAGTACTACAGATATAATTGAATGCCCTCGAATGACTCTGAAAACAAATTAACCGCATTATCAATGGCCAATTGAACAATGGAATCGTTGGGTTTCATCAAATGCATTCAATGTCAATAATACAACCAATTGTAATTAAACGCATAACTAAATCTGTTGAGGTGTGAACAGATTAAACACTATGATAAGATACAACAACTTGTATCTTTAAGTCCAAGTGCCGACAAACTTCTTTCTCTTCTACTACTTAAAGCGTTTGGCGCAAAACACAAACCAATTAATTGAATACTTGAATAGCAAAAAAAAAACAACAAATATTAATCAAACAAGGCTAATTTGCTTTATGGCAGTGTGAATTCAAGCAAAACCCTGACATGAACTTCTTTGTGCTGTTGATTACTTTTGTTGGGCGAGCGCATGGCAAATTGCTTGTAGACGTTAATAACATGAATATGTGGCCAACAAGTTGACTAAGTAGCAACAGGCTCAAGTGCCAACCTATTATGTAATACCAACAGCAACAGCAACAGCAACAGCCATTTGCTATTATGATAATTATTTTGAAAGGCTTTGCACGAGTTTTTGAACACAAAAGGGATTTCAATTATACCGCTAAGCGGTTTATGCGACAACAACAACAGCAACAAGAACCAAGCAAGAAAGTTAAGAGGCAACGAATTGCTAACGTCTTGGTTGTTGGGCTGAGCTGGGCTGGGCCAGAAGAAGAAGATGAAGAAGAACAAGACTCAAAGAACTCATCAGCAGCCAAGCATCACATTTTGAGATAAACATAAAGCGCACCTACGGCACATAACTGTGCGTGTGTGTGTGCGTGTGTGTGTGTGTGTGGGTTGGCACCCCCAAAACAAGCCAGCCCACTTATGTGCCCCATGTACGTGTGTGTGTGTGCTGTTGACTTTGGATAATGTCGTTTGTTACCGCTGCTGCTGCTGCTGCTGCTGCTGCTTCTGTTCGTTGTTGCCCGCGTTGTTTTCTGTGTGTTCGTTCGTTTGTTTGCCTGTTTGAATGATTGTTTGTCATTTTGTCTGATTGTACGCCTATTAGTATACAAATGAATGAATAAGTGTGCACACACACACACACACACACACACACAAACCCCAAACCAACAACACACACTCACCCACCCACATAAACTTTCTATCTGGCAATCATTCTGCTTATGCTCCGCACCCCTGCTACTTATCTAGTTTTCATTTTCATTGATTGAATGTGCGAGCTGTTGCAAAACCAGCCACACTTACAAACATGGCCATGGTGGGCATGGTTTAGTTTGCTTTGCTTTGGTTTAAAGAGGTTTCAAAGCAAAAGGCGCCTGCCTGCCTGCCCGCCCTTGCCACCCCAAGCACACAATTGACAAACGAGATTATTGTGCTTTAAGCCTTTAAGTCTTTGTTAGACAATTTGCAGCCAAATGACGTGCAGAGCACAAAAGAAACGCAAAAGAGAACGACAACAGCTATACCCTACAAACTAATTAATTCCAACTTCTTCTAACTAAACTAAATCAATCAAATGAGTGAAACAGCAAGAGATTTGTAATGAAAATTCAATTATTCGAATGTTTTTTGGTTTTTGTTTTTGCCATTCGATCAGGCGATGCGTCATGCAGTCAACCAGTTAATAGACTATAAGCCCAATGTCATTCATGGCACAAATTCAATGGCACTGCTGGCCCATTGTTGGGTGCTGGATGTGTTGTGGAACAGCTTGACGCCATGTTTCAATTACATGCTGATGATGGCCAATAGACGATAGACAATGACTGATGGCTGTTTTTTTTTTAGCATTAAGTAGAGTGACGTTCGGTGGCGATTTAAGGGATTTAATGCTAATGCAATTGTTGCTTTTGTGAGCTGTTTTCAGTCGATTAAATTGCTAAAGGGGCGCCTACTTTAATGCATGCAACAAGCAATTAACTCACACAGCGTATGAGTTTTAACGAATGCATAAGCGGATTAGAAAACAAAAAAAAAACGTATTCTACTATAAGTACGTTGAAAATGAGCATATCAAGTATACGTATATCAGCTTAAGCTTCGAGTATTGCAATCAAAAAAGATTTACATATGTAAAATGTCATCAAATGCTCAATCTTCAGATCAGCATAGCTACTCTAACTGGCACTCATTCATATCGTTTGGCTCAATTGCCAATTTCTTCAACGAGCACTTGAGCCACTTAACCGTGCATGAAAACAAACAAATTGAATAAATTTACTACACTTGTAGCTGTTTATTGTTGCTGTTGCTATTGCCGTTGCCGTTGCCGTTGCCGTTGTTACGTTGGCACGGTCATGGCCATAAACAAGCAGCAGATTCGCAGTCGTTGTCGTTAAGCTGTTGACGCTAATGAGACGGAGGTCGGTCGACAACGTACCAAATTATCCATTTAATACCATAATCCGTTGGACTCATAAACAATGCGCACAAATTGCTAATTGACACATTGGTATGGTGAAGCCTTTAGCAACAGCTACAGCTACAGCTTCTGCTACATATATATATATATATATATATATATATATATATAGAGAGAGAAAGAGAGAGATGTATACTTGGCTTAACTGGCTGTGTGCTTGAGCTGATTTTCAATTAGCTATAGTAGCACTTGACTTTGATGGGCTCTAAACGAGTTTCATCGTTGCAAGTAATTGAAGGATTAGGGCTTAAACGACAACAACAGCTACAGCTACAACTACAACTACAACTACAACTACAGCTACTTTACGTTACGTTACGTTTACCTTTTGTGTCGCCCAATCAAAGCGACCGTCGATTAAACTTAAACGCCCAATGACTACCGCAATTTCCAGTAAATCAATCACAATTAGGATTTAAGTAAATACGGCTTCGCGTACACGTGTTTGCTTGTATGGTTTGGCTTATTTCAGTTCATTATGAATTCCGTTTTGTGCGTGTTGGTGGCCAGCAAACGAGACTGAAACCTTTGGCTAATAAATTGCGTTAAGAACGCCGCTTGCCGATACGCCATCAGCTAATTTCAGATGCCACAATATACAAGCAATCAAAAGCTTTTAGGCAAGCGAGAAACATGATCAGCAACTTACTCACGGCTATTACTTTGTGTCAAGCCGTGAAAACACAACCAAAAGTCATTTAAATATTAATGAAAACATTCTCAGTCAACGAAACTCAAAGTTGAAACAGCAGCAACGAGCCAAATAAAGTTAAGTTAACGTTGCGTTTATTAGCGTGTGTGTTGCATTTTGGCAGCATTTAATTAACGGTTGGCCAATTGGCCTTATTTACTCATTTGGAATGTATGCACTACATGCACACACAGACACACACACACATATATATGCATATGAGCAGTAACAGTAATTTTATGTGACATATATCTGAAAGGGGGCTGAAATGCTTCTGACATAAATTGCACATGTTCGTTAGTGTTCGTCAGTGCAATTGAAGTTAATACCAGCTATAAACTTACCCAACAAACAATTCTTGAAGGGCGTTTTTGACAGCTTTCAATTGGATTTCGTTATTAGCTGCTTGTCTGAATGTCTAAATCAGGCAATGTGGTCTTTACGAAGCACGTCTAACAAAGCAGGCTGTCTCTCAAAAAACAATCTTTAGTTTAGTATATGGCCAGAAAAACTTAAATTTTGAAGTATAAACATACAAATTAGTTAAAGGAAATGGCAAGAAAACTAAAACAGCGAAAGCAAGCTAGAACACAATGCAAAATCAAGCCGATCAATCGTAAACCTAAAACGTTGACAACCAAACGAAAGATCAGTTTCAAATTGATAAAATCAAAACCTGACTTTTTTGGGCCATACGTTAAGCTACCGCCGTCAAGCCTGACAGCACTGTTCAAGGAGATGAGAAAAGAGGAGAAACAGGCCGCAATAAAGCGCAAAGCTCCTGTTTGTAAGAGGACAATAAAGAAACGCAAGACAGCCGTTAAGAAGAAGGTGAGGGGAAGAAAGCCAAAAGTTATGCAAGAAAATTTTTCTGATATTCAATTTGAAGAAATCTTAAATCGGCTGGACAACTGCAAGCGAAGCACTTGATTTAAATCTTAAATTTAGCTAAATTTACCAAAACTTGCATTTGAAATACAACGAAAGTTTATTTTTATTCCCTTTAACAATGTCTTGTCATTTGTCATCTTTCTGTCCAAGTTAAATGAGTTCAATTTATCGTTATCTAACTAAATGCACTGGCCAAGAAGCAAACAAACAAACACAAGCAAAAGGCAATGGGGCATAACTGTTTGTATAGCATATGTTACGCAATGTCAGCCCACATTTGATAGGACAATAATAAAGTCAGTAAATAAGAGCCGAGTCATATTTGGCTGCACTCAAGCACCCGAGCACTCGAGCACTGGCAATGGCAATGAAAATCTCAAGCTTGCATTCAAATTGCGAGCAAAGCCAGCAAATGTCATCGCCAAGCTAAACGCCCCCTCCCCCTCCCCCTCGCACTGACACTGGCACTTTAACAATTTACAGTTGGTTGAGTCCGTCCGGTGCCAATGCAGCTGAATTGCTAATCACCGCCCATGACATTCATTGTCTGTAAAACAATTGAAATCAGGCAACTCGCTCAAATTGCTTTGAATTGTACTTTATAGTATAGTATATGCATATAATGTGCTCATGCGGGCAGCAACACTTAACCAACAAATCCGGCTTAACCTAACCCAACTAACCCGGTCGTTTAAGAGTAGAAAATTAACTACTTAATGTATAAAGCCAACTGTAAGAATAATATTAAATTACGTTTTGGTTAATTTCAAAACTAAACAGCAGTAAATTTTATAGTCCAACTTTTAGCTCATGCATTTTGCTATTGTGGAAAAGTTATTTCTGTTTTTGCTGTCGCTGTTGTGCTGGATTTGTATGAAAACTAAACTTTAACTCTCATGTAATTATAGCCACGTACATTTCGCATTTGCCATCAACAGCTGTTATCACAGTAGATGGCAATTAATGCTGCAAATGAATGAAAAACTGTTGCATGAAACTTTTTGTAGTTTCAAATTTACTCTCAGAAATCAATGTGAAAATTCATAGGAGTTGGATTTTTCACATGTTTGTTCAGCGGAAAAGTTTCAAATGTTGCGTGCTTGTTTCGCATTTGTTATTTGTATGTTGTATATGGAATATAAAGCGGCTTTAAGTACCCTAAAAGGCAGGATATCTTCTAGTTTGGCACTCCCTAACGTTAGTTCCTTGTTGTTTCGTGTCGCGGCTCTAAGATTGCATCATTATGTCCAACTACGACTAAACATATGTTACTGTCACTCCAACATTCTTTCGTTCTGTACGTGAGCTAGCGTCTGTGTGTATGTGTGTGTGTGCGTGTGTGTAGCATGTCACATTAACTGATACGCAACACTACTTCACACTAAAAACGGGGCAACGACATAAGAAAAATGAAACCAAACACAAAGTTGTAGCAAGCCAAACAAAGACATCGAACGAGTAAAGTGAAGCACTAAAGTAGGCAACAAATTTGCTTTTAGAAATTTATGTATGTGCTTTATTAATGAGAGTCGATAGCAAACGTTGTTGGGGTTAGTTGTATTTTGGAGCAAGCGATAGTTGAGGGTTGATATTGGCTAAGTGTGTGCGGCCATAAGCAAAGCGGCAAAGCAGCTGCTGCCGCAAAGTATGCAATTAAATTATGGGCAAATGAATTTAAATGTTGTCGGCACGCGTTGCGTATACGCAACGTGCCAAAGAGAATGCGACGCAGTCAACTATGTAAAGCAAGGTATTAGGGTAAGGGCGCTTGAGGAAAAGTGGGTTCGTTGAGGTATAACAAATCTAAAAGGGTAGTTCAAAAGACACACTCTCACACACACACACGAAGCAGCATATGCAAATACTATGTATGAAAAAAAAGTATGAAAAACAAAATCTAAGAAAGCAAACGGAAGTTTATTTCAAGTTGGGAACTGAAATGGGAATGGCTCCAGGAGCAGCAGGAAGAGCAGAAAGAGCAGGATTGAGCATTGGGAATGAAGTGGCAGTCAAGTGCAAGCTGGCAACATCAGAAGATGGTAGCAAAGGCAGAAAAGGAAAACAAACAAGCGCATAAAGCAAAGGCCAAGACAAACAACAGGAACACAAAATCAAGCAGCAGCAGCAGGCACTAGGCAAAAATATATATATATAGATATATGTATGTGTGTATATCAAATACGAGCACAACTGAGGCGGAAGGGACCGTCACTAAAAAGAAAGAGAGTTAGAGTGAGGCAGAAGAAGCTTGCAGTTGTTGTAACATTTGAACTTGTAACCTCAGCGAGTCAAAAGGTGAAAGGAAGCGGATGAACGAGTCTTGTAGGCTTGAAGGGGTTTGACGGGTTAGCGGGCCAACAACAGTGGCGACAGTGCCGAATGCCAAAACGTGTTCAAGTTCATATGCCAAGAAAGTCAGTCAATCAGTGCCGACTAACGGCTGCAGGCAACTTGCGGCAGCAACATCATTATCATCATCAACTGTTACGGTCATCATGTGCAAAGCAGACTGCCTCTGTATGCCTAGCATTTGAAGCTACAGCATACAGCAGTCATACAGTCAACATGATTTACTTTTTCAGTTATTCAAAGCAAATCCGATCAACCAAAAAAAAACCTCAAACTGTGGCAAGCCACACTGCAACGAATGATTAATCCAAGACAGCAGCAGGCTTAACTTGTTTTTGCAGCATACAACGTATCTTTAATTATACACCGCAATGCCAGAAGAAGAGCCACAAAGAAACGCCAAAAAACACCTGTTGGCCCAATCGGAAGTTAATCTAACAAATGCAGGTTGCTTGGGACAGAGCCAAAGTCAGTTAGCCCAATCAGATAGGTCTTCTTGTGAACAACGAAAATGATTTAAACTTGAGGATCAGTCTGGATGGTCTCTAAATGAATGTTTCATAACGGAAACCTTATAGCGAGAACTGAGTAAAGCAAAGACAAAATTCTTTATTGTCATCTAATTTGCCGAGCGTGTTGTAAAAGAAAAAAAGACCAAAATAGATGGCAAAAGAGTAAAAAAAAAGAAAGGGCGAAGACATTCTTTGTAGATAATATGGTAATAGAGGGTCGGGTTGGGTCGTGTTGGCGGGTCGAGGCGGAACAGAACTTTTGCGCAAATTATCTGCGTCGCGTTTATTTCGAGCAAACAATCGTAAAAGTTTTGCATACGTCGAGCCGTCGCGACCTAACTTGGCCCGGAACGGAACTAAGCGGAACGAAACGAAACGGTTCTAGCATGATCTGCTACTGGCCCACAACTGACTGCCGTGTCATGGCCCCAGACTCTCTTGTCGCCATGTCTCGACGGACCCGGCCTGGTAGGGCCTGGTGTGGCCTGGTGTTGTGTTTGTGTGTGTGTGTGTGTGTTTAAAACTTTTGCCGGCAGAAAAGTTTGGCTGCAAAATCGCTGTTTGGCGCACGGGGCATCTTCCAGCAATTTACGGCCTTTCTTTTGGCCGGGCTAAGAACTTCAAATGCAGATGGAGTTGAGAGTTGGGGCTGGAGCTGGTTGTGTAGACGCTAGCAATTGAAGCAACGCGCCAAGGAATGCGGCATGAATTTGTTTTTCTGGTTTTGTTGCCACGCCTCGACAAATTTTCCTCTTGGTTCTGCTTATACCGTTTTGATGGGCAACCAAAGGGTAACATTTCTATAAGCCAAACTAAGCATTTGACAGATCTTTGAGGCACATGGATCTGGGCAATCAGCAACTCTACTTCTCTTGAGACGCAAATAGCCATAGTTTTGATGTTGGTGCAGGGTATTTACTCGTCAGGCACTGAACACGTAACGCATACTTATTTTCAATTTCGCTGCTGCTGAAGAATTTGCATTTACTCAAGTGGGGTTAGGAAGAGGGATGTGCTCCGAGAAGACGACAACTCGACAGCGACAACAACAAGAACAACAAGAACAACAACAACGGAAAATGGCAACGACGACTGCTGTGGCTTTTAACCGCAAACCAAACGGAAATTGAGATTCATTTAATTCATTGTAAGCTAGATGGCTTTGGGGGTGGGGAAAAAAGGGTTCAGCGTTGACAGCTTTTGGGCTATAGCATAATCAGTTGCAGTTGCAAAAGAGGGCAACATCAGCATCAGCAGAAGCAGAAGCAGCAAAAGCAGCAGTAGCAGCAGCCAGTTGTACCAAAAACCAACAAACAACATTGCAGCATTTAAATGACTGCGGCTACGTCAACGGTAACGCCTTGCTAATATTTATGCTGCAAGCCTTATAATCGAATAGCAGTCGCAATGGCGCGGCAAAAGCCCCGTGACACAGCCACTGTGGAGCGAACCAAGTGCACACTTCTTGGCCAGTCGAAAAGCTTTGATTGCCTTAAAGTTTGGCCCAAAGTGAGATGGGGCGCGGCAGGGAGCAAGGGCAGAAAGAGCAGTCGATGCCTGTCTGGTATAGCGCTGGATTGCAAACTTCAGCAATAAAGTTGAGTGGATATAAGCCCTCAACGCCGGCTAAGAGCTGAAAGAAACAGAGACAGAAAGAGAGAGAGATAGAGAGAGAGAGTTGGGAATCTCATTACACGCCGCATTCAGGAACATCGCATATTTATGACTGGGGCGTAAAATTAAAATCTGTTGGCTTTACGACCTCAATTAAATACGAACTTAAAGCAATATATGTATATTGTCTTTGCTCGATCAGCAGCGATGCATGGAAACACATTACAGGGTGCCTTTCAGTCAACCACTCTGGCTGGCATTGCCATTGTCAAGTGGGACACACTGGGCATTGGTGTTACAGTTTAAGCCAGAGCCAGAGCCATGGCAAGCCAATGGTCTGATGGCGGATGGTGGACCTTACGCCTGGTTGATCAATGCCGTTGGTGGCCATTTTCCTAGTAGCTGCCATTGAGACCATTCACAGGGCATTTGGAATGGCTGGCGTCGTTTGCCGCCCATTTTAACTATGCGGTGTGCAAATTTGGTTTTCGCACGATTTCATTTCGAGTGTTGCATAAATTAAGCATTGGCCGACTCTCAAAATTTGCGCTCCTAGCTGCCTCAACCCAATTGCCAATTGGCCAAAGGCAACAATTTCATATGTACCATGTACTATGAACCATGTACAAGCATACACTGGTAAAAAAAATGAGAATATATCACGTATACGCTGCATCAAATACAAGTATAGTTAGTATTGTTGTTTCGATTTTAAAGAAAATCTTAATAATACTTATTATTAACAAAGCTATTTTTGCAAAACAAGATTAGGTACATGTATAGAAAACATATGGATTTGTGAGCATGTGTGTGTGTGTGTGTGTGTTTGTGAACCACAGTTTGACCTGCTTATTGAACGCAATTACCTGACACAGTTTCACGTACGCAAAAACGATGCCAACGTAACGTACGCAAAACCATGTCAAAGTTCATGGGAACAACTTTCGTTTCTTTGGCTCGTAGCTCCAATGCTCGATTCCCATTTAAAGGCCTGTCGCAGGCCTTTTGTTAATTAGGTACAGCTGCAATCCGTGCCCGGCCAATTGACCCACTAAACGATCCCAGATCAACTTTTACTTACCATCGCCCCCAAGCCAAAAAACCAAAACTATGATATTAAAAAACTAATGAAGCACTTTGCCACAAGTATAAAATCGAAAGCCAATTCCAATAGCTGTAACAAAAAACAAACGAAGCAAACATTAAAAAAAACTCGCCCATCGCTAACCTCGACCCAGTGTGCATTGGCTATAACTTTATTTTGTTTGTTGCCACATATATATATATATATAGTTTCTCTTTTTGTAACGAGATTTCCCCGTACTGTCTTGGTGACCGCTTGTCCCGGGTGCGGACTGAGGTTCGACGGTTATCGCAATCGCAAACGCTATCCATTTCATTTTCCACAGGACAAATTTTTATTGCCGCCTGCACTGACCGAAACGACAACAGCAGCTACTACAAAATACCATTGTTTCATTATACTATACTATATACGTATGTGTGTGCATACACATACACATATACATATTGCTAAATAAATACGTTCAGCTCTGTATGTATGTGTAAAATTGCCGGAAAGTTGTTGCAATTGCCCTCATTATGCCCTTTGCCAATGGTTTTATAACTTTGTCGTACAATCTGTAACGAGTTTAACGAGGGCAACATTACCGATCCGACTAAGTATGTGTAAATACGTATACGTAATGTACATAAATGTTGCATAAAATCACGTTACTCTTTATGTTATCAATTGAAATGTGTTTATTTGGAACTTTAACAATAACTGAGCTGAGGAAGAGATCTTTGGGAAAGGTTTCTCTGCCAGGGTATTAATTATTCGGCTTGTCTACGACTATCGTACACACACACACACGCCATGTGCAACGTTTGCCTGTGTCCTTGTTATTGTTGTGCAACACATTTCATATATATGCAAATATAAACAATAGCAACAACAACAACACGAACAACCCCTTCATCTCCCATCTCCCATTTCCCATGTCCAATGTGACAGTCGTCAAGAGCCTTGTGCACTTTGCCAAAAACAATTTCCATACTGCCCTCAGTCAAGGGCGCTCTTAACGAGTGTCTCTGAATGAGTCTTGAGCGTGTGTAGATTGTGTTTATGTGAGCTGCTTTTGGCTACACGCACACACACACACACAAACATAAATGCTTGTACATATTTATTCATACATATGTATTTATTCATTTGAGTGTCACTAGTCAAAAGCACAATTCATGAGTGCAAAATAATTGCATTGCCACGGCGATCTAACGAGAGTTTCATTTAAATATAACGAAATAGTCACGAACCCAAAAACATTTACAACTTATTCAATTCAAGTATTTAACTAACAGGCAAACAGGAAACAGCTTCAAGCCCGTAAAGCATAAGAATTTTGTATGAAATGGACAATCCCGTAGACCTGTTTTCTAGGTTCCAAAACAGATTTTTATTGTACATTTTAAAAGGTTGTCAATAGATAAGTAACCAAAATGGAATACATATTCTATTTGTGCAAAGAATATCTTCTTGTCAACTTATTTTCACTGAAGAAACGTTTTCTTGTCTATTTATGTGGATTAGTAAAACAAATTAGTTTTGTTATTTGTTTCTTATTCCAATTGACGCCTGACTCTTGCTGTCTGCTACTGTTGTTGACCAATTGACCAACAAAGTCCAAGCAAAAAGGATGCACAAATGCCACAGACCAAGCACAACACACACACACAGTAAAAGATGCGGCTGCAATAAATGGCAATATTTTTTTCAAGAATTGGCAAACAGTAATAGCAGCAGCAACAGCAACACATTGTTAAGTTTGCGAACATATTTTCTGCGGGCCAATGCAAAAGCAATTTTTAAAGCTATATCAATAACAGCACATTCGAATCTGCAACTGTTCAATCCATACAAGACTCCAAAGGCGATTATCTACTGCAAGATCATTTAAGCTTGCTGTTTGGGATCTGTCAGTTAAGTAAGTATTTCTTTTCAACTAAGTTTCAAAGCAACAAGCAATAGTGCTTGGTAGGTACAGGGTATGCGTGTTACCTGCCAGTTGAGAGTACATTGCCAATGATGCACTGAAGCCAAGCGGCGAATGAGCCAAAGGCAACAAAAACAACCACAGCAACAAAGCGGCAACAAGAGAACTAAACAGAATAGAACTGAAATGTGCACATGCTTCGTTGCTTGAAGTGCTCTATTTTGTGCCTATGGGAATTTTGCGTTTCTCCCACATGCAAATCATGAAAATCCATTCGAAATCAGTCAACGTGCCAAGCTGGCAGACACTAGACAACACCAACACACAGCGGCAGCAAAAGCAATGCCTGCCCTCTATCTCTTTCTCTACAAGAACGGGGCCAGCAAACACAAGCAGAAACAAAAAAGAAAAAAAAAACCACGGGCAAGGGCAACATGCATCAGACAACAGGAGTTGTAGCAAGTAGTTTGGCTATAGGAGAGCAGGAGCCGGGAGTACCTGTCGGTCTCTCATTTGTGCAACGAGCTAAGCGCCAAAAAGCACGGCAATAGAAAGTATCACAGTAGCAACAGCAGCAGCAGCAGCGGCATCTGCACATATGTGTTGCATACTTAACTTTGACTGACTGTCTGCTATCAGCGGCAAACCCAAACGGTAGGACATACGCATCTAGTCTTTTTATCACTTGAATCGTTGTTAAACACTACGATTGTATTAGGTCAAAGTTATAAGATAATAGTATGGATGGAAGTAGTTATATTGTTCAGCTAGCATTAGACTAGTCGTTCCAGTTGGTTTAGGTCTCAACAACCAATAGTTTAGGAAAGATTTGTCCTGATCTACCATCACTAGCAATACATTGTCTGCATAGCCGTTTATTTGGCTGGCACTGGAAAGTGCTAGTCGCAGGATTTTGTCGCACATTATTGTATGAAAGAGGAGTGCTATGAAAGCAACGACAAGCAATGCAGCTTCGCCGAGTTCGCCGTCATTCCACTGAGTAACAAGAGTATGAGTTGTTCTCGTTGTTGTTGCAGTGGAAGTGCGCCTTGATTTACTTGTTTGTCCGCATACATTTTTAGCAGTAGCAGCGGCAGCAGCAGCAGCAGCAGCTGCTACTCCCAGTTTGTTTTACATACATATATACATCCGCATCCTAGCCATTGTCAACTGTGTCGGCTTCCATTCATTTTTATTTTTATTTGTATTTTTTTTTTTGGCTGCTCTTCCTGTTGCTGCCTTAAATATTTATTAACCTTTAAGCCCAAATATTTTTTCATAGACGGCAAGCTAAAGACTTAAGCTGATTCGATCTATTTGGTCTGGGCCCAAACTAAATCGTCCAGAAATGGAAATGGCACGTAACTGCCAACAACAACAACAACAACAGCAGCAAGAGCAACAAGCAAATCCGCACATGTTCATTAAAGCATTTCTTACGCATCATTTGTTGCTACCCATTGCAGAATAGGCAAAACAAAGCAAAACAACAAAAAACAACACATACGTACACAACAAAAGAAAGAAAGAGAGAACGGGAATAAAAGGAAACAACGGAATGCAAATCAAGTTCTTTCAAGCTGCATGGCTTAGGGCCACTTTGAAGAAAAGAAACTACAACTATGACACAAATTGATGTTGTCTGTTTCCAGACTTAAGTAAAAAAAACAAAAAAAAACAACAAAAAAAAAGTTCATCACAAATCTATGCAAACGTTAGAACATGAAAAACTGACCTAACAACTATACAACTATTATTTGTTATCAACTCATAGACAAAGCTGGCTATTTGTCAGATTAACTTTTACATCAGTTTATCAAAAAGAAATACGAAAATTTCAAGAAAATCTCGAAAATAAGTTTAAATTTAAAACACATATAAACAAAGCACAATGGTTAAAAAGATACAAAAGTGTAGGCAAATTGAAGAGAAACCCAAGTCAAAGGTGCTCAAACGTAAGCCAAAAACCATGGCTACCAGACGCAAGCCGAAAATTAATCCGGGCATGCGGAGTTGCCCAAAACCTATAGCTATCAAAAAACGCAAATTAAATTACAAGAAGAAACACATGACAGCTGTTAACAAGGAGGTTCAGACACAGGAATTGGAAGGGATACAAGCATTGATCGGTCGTTTTCCTATAATGGATCCTGCTTATGAGAAGCTCTTCAAGCGCTTCGACAACTCCAAGAAGGATTAGCAAAAACACTCTTTAAAGGGTTAATAAAGCAAGCACAAACAGGGGCTTAAAAGTTTCTATAAGTGTTTGAATATCCTTACAAGCATCTCTACAGTATGAAATGAACAGTCTTTCCTTGCAATCCTTATCTCGTTTAGCAACATTAAGGTTGAATTGAAAGCATTTTGTTTTTCCAACTCCTCTCAATTGAGTTCACCCCTGCTTGTGTTGGGTTTGACCCGACTGGACATGGCCCATGGCCCGGAATAAATGAATTGCTTAGTGTTGTGATGCACAATACCCATGAGGCAACTAAATAATGTAAGCCGACAATGAAAGGTCTAACTAATCGAAATATTACACAATTGGCAGGACTATTGCTGTTAAGATAGACATCTGTATGAAACTGGAGGGGCACTTTACTGGCATTTTCCACTTGTTTTCTACGTGTTTTGCGAATTGGCAAATGCTTCAATTAAATTTGATTTGCTTCCCGACCACACACTCAAGCACACTACCACAGATACACAGATACACACACACATGCACACATATACACTTGCATATAAATTGACTGTGTGACATGCATTGGCAATTTGATAAGCTCCATCGTCATTGCTCATTCAGTTTGGAATGCCTGCCTCTGTTTTGGCTGCCTTCTTTACTCATCATTAGTTTCGTACTTTGTGCGCTTTTTGCTCGTCGCTAGCCGCAAATTTACTGCACAGCATAGTGGTCCACACAGTGTGTGTGTGTGTTTGTGTGTGTTAGCAACTGTGAACGATTTGATAACCAAAAGCAGCCGCCCATTGACAGCTCAGCTGGTCTCCAATTTCGGCTCCAATTGCGGCTCGTCCCTTTCCAATTGTGAATGTGTATATACGTACATATATGTCTCTGGCCGTTGCTCGAAAATTACATTTTCACATCATTTGCTGATGTGGCAAATGTGTGCGACACACTCGCGTTCAACTCTCTCTCTCTCTCTCTCTCTTTCCTTCTCGCTCTCTGCCTTGTGATAGAACTGAAATTCACTTTATATCATTCTGCGAACCAAAAAGTTGGACAAAAAAAAGGAAAAATGATGTGAATATCATCGTTTGAGCTCAAAACTGTTGTGCTAGACATTGGCCAGTCTACTGCCCTTTCACTGCTTGCTGTATTATATCTCTTTTTCGTTTTGTCGGTCATTTCCGTTTTGGAATTCGAGATATCCACGTTGCATCATCGGTTGAATCGAGAGTTAGCTGCTGCAGCACCTTCTGAATACACTTGTCGACAACGAGCTTCCATCATAATGCCTATGAAATGAACTCTCTTCGGCTCTGACTCTGGCTTTGGCTCTGGCTCTGGCTTCAGCATCAATTCCGTTTCGCGTGCATTCAGTTCCACTTCCTCTGCCTTTCCTTGATGTGTTGGATTGGTTTACATGCATATACATATGTCTGGATGCTCGTGTGTGTGTGTGTGCCTGTGTGTGTGTGTGTGTGTGTTTCTACCCATTTAAGCTTTACGCTTATGGCGTACAAATGTTCAGTTTGTAATCAAAGCTTGCATAGTACGAATGCAAGCAATCAACATGAACTTGCACTTAAGTTTTACGGCTGCTTAGATTAAGTTTTTCTCTGTGTGGAGACTAAACTCTATGCAGTTTATATAATGCCGATCAGCTGTCTATGTTTTATTGCCCAACAAAAGTAGGTTTTGCTTTAAAAGTACAAATGAAATATTAATACTCCCCAAAACCAACAATCTTACTGTTCTTGCGCTTTACTTATTGCTAATTTTCCTTTTGGCCAGTTTGTTAGCTCTCTTCTTTCTTCTTCTAATGATGCTGACTGCTCCTACAGCGGGTTTTTGAGTGCATTTCGAGTACAGAAAGAAAAAAAAGCTAACATGCGCCATGCCAAAGTCTGTGCGAGCAATAAAAAGCTGTTTCGATCTCGCCTTTAGCTGACGAAATATTAATGTTGGCCAAGTTAAAAGCAAAACACTTGCAAGGCTGCTGGCCACAGCTGCCAAGAGTGCGACAAAAGTCCAAGTTCAAGTCACTGTCTTCGGCCAAGTGCCAATGGCAATGGCGCCTTTCCTAATGCCAAACCCACAATGCCAGCCCAAAAAAAATAAACATCAAAATAACTAACATAGTACATATATATGTGTATAGCATAATCACAGACATCGATTTTTGTCGCACTTCTCTTCCCTTTTTTGCTTCTCTTAGCTGTCTTAACACTTAAGTCGACCGGCATTAAGCTATTTGCATAATTTGTGTGCATTATCATTAAGGCAACGACGACAGGCAAGCACATTTTCTATACCTACTAAGGTGAACCCCAACCAAAAACGGCCAACAAAAAAAAAAAAGTGTATATAACAAGCAGCAGCTCTTAGATGATTCCATTTATCATTGACATATTAGAGGTTGCTGTTGCTTCTTAAAACCCATCAAAATACGCTCTTACCCGAAAAAGTTTTTCTTTATTGCAGCAGCGAAAGTAGAGTAGCTTCACTCACCTGAAATGATAAAGAAAAAAGAGAGTAAAACGTAAGAAAAGTGAACAAAAATTGGTTGCTTCTCTTTTTAATGTACTTAGTGCAAATACTCGAGACTTCTTTTCGCTGGCTAACAAAAACACAAGTACAAGCATGAAGCTGGATCAGTTTGTAGCTTGTTAAAAAGTAACTCAATCCGGGATATGAACCGTTCCTGCCACTAAGATGGTCACGCTTTCAAGATGTTAACGTGTTGGTAAACGGTTTCGCATAACCACATTGGGTTACCAAACACCGAAAACACTGTAAGTAAGATAAGACCAAAAGAAGCATTGCATTTGTACACAACCGATTGCATTATACTCTAATAACCGCTTTAAGTTGTAAGGTATATCAAATTAAAAAGTAGAGTAGGCTATTCATAACACGAGCTACATTTCACACACAAGAAAATATTTAATCTACAAATTAACACAAGTTATATTTTATAAAAACATTTTAAGACACATCAATCAGGGGAAACACAACATTATCAAAGTTATCCTACACAAGAGAGACATGGCAGAGCATCAGAATATAGACGATGACCAAAAGAAGGCTGATTATGAACGTAAGCAATTGCTGCAGCTGATAGCTTCCGAAACAGCGTTCCATAACTTTGAAAACGAGCTGCGTTTGTTGTGCTTACAACGAAGTGGACAAAAACGGCTCCATAAGCACGAATGGAAAACTATACGAAAACATGCTGCCAAGCTCTGGAGCCAGCTACCTGAAGTTAAGCAGAAGGAATACCATAATCTGGCTGCTAACAGTCTTGGAGCTCGATTTGCAGCAGCAAAGAAGAAATCGGTTAAGAAAACCCAATCAATACACAGCCTTTATGGCATACCCAATGTATTGACGTGTAAGATCTGTAAGCAATCTGCCAAGTTGGTTCCTATAAGGAACAAGGATGGCAAGATCTTTACTTTGGTGGCCCAAAAGCCCAAACTTAACTACAGAGCCATTAAGGAAATGAAATTGAGAGCGCAACAACGTAACGAATCTGATGCTTCAAGCACCGAATGGACTTCAAGTGTGGTTATTGATAGAGCTGAGAAACCAACTGGGGAGATTCCTAATAACGCTCAACAACAATGCAATCAAGATTCAAGAAAGCAGAAAAGGAAGAAGAAGTCTTCGCGCTATCAGCCCTACACACGCATCAAGCTGCCAGCGTCAATTTCACCGGAAGAGTTTGAAAAGGCAATGAACATGTCAATGGGAATAGAGCAAGAAGAAATGAATGATAGCGAGACCAAGTCCCGTGGTTGCTCAACCAGTAAGCAATAATTGTTCACTTTTTACATAAAAACCTGAATGAATCCGAATCTGTGTCGTAACAAGCCGTGATTTAAGTCATATACAATATTTGCAGCCAATGACAAAAGCAGAAATAGGACGGAAGAAACCATAAACAAAGACGGAATAAAAATCTCATTTCTTTTTATTTAATACAAAATTAACTGTGAACTTGCCAATTAATGGAAGTACTCTTAAAATTTAAGTGAAGAGCATAAAATAAATTAGTTTTTATCTTTTTTGAATGTAAATTAATAATATAAACGCAAATACAACTAATAAATTATCATTATCTTGACTATATTATCTTAACAGTTTGGGTTCAAGAGAAAAAGTATTAATGAAAGTTTTAATATAAATTCTATATTTATTTATTTATTTAAAACAAATGGCCTTGCATTACATTTTCAGCTATGTTTGTATGAATGTTGTCAGATGGTTCAGTTTAATTGGATTCATTTATGCCAGCAGTCGCCACATCGGGATTACTTTATGCCAGGCACGCTGTAAATATTTATAAATCTCATTCGACCAACATTGTTTGTTTGGTTTTTTTTTTTTGGTTGTTGTTGTTCATACCGAATTCATTCGTAAAATGACATTAAGTTTTTTTTTATATTCCTCGACACTTGCAACGGGTATTTTGATTATGTGGCAAGGTAACAAAACTAAACTAAACTATATACATGACGAATACGTTTAAACTTGATGAGGTAGAAGATTTTCATAGCCAATAATATTATGTCTATTTGTAAGTGTACAAAGCGTTCGGTGTGTGTGCAATGTACTTTGTACCTTTTTATATTTCGTTCTTGTTTTTATGACTCTGTGTGTGTGTGTGTGTGTGTGTGTGTGTGTGTAGATTTGAGTACGGTTGCGGCTTTTTACATGTGTTGTGGCAAGCACTGAGTGCAGCACAGCGTTACATTGAGGTTGCACCACCATTTAATTACTCCACCTATGACACCCAACAACAACGACTCCAACTCGAAACAAAACTCTGCCGAATTCAACTTTTGCCTTGCACACTACACAGTTTCTTGGAATCGTATTTCTAGTCTGGCTGTTACAGCCACTAAGCCAGCCACAGCAGCAGTTGGGGGTTTTTTGAAAAAAAGTTGCCAGATTGCCTTGCTAAGCCGCAAAAAAGCGTTCGACTCTCTCTCTCTCTCTCTCTCTCTCTTGGTCCTTGGTCCTTGGTCCACCAACTAATCTAGCTACGAAAATTTATTTGCTTAATTTCATTTGTTGGCTGCCATTCCAGACGGCAGTCTGACCAAGGCGCAGGGAGTATGGGCAGAGAGCGGCAAATTCTATGTGGGCGTGCGATAATGTTTGCATTAAGCTCTCGACATTTGCCACATCCGTTGGCAGCTGCTGCCTGGACTTCAACTCGACTAGCAACTGGACAACTAACTGGACACAATCGTCAAATCATAAATTTGCTAGCAATGCGCATTAATTACAATGCTCAAATCGTATTCGCCATTTTGTCGGGTTGCTTCTTAAATTCCTTTCGATGCTCTTTCATTTGTGGCATGAACCATTAAACATCAGACTCAACTAAGATTTTGCAGCGTAGGTTTCTGATAGACTGCCTGCTGCTAGCGTTTCAATTAATTTCCGCAACATTGATGCGCCCTGTCGTCGTCTATGTCATTCTTAGCTAGACAGACGACATTCTCTATACAGGCACATAAACACACACACCAACACACACAAACACACACACACACACACAAGTGTTTGTTGTCAACGTTGACGCGTTCGCTTAAAATATTTCTGCATGCGCTTTTTAATTAATTTAAAGTTATTTTGCTTGACGTCGCGACGTTGTCGTTGCCATTGCCATCACCACTTCCCCTCCCCTTCAATCCCTTCTGGGCATATCACCCGTCTGCCTACCCTACCTACAACACTCAACTTCATCAGTTTTTGCATTCATCTGTATGGCCTGCAGCGACTACTGCTGCTGCTTCTGCTGCTGCTGCTGCTGCTGCTGCTGCTGCTGCTGCTGCTGCTGCTGCCGCCGTTCTCTATTTAATCAGACTGCATTGCGTTTAAATTGAAAGCCGGCTTCTGTTGCTCAAACAATATATATGTATAAATAGATAAATCATATCTTCCATAGAAATTGCATTCGATTGATTAAAAGAATTAATTGTGAGCAAACACACACACACATACATACATATTGTTTGACATTACGTATACGTAGCGTTTGCTGTATTCAAAACAATTTAAGTGTATTCCACTTAACGGCTTAAACTGACATCTGTGCAGAATTACAGCAACGGAACTATCTCTCTTTCCCTCTTTGGCTAAGCTACTTAGGTTTCTTGTTAACGTATGCATAATATATGAATGGCATTATTGTTGTTGGTTGTAGTGCAACTGGAAACTCTGACCTTATGTTACAAAAATTCTACCTTCGGACTGTGCGTTTAGTCATCAGTGAGTTGAAGAGAAGAGAAACTCTGTTACTTATTTATTTACACGATAAACATGACATGTTCGAAGCTACAAACACAAACTGTAGTAAATTGTGAAAAGGAATGAACAACCAGTAATCAAGCTTGCAAATTTTGTGACCCTAGCCATAAAATGAAACTAAACCATATGCAGATACTTTACCAAATGGGTGTATGTAGATTTAAGCAAATTGTTTGGGCCAAACTATGTGGGCGTGACTATGTGGGCGTAAGCTATGTTGCTTTTGATGATATCGCCAAAACTATCTAGCAATCAAAGTTAAAGCTCTATCTGTACGGGAATACTTTTGGAGAATGAGTGTTAGCAAAAGTTAAGCATGGCAAATGTAATGTAACAATTGAATTTCATTAAAGCTGACAACTTAAGTTTGCATACAAATGTGATTATGCTTTTATAGGTATTTTAATTTGTGTCTTAAGAGTTCAGTTATAACAGGGCCTCTTAAATTTTGTTGGACATTTATTACATTTAAGTGGGATGGCTGGCAGAGTAGGTGGAGGGTTGGGCGGGAGCAGTGGGTTTAAATGGCTCGATTTATCATAAAACTTGGAAAGTAAAGTTCGCTTAATTTTGGCGAACGAGTTCATAGGATTCACATTTTGACTTGCTGCTGCTGCCGCTGCCGCTGCCGACTTATGCAACTGCAACTTTGCATGTTTGTGTTGCAACTGCATTTTTGAGTTGTTTAAGTTGTTGCGCCTTCAACTTGTGCCTGACTGTTTTATGTACTATTTGTTTGTTAGCGTATGTATAAGGCATGAGTTGTTTGCTTCTTTGCTTGTTTGCTTGTTTGCAGCACGGTAATAACTTAAAAATTAATAATAAACTAACATGTAAACCTATCATCAGTTGGCTAACTGGCTTTACGAAAACTCATACGATAATCAAAACAATGGCTCAAATCCATCTATACATTTTATGATATGCTTTTTGTAGCTGTTCACTTTTTTTCTTTTCTATGAACTCGTCATATAATGGGATATATGCATATTTCCATATATATATTGCACAAACAGCAACCGCTTTAGCATAAGGCAATCTAATTTTAGTTCATCTGCTGCTGCTTTGGCAACAACTGCAGATGACAAGGCATCAAGCATAAGGCATCAGGCATAAGGCATCAGGCATCAAGCATCTGGATTGAGGCAAACAGGATTCAGGCAACTGGATTCAGGCATTCAAAATTGCTTGTTTTTGTTAGCTGACACATGTCACTCACACGGCTCAACGGGATGCGAGCTTGTAGCATTGGTGGCATCACTGGCACTGCCTTTGGTGGCGCAACAAAAACAACAAAAGCAGCGTCATCGGCATACGTTATACTAAGAAGCCAAACAAAATGCCGTTGATGGCACACGTTTAAACATAATAATTCTCAATTTTCGTCAGCAATATCAATGGCCGTTGCCGAAGACTACATATATGGTGTATGTCATCTGCTCGTGCCACAGGAAAACCATGTAGAGACATCAAAATAAACTGACATTCTCTTCTATTTTGCTTCATTCTCTTCATTTTGCCGTTGTAGTTGCTCCTTTTTTTTTCTTGTTGTTCTCCTATTCCTTACAACTTTCCTTTCTTCGCTTTTCACACGAAATGGAGCACACAAAAAGGCAGGGAAATAATACAAAATAAAGCTAAAAATACCATGCGCAGAAATGTAGCATGTAGAGGAAGGCAGCGAAAAAGAAAACAAAAAATGTCCCTAACGACATGCGGAAATAATGTCAGATGAAGCAATAGCAATAGCCTCACCGACGGCATGGGCCACATGCAGTAGAGTATCAACTAAAAAGTCATCTAGCCAAACCTCAATGTCACACAACAAAGTGATCGTATGCGTAAGTCGAAGCAGTTATGAGTTATTTACAACAATTGATCTCTAGTTGGATTAACTAAGTTCTTGTTGTAACAAAAAAAAAATATGCCTTTACTGACAGCTGCCATTGCTATTATTATATTTTGGCTTGTTTAGTGTTTAATGCTGAAAACGCGACATGCGACGCAGCAATAAAAGTCAATTTTCAATTGCCTGTATTAGAGCCGTAGACAGTAAAGTGTCACTAAATGGAATGGAAGGACGTGGCTATCGAAACGATTACCAAATATTGTCGAGACAATAATGCCAAATACTTGTATGTTGAATATTCAAGTGTTTGTACAACTAGTATTGACAACTCATTGGCTTTCGTTTTGGCCCAGTTTCAAAATTGATTTATGTCCATTTTTTGTAGCTCTCCCTCCCTCCCTCCCTCCCTTCCTCTCTCTCTCTTTATCTATCTCTATCTGTGTTTTTTTTTGTCCTTTATGCAATCCACAGTAATTGCATTTGAAGTGACCTGGCGCCGCCGCAGCAACGTTGACCAGGTGAGGCCAGGGCCACATCAAATAGTTTGCTGACTCTCTGTGCACAAACAAAAAGAAAAGAAAAAAAACTAAGCCAAACCAAACAAAACAACTTGATTTGGCTTAAAGTGGTTGTATTGGAAATAACTTCAATTCTTGCGCATTTTGCATATTTAAAATGCCCTTTTCGCATCGACAAACGATAACTTAAATGAACATTTTTGCCAAACATTTTGTGGCATTTGCAAATTTGCTGCTTATACAAATATATGCATTAAATATTTGACAATAATTTAACTAAAGATAAGTTTTAAATACTCTTAAGAATGCAAATGCAAAGCTGTTTGCCAATTGTCAACTATTTGAAATGAAGATAAATAGCCCATAATCTTTGGTCAAGTATAAATATACATTTATCTCAATGTGCATGGATATAACAAATAATGATTGATTGGTGGGTTCAAAGAAAGGACATTTGCATTTAACCCGCCTATCAATCATCAAATATGACTCTTTGTCAACCCTGACACCCTTTGGCTTTATCAACATTTAAGTGACTGCGCTAAAAAGTATGCTATAAATATTTGCACAATGCAGCTTATCGCTCTGGTTTTTTGTTTTATAAGATCAAATGACATGGCGAGGTGAGAATAAATTAATTGGGTTTGCACAGTTAATCCGTATCCAATTAATGTGATGGCCAAACACTTTGCATTGGTGGGCGTGGCAGGATAAGCCATTGCAGATAGCCTTTCTGGTTTGTTTCCCTTGGTTCATTAGCCGCCTGGCCCGGTTCACGATGCACACTGATTAATGATGGTTGTTTGTATGTGTGTGTTCGTGTGTTCGTGTGTGTGTGTGTAATGTGCAATGCAAGTCTAATTAGCCCGCTAATGTCATTTGCAGCTAAAGGGGCGCTTATTAAGCTCAAAAACGGAAAAAGTGCTGCCCGGTCAAAGCATAAATTAAGATGCGCTTGCAAACGCGAGCGGGCGGATGGCTGGTGCGGGTGTGGGTGCGGGTGTTGGTGCGGGCGGTATTTTAACCCCATTGCCGTTACCGTTGCAATTGCATGGCCCAATTTCTATCCTTCTTTTTCGTTTGGACGCAGGACGAGGAGCTGCCGCACACTCGCAGTGTGGCACAATAAATTTTGTTGTTTTTCATTTTTAGTTTCTTCACCATATACTATATATTTTGTTGCTCCTCTGCCTTCTCTCTCGCTCGCATTCTATCTCTTTTGGGCATAAAAGAACTGAAAGGGGGTAGAGTGTAGCGAGTGTGGAGAGAAAGAAAACTAAATCTAAGCGCATATTAGTCAACGCTGCCACTGTCTTTGACTGGCCCTGGCCTGGGACCAGGCCGAAAGAGGTGCCATGTGGCACAATTTTGTAGCTTGGCCTGCTCGAAATGGGATGAGTTGGTACCGCTTTGGCTTTGGCTTTGGCTTTGGCTTTTTTGTTGGTTTTTGGTCAGGTCAGAGGGTGGGCTGCAGCAGCAGCAGTGACGGCGGCTGTACAATGTATTTCAAGTGGAGCGAGCGCAAATAAAATTAAAAACAAGACGCTCAAAACAAAAATATGGCAACGCTGCGGCGCCGACCTCGTTTCGGTCTGGCCACAATGAGTAAACGAGGCGAGGAATAGCGAAAGTTGCGAATGGCGCGACTTGTTTTTCCACTTTTCGACGTTCCATGTCTCTCTGTCTCTCTGTCTGTCTGTCTGTCTGTCTGTCTGATGCTGCCAACACTTGGCGACCTCTGCTGCTGGCGTTGCCATTTTGTCATTGTTTGCATTTGGCGCGCGCTTTTGTTTTATGCCCAGCAACAAAAGCAAAAACAACAACAGGCAATTTGAATTAAGTAGAAAAACTGCAGTCAAGAGGAGATGGACTTGGAGCCAGCCAACCAACCAACCAACCAACCAGCTAGTCAGCCAACAGGCTGAGCTAAATCTAAACATTCATCCATTCAAAATGGCGTCTAATGTGCACACACACACACACACACATGTTTAGCTAGGTGAGTAGCAATGCATGAAGTTTACCGGCTTGAGGTCACATGTAAAAGAAAGACAACAACAACAAAAAATACGCCCATTATAATATAGGGTAAGGTTACAAGCGTGAGCCGAGATGAGAATACAAAAAAAAACGATGTTCATTTTAAAAATTGGCCCCTCAAGATTCCAAGAGCACAAATTGCAGCCACTTAGAAGATGAAAACGTTTTAATTTTGTAACAAAAAAAGTGCTTAAGTGCTAGGATTAACATTGATGACCTTCAGTCTGAAAGTTAATGCCAATGGAAGAGAGTTAAGAAACGATAAGAATTGTGTTGATATTACAGAGTGTCTTACAGTCGATTGCATTCGTTTGTTATTAGTGTGTAGTGTAGACAGTGCATAAACAAAAACATTGCTTACTAGATAACTCAAGCTGTCTGTTTATAAGAACTTTACTTATTGGCTTGTTTTTCTGCAGCACTTTGCTTTCCAACAGCTTATTACATAATTGTGTGTTGGTTTTTTTTTTTATTTTGTCGCAAAGTGACGTTGCAAAAATGTGGGATTAGAAATGTGTTTTCATCTTTCAAATATGTTTATGTTCGTTTTGCAAATATGTTTATGTGTCAGCAGTAAGATAAATGTTCCAACTGCATGTTTGCCAAATAGATCATTGATCATTGTATGACTTCTCATATTTTTTTGGCACCTTTGTCAAGGACTCTTTGCAAGCCATTTGTGTCACAAACGTTTGCACTCGTTTTTTTTTTTTGTTGTTTTTTGTCTTTTTATGCTGCTTGAGCTTGAGCTTCGGAAATAAGTTGATGGCTGAGGCCATCGTAGCTTGTGCAAAATTTAAAACGGAAGTCAATTGTCAGACAGCTAGCGCAATGGTCGTCGCCGTTGTCGTAACGGAAACAGCAGCTGCACCAATGCCATTGGACACCATTTTTGGTCATAACGACGTCACTTACTTGCACACACACACACACACACACACACACTCACACACGAGAGCGCAACGCCATTCGCATATATATGTGTGTGTGTTTTTTTTTATTGAGTTATTGGCGCATTCATTTGCCATACGCCGCATGCAAGATTTATGCCCGCCATGTGTCATGTGGCTAAAACAAACAGCCGGCCATTCAACCAAAACCATCCAGCCAACCAGACTGAAAAGCCGGCACCAAATTGTTTAAAAGCACTGACAACAACTTTGCGAACATAAAAATATATTCACGCTCTCTCTCTCTCTCTCTCTGCTACTCTCAACCAACTCGCTTAATACTTTCCTTCTTTTTTTTTCTTTCAGATTCGAGAATGTAACGTATACGTAATTTCAATAATCGTTTCCACGCAAACGGCTAAACACGCTCGCTGTGTATATATATGTATAGAGTATATATCTGGTTTATCATTTAGCGCGACAAATTGTGCGCAATGATAATATCATTTATAGAACCTGCGAATATAATTATGAAACGTTTCCGTTGATTGCCAATGCAAATGCATTTAAAATAAACGCCCATCGAATTGTTGTTGAAGTTTTTCAATAGCTCAATTATATGCATTTACAACAAGCCTTTCATTTTCGGTTGCCAAACATGAAATACGTATACGCTGTGTAGTACTAAACAACTGGTCATCCATGTGTGTGTGTGTGCGTGGAGAGATACCCTAAACAAAGTGGAAAACAATTAAAACTCAAGTGAAAATGCTTTAATTTAATTAAATATGTATTTACCAATATTGCTGAGTGAAGCAAAGTTGTGGCCATATTTCACATAACAATCTACAACATTTACTCTCTACATCTTCTTCGACCCTTTTTGAATTATGTGAAATTCTATAGCATACATATATGGGAACTGCCTGTGCGTGTGTGTGTGTGTGTTCGCCTCGTGTTAAGCCACAACTGAGCATAAATTCATATTTAATTATGCATTAATTTTGCAAGCGTTTTATATTTTGTTTTTTTTTTTTGTTTCCAACTCATCACGACCAACAACAACAGCAATAATAGTCAATACCGCTATAGTAAATCAACAGATTTACAAAACAACAACACACACACACACACACACACACACACATACACACACACACTTAAACACACACACGCTGTCAGCTTAAAGGGAAAAATCATCAACGCCTTGCTGTTGAATTAAACTGAACAGCTTATGGCCATCATTAAGCCTACGTTTTGCGGCAAGGATATGACCAAGTGGTCATTGGTCCTGAAGAGCTCTTCTTCTCTCAACAACAATTGAGTTGAAGAGAACGAAAACGTTCAATTGTCAATATTTTCTGAGTAGTGTATGAAATCTACCGAGCAAAAAGAGGTAATGGTAAAAGCTGATTTTTTACTTAGCAAGAATCAATAATGTTTAATGCGAAAGGAAACATACAACCCATACTGCGCAAAGTACAGGGTATATGCATATACATAGATATAGATAGATTTTGTCAGCTTTTGAGGTGTAGGCTTCTGGGCCGGACAATTCACAATTCGTTAAATGCACTGCAAAATTAATTTATGATGTTACCCATGCAAACAATAAGCCCATGGCACTTTGGCACTGCGGGACAGCAGTTTGGCTTAAATGAGGTTTGGGTTGGGTTGGCACTAGCTGAATCAGCAATGTCATTAAATTTTGTACATTTGAGCTTTTGGATATGCGCTAGAAACAATTTGAATTTCATTTTAATTGCACATCAAATGAACTTTAATTTCATTTTTAATGCTAAACAGATTTGCAGATTTTCAGATTTTAGTTTTATTTTACAATTTACAATTACGATGCCAGGACATTTGAATTTTTATTCAATCTGACAAGATTAGGCAATATAATAGAAATAATTATACCTTCAACATAAACACATTTGACACATGTTAATGAGTTTTGAAGTGCAAAACATTAAAATTTAAGCTATTATAGAGAGAGAAGAGAACTGTGATTTATTAGAGGAAAAACCGCACTAGATTTAAGTGCTGCTCTAAAGTAATTGAACACGAAACATGCCTCAATTAATTATAATCAAAACGCATATAGCAGCTCTCAAGTTTCAATTAAAAGCATACTTTGAATGCCCATAATTGAATGTGAAATAAATGCTTGCTTTGCTTGTTTTGTGCATTTAAGTCAATAGGCAGGCATTAATGCTATTGGTAAGAAACTTCTTGTTGCTTAAATACATTATCAAGAAGGAAAACAATGCTGATTAAGTTTACAATTGTTTATAATCAATTTTGGTATTGGTATATTGTAACAATAACTTAATATCAACTTTAAAGTCTAACTAAAGCTTTTACTACAAACAGTTTTAGAACAAAATTATAAAAATAAACTTAAAGGCAAACTGTTCTTTTCTGGTTAGTGCTTAACACGTAATTAAGTGACATTGGAAATGAGTACATTCCATCCAAGTAGTATGTGTTATTGGTTGTTTTAAATGCTTAAAATGTTTAATACTTGATATATGTCCGCTCGAAACGGAAACAGAACGGAATGTGTAACGGGCCAATAAAGTTTAATATTCCCAAAATGAAGGAACGTAGCATCATCAACAGCCTCATCATATAATAATAATTTGTCTTTGCCTGTTTCTACACACACACACACACACGCACACACACACCATTGTCATGAACACAAGCATCTATAACGAGTCTGTCTGTATCCGTAGGCGCTAAGCTATTTAAGTGTAAATGACGTGAAAATGGGCAAAAGAAATGAACTGGGGGATGCCAAAGGCAACCAACTGAAACTAAAAGATCTATCCCCCATCATTTTCAAAGGCGACAAAGCATAACAAAAAAATATGTATGTAAAAAAAAAAATTATTTTACTTATGTATATCGTTTGAACTGAACTTTCTGCCGCGAAGCGCGAGAGTACGAGAGGCATTGGCCTCGACAAATTGTGCATGAAAAATATATATTTTTTGAATAGATTTATTTATGATGACGATTAACAATGAAAAGCGCGCTGCGAGAGCAACGTGGAGAGAGTGTGGCGGTGCTGCTAAGAAGGCCACTTATCAAAAAACTTGTATACAATGCCAAACACACAACAACAACAACAACAACAGCAGCAGCAGCAAAAAAAAAAAGGAGAAACAATATTTTTGAACGCTATTCAAGTTTCGGTTGGCAAAAAAGGTGCGAGTTAAACATAATATTTGCCTCCACTTGGGCCATGCTGTTACCAATTGAGAGAGTTTGGTTAACTTAGCTGGCAATTTTCATAAATCAACATGGGCTTTTCAATTGGATTCTTTGTTGCAGCCGTACGGCGCACATTTTTATAATTAAATCATAAATAATGGGCGTCCACTGGAGCTGCGCGGTTCAATAGAGTTTTCTCAGCACGACTAGAGAGTTGAAAAGGGCAAGGCAGTGGGGGTTGGCTGGAGAAAAAGGCGTCTAGCTTTAAATCAAATAAATTTGTTCAAACACACATACACATACACAGATACAATTGTAGTAGATCTATTGAATTTAATCATAAATTACTCAAGCGTTTCAATTGGGTTGACAAAAACATTTTGCTAGCTCAGCAAAATGCTTAACATAATAAATAGCCTTTATTCATTTATTTATGAAGGTGCTGCACTGCACATTTTAAGCACAAATTTAATACACATACTTATGTGAACGAGCATGTTATCGCATATATATATATAAAGCTGTAACGTAGAACGTAGTAAAAAGTTAATATTAAATTGACAGCTTCGTAATTTTCCTTTCATTTATTTTTGTGTAACAACAACTAAACAGCTTTATTTAACTATGCAAAGAAAGTTCCTTCTCTTTGCTTCTTTTCTCACTGGGTTACCACGCGATTAGGTTAACAATCAATCGGCTTTGTCTTCTGAATAAAACTATTGACTACGTTCAATGTTGTGGCCATAAAAACCAGGCACATTCAGACATTAACTACTTCGCTCATGCTAACTAAAGAATTACAAATCAATATGATGATAAATGTGTATAAGGTAAGCTCTCAAACTATTAAACTTGCTATCCACTTAAAAAAAAAAGCAGCTATAAAACTTTAAAATCCCTAATAAAGTATATTTCGCACAATAGATTAAAGCCACTTAGGCTATTGTATAGCCACATATACATGAATCAAAATGCATAAGAATCAAATACACGTTGAATTACGTTTTAGTACGGCCGAAAGTAATTATTATATATTCATAGTCAGATTCACATAAGCTTCATTGTAATCGAGACAAAGAGATAGACTCGTGATTTTCGTACGAAAATATATTCATAAAATTAGCATTTACCACTACGATGAATATAGTAGGCAAATGAAGTGTTTTCAGCTATTTTGATTAGCAGTTTTAATACGATTTACATATTATATAGCTAAACGATAATGAAACTTCCGGATTGCTGGCAAGAAATGTTTTTCAACTCGCCTATTCACTGCATCATCATCATCATTTTTAATCTCGAAAGTGATGCAAAGTCATGTAAATATTTTGACTCAAGCTACAGTTTTTTGTTATTACAATGCTCAATGCTCAATGCTCAACTGTGTCCCCTGCGAACGTTTGCTGGGCCAAAAGCAACTTTAAAATGTCGCGGGTATTTTTTTTTTTTTTGTGGCGCCCTTGAGACAGACGACGACACGTGTGCAACGCAGCTTGACTGCTGCTGCTGCTGCTGCTGCTGGTGGTAGAAGGATTGGCAAAGGAGCTGATATGAAGCATACGAACTGTTGGTAGTTGAAAAAGAAAAAGAGAAAAAAAAAAAACGATAGCATGTATGTATATAGACACACAAACACACACAAACACACACACACGCACACTTACATATTAAAAGTAAAAAAGAAATATATGCAAATTGAATTTCACATCAATTGATATATATATATATATATATAAATTATTGGCCTAATGGACGTATGAGTAATAAATTTTATTGAATTATTTCTGTATTAAAAATGCAAATGCAATGCTACAAAAACAAAACCAACATACTTTAACTATAGTATTGCAAGTTCGTGTTCAAAAAACAACAAAAAACCATATTAATTTTCAAGTTAAGTTAGTTTCGTGAATTGAATTTGTTAGAATTGCGCTGTGCTGTGGATGCGACAATCAGTCGACAGCCGTTGAATGTGATAACCTTTCACTGTCAAAGCGGCGAGGTCGAATCAAACGCGAGCATTTTGAAATACGTACATTCCACGAGTATTACGTATATATATATATATATATAACATTATTATCATCAAGTATATAGTATATAAGAGCTAAGCTGGGAGAGTATGTGATTGCTGTGAAAGTTGCACAATCTACACGTAATCCAATTAACTTCAACCCTTAAAAGGGCTGCCAGAGTGTGTGACAGAGGACACTTTTTGCATCTATTATTATTTTAGTTTTACACAGATTTCTGTTGATTTGATTAAGTTATTTGACTCGGCGCAACTAAGCCAAGCAGACTTGACTAAGATTTGTCCTCCTTAACTCCGCCTCGCATTGTGCTCTTTTCCCCCTTTTGAACTCTTTGTCTTTTGAACTATTTGTGTGTGTTTGTGTGTGTGTGTGTGATTTAGTTTCTGCTGCAGTTTGGGGGTCCTTGAAAATATTGCATTGCATTCTATGCTCGACTCTTCTATTGTTTTTTATTTCTATTTTATACCCTGTTTGTGGAACAGTGGAAAGAGCTTTTTTGGCCTGCTTGGGTGGAATCTTTCAAGAGTTTTGAGTTTTGCCAACCACAAATAACAGAACATTCGTTCAGTCGATCAGCTGCTGCTGGCTTAACAACAACAACAACAACAACAACAACGAATGGCATACAACATGGGCCCATCAACATTTGTTTTACGTCCTTGCCGCCATAGCCTTATGGCCTCCCCTTTTGTTTGTGCGCATTTGCTTGGACAGTTGTCGCAGTTGTTGTTGTTGTTGGCCGTAACCAAAGGTTCGCTTTGTACCTTTGCTATTGTTGCGCCCTGCTGATTTCTACATTTATCTCAGTTATTCTCACATTCACCCACACTCTCTCCCTCCCCCCCTCTCTCTCTCTCTCTCTTTTTCTCTGCCCCTCTCCCTGGCTCTGTCTCTCTGTCTCTTTGGTATTGTCTTTGTTCATGTTGAGGTTGCATTTTCAAGGCACTTTTTGAAAGACTTGTGCATTATTTTGTTTTTTTTGTTTTTGTCTGTGTCGCACAATCTTTTCGAGTCATTTGGGCGCCATGCCGCAAAGCAATACGAACAAAATGGAGAAGAAGAAGAAGTGGCAAAAGACCAGGGGCAAGAAGGTGCCAAGACCACAATAAATTATCGGCCACAATTATCTTGTTGCGCATAACTTTCAATCGGAGTTAATTGTTTGAGTCACAAACTTTTGAATAGTTTCTTTGGCTTTTCTTTTTTGGTACACGCTCGCCAGCAGGCGTCAACCGTACCACAAACCCAATTGCTCCATAAACAAATTCAACTTTTAGTCAAGCAATTATTCTTTCTTTTTTAGGGGCGTGAATTGTCATGTTGCAAATTAACAAGTTATTGAATTTTATTTCTTTCAAAAAAGTCTTAACAGGTATAACAGTATCTAAACAACTTGGAGCTTCATGTAAAGTGGATATATGGCAAAAAAAAAAATATATATATATTCCGTGTTGCTTGTCATTAGCTTTGGCAAACGTCAAGGCAAACAGACGGAATCTATAAAATCAATATTGAACATTTTGGCCATTTGGGATCAAAGTTTAAAGAGTACAACTTTTTACAAACATGACATAAAGAATTGAAAAATCAAATGCAACCCTGAGACTAAACACACATGCAACAAAGTGTCAGGTGTGTGTGTGTGTGTGTGTGTGTGTGTGTGTAAGTGACAGAAACATGTGTTCTTACTTTAAATAAGTACAACGAGCTCAAACGATGAACTTTTTAAAAGTTACAATAAGTTTTTATACTAAACATATGTTTTAAACAAGCAACATAAACGATTTGTATAGGATATATATTAGTCTAGCAAAGCACATTAAACAAACAAATCAATGCTGCCAAACATTGAACAAGGATTAATAGCTATCATTAGCTGACCAGGCCAAATACTTGTTGGCCACTAACTGCATTTGTCGTATTAGTTAAAACAACGCAACGAACTTTGATTAAAAATGCAGAGATAGAAGTATGAGTTAGGAGTTATAGTTTATAGTATTGTGGTGCACACACACACACACACACACAATGGTAGCGTAGAGTATAATGCGAATAATGCCGCCATGGTATAGCTAAATAGTTGGGTAAAATAATAATGCACACTGACCTGACCTACTCTCCGGTTTGCAAAGAGAGAACAGCACGTCCGCGATGTTGTGGAATGGGCACAGTGGTGGCAACGGCGGCGACGGCGGTGCACAGCGGTGCAACAAAACACAAAAAAAGGCAAATGGAGGGAATACAAAAAAAAAATATTGTAAAAAAAAAAAAACAGAAATTGCGTTATAGAAATATAACTATGTAAGTACAATATATATGTATAGTAGGGTAACAGTAGTAAGTATATATATAAATATATGTCTTGGGCTGGAAAGTCGACCGCACGGCGCGCACTGTTTGAAGTCAGATTTTGTCCTGCTGTTTGTAGTAGGAGCTGAAACTGCAACCGGTACACGGATTGGATTGGAAACGTTAAACGAATGGCGAGAGGCGATAGGCGATAGGCGGAACGCCGACTTAGCACACGCGATGAAGACAGCGACTTTGCCTGACGGACTGTTGCGTGTTTTGGAGCCAAGAGTTTTGCTATGTGCTTGTTGCTGTTATTATATGTTGTTTGCTGTTAGTTTGCTTTTCGTGTGCCAATGTATGTAGTTTTCTATTGTTATATACGTACACATATATTATTTAGCTTGATTGAGCACAGACGCTTCAACTTTGCGGCTTTTGTTGCTGTTGTTGTTGATTATTGTTATTTAATGTTTATAGTTCGTCAAACGAGGCTCCTCTCCAAGCACTCAAGGCGGCAAGTAAATTTCATTTGATTGGCTCAAATTACCGTTACAGAGCGAAGTGTGAGAAGAGCAACATACATGAGCTCGCAGCTGTGAGTGAGTGAGAGGCAACAGTAAGGATGCTCTCTAAGCTTAGCTTTGATTTGTGCCACTCTCGCAGCTTAAGCTCTGAAAAGCTTTGCACGAATGTGCGAAATGCATTAATTGAGAGCAGCACCAAAGCAATGTAATATGTCATACTGTGAGTGAGCTGTAACTCAACAAAGTGATCTACAGTAATATTTACAGTTAGGTAACAAGCTTTTAATATATGCATGGAACACACATGTGTGGTTTTTTGAGCCAAGCGAGTTTGAAAAAACAAAAAATAAGCCACACTGTTGAACTAAGTTTTCGCAGTAAATTTATCTCGCATTTTGTTTTGTTAATTATTTCGCTTCTCTGTATAGCTGATCAAAACAATGATCTCACAAGGTTAAGCGCATTATACATTATACATTTATTATAGTTGTTAGTAAGCTCGAATTACGGGAGTTCGCACAAAACATTCCCCTGCGTCATCAACGTTCGCCATTGTTTCTACACTCTTCTAAATTACAAATACAATCTCGTTTATTTCACTGGGTTCTTTTTTTTTTTTGTTGTTTGCAATATCAATTCTGTCAATTTAGTCAGAAATTGAGTTATTGACAAAAATAAAAATAATTACGACGGCCGAGTAGAAATTTTAAATATCAACATCAATGCCAATAAATTGTGTTCTCAATCTCTCTCGATCTCTCTTTATCTCGATCTTTCTGTTCATGTCATTCTTTCTCCTACTTAGCATATTTTTCTAGCACACACACACACACAAGCTTAATCTCGTGAAGACATATAAAATTGATCATTTTGCTATATACATATGTGTATGTAAATATTTTAATTAATGTTGACAAAAATTCACACACAGACAACAACAGCACAAACGTATATGTATTTAATTTATTTAAATTTTTGGTTCCTTTCGAAGTATTAGCACTTTAGCTGGATGATAATTATATGACACACAATCAAACAAATATTTTAAAAAAAATTTACAAAAAAAATATATGTCTTAATGACATTCGCTGGAAACAATTATTTTCGACGGGTTTTTTTCGTATTGTTTTTTGTTTTATTGGTCTATAATTGTTTTGTTATTTTTTTGTGTTTTCAATGAAAGCCGCTAAAAAATTTACCGCAGTCTAAAAAACGTACGTCAAAATATGCGCCAATATATAGAGGCCAAAAACGAATAAAAATTCCGCTAAACACCTGACACTTTCGATGCTTCGCTTCGCACTGAGGCGCCAGACAGTGCTATTGACTGGCAGCGGCCCCAAAAACCGGTCGCCATCATCTTCGGCGCTCGTCGTTTCGTGTGTTTGTCGCTTTCGTTTATGGCTGGCTCGTGCTGAATGCGCTCCTCGTGCGTAAGAAACACGACAACTGCACACGTCTGCCTCCTCTCTATCTTGCTAAATCTCATTCTTACTCTCTGTGTGTAGTGCTCTGTCGCTCGGTGACGTTTTCAATGCCAAGCAAGCAGCTGTTCAACATACACACGTTTGTTTGTTTTTTTGCATACGCTGCCGCCAACGAGAAGAGAGTATATTGCTTGGTACGACTGCCGCTTAGTTTCAAAACACGAATTACAATCGGATAGAGAATTTGATACCAACGCTCTCAATAAAGCTTATTTATACGTTCAACAATTAGTATAGCTATTCCTTGAACGCAAATCAAAACAGTGTATGACGCAGTCGACTACTTGCAAGCTGTGTGTGCTCGCTTCTTGTTTGTTTGCTTTTTTTTGCAGCAACAGCAGGAACTAACGGTCAAGGAGCCGCAACGCTGCCCTACACTTAGGCTTGAAAACTTACTTTTGAAAGCGCCGCCTTTTGCCGAGCTCCCCTTATCAAAATATTCGTCTGTACAGTCTGTTACAAATCACATAGGCAGCTTAAATAGTTCTGTACTACTAGTTCTCTGTATCTGTTTGTTGGTGATGCATAGTAATTATGAGATAAGCTCTTTCTCTGTCTATGTTCACAAACACACACACACACACATACGCACAGACTTAAATACATACAAATGAATGTATGTCTGTATGTGTGTGAGCTTTTAAACCGATTTCTGTAATTATACATACAGTGGTAAACACTTAAGTTTAAACAGAGTGGCAAATACTTAATTATTATCATTGCACTCTAACAGTGGATGAATGAATGAAACTTTGCAAGCTGAAGTTGAAGAAAATACACCAAAATGTTCAAGGTTACGACAAATTTTCTTTTTTTGGAGTTAGAATAACGTGTTTTTAAAATTGGATTTAAAATTGAATTAGGCAAAACGCGCGTATGGGAAAAAATTAATTAGAGGGATTATACGAACATATTAAAATAATCTATTCTCATTTTTTTTCTTTAATTGAAAATTCGTTGTAAAAATGCATTTCATAATTTAATACTTGAATTAAATGTCGCGCGCAGCTTTTCACAAAGCTTTAAATATTACGATACTTTTGTCATACCCTAACAATAGACATATTAACTATTTCCATTAGCTGGATTACTACAAAGCGATGAAAAGAAACATAAAAATCTTAAAGTTGGGTTATATAGGGATCGAAATAGTATTATTTAGTCAAACAACTGGTATTATAGGGTATCTTAAGAACGATTACACTTGAGCAAACAAACTTTCACTTGTTTATGTCAATACTGCACACAATGGGCAAGCATCTCGTGCTTTTATAGGCCTTTTTGTCAACTAATAGTAATATTATGCATACACTCAAAAAAAAAACAATACAACACGTAAGCTGTTGAAAAGTACATTAAGCATGGCTTTAACAATATTCGAATGCTGTAGATTTATGTCAAAATAATAACAACAAATCAGAAAAAAAAAAATGCTTACTAACTTGATGGAATATGTTCGCAGTGGCATTCACATGTACTTTATCAAGATAGATCTGTCGCAGTAATGTACTCTATTTTCCACAAATATGCGCACACCCAAAAATCCTCGGACATTGTACGGTATACAATGGGGAAAAATTGTTCGCATATTCATGACCGAATTACCCACTTTCAGAGCCATACATACACCACACACACACACACACACACATTATTTGTGGACAGCAGAACAAACAAAACCATTGAAGGCACGCTAATCTCGGCTACGAGTATGACCAAAATATTTGTCAAAGTTCGTGAAGCGAACGCAGCAAACAAAACAAAAAAAAAAAAGAAAAAAAAGACGAAAAGAGCGAGGAAGAGCGTGGGAGTGGGTATATATGTGTGTGTGCTTGGGCGTAATAAAAACAATCAAATCGATCAGTATTTGATCATAAATTTGTACGTACAGCGTTTTAATGAAAAAGAATAAAGCTCTTTTGGATAATTTGTAGCTTATAACAAAGCCGTTGCAACAATTATAGGTTATCAGGTTCAATCACAACTAGCTTTAAAAAATGGAAATGCTTTAAAACAACCCTCTCCTTACTTACATACTATATGCCTCATATGGCGTTTAAGCCCACAGAAATGTCTGTATACTATTTGCCATCTTTCAATTTTGACAAGCATTCATAAAAGGACACAAAAACACACACACATATATCTACGGAAAAGCAAACACACATTCTTGTGTGTATGTAGCCGAAAACACACATTTAGATATCCATGTCGATATCATTTGGATACTAATATTTGCCAAGCGTAAAGTATTAAAATGTTTCCTCGGTCAATAAATGCAACGAATGGGAACAGAGGCGGAAGCAATAAAACGACCAGAAATATTAGTCAACTCTAGATAATCAGCAAAATGCCGTAATATATATTTTTATAGCATGATACTAAATACTAAACTCTACTCATACTCTATCGTAAAGTAGTTCTTTTTACGTTACTTTGTGGCATGTTTTGGTTTAGTTTTTAGGACTTTAAAGCATTGAAGAGACATTTAATCAGTAATTACTCCAAGAAACATTTCCGACCCATTTCTGATTATTTCTTTACAAACTTAATGAGTTATAACGAAGCGCAAGGTACCTGTGAAAAAGAGGATTACCAATGCACTAGTGAAAAAGAAGGTGACGAAAACGAAACCACAGGGTAGGGAAAAACCAAAACAAGTTCTTTACGATTTTACCATACCTTTGTGGCTTGTTTTTATTTGCAATTCTCAAAGTATAAAAGTAGTTAATACAATAAATTTATGTTTGAAAAAGTTTTCTCCCTTCGCTTGCCAGATATTAACTAGAATTTTGACCTAATGGAGACACTTCAA
Organism: Scaptomyza caliginosa; assembly: GCA_035044725.1. Taxonomy (NCBI): domain Eukaryota; kingdom Metazoa; phylum Arthropoda; class Insecta; order Diptera; family Drosophilidae; genus Scaptomyza; species Scaptomyza caliginosa. The sequence goes on along the minus strand of JAWNNR010000739.1, from coordinate 346,928 downwards.
GTAGCCAATTAGAGTTGTTAACCAATACATATCCCAGACGCTAAGCCCTTGGACAATAAGAGAAATATTATTCGCCAACTGGTCGAGAAACCTCTGGATTCGCTCCAGTCGATGATGAGCATGTATCATAATCATTCATTTGTTCTTGCTCTATTCCCATTGATTTGTTCATTGCCTTTTCAAACTCTTCCGGTGAAATTGAGGATGGCAGCTTGATGCGTGTGTAGGGCTGATAGCGCGAAGACTTCTTCTTCCTTTTCTGCTTTCTTGAATCTTGATTGCATTGTTGTTGAGCGTTATTAGGAATCTCCCCAGTTGGTTTCTCAGCTCTATCAATAACCACACTTGTAGTCCATTCGGTGCTTGAAGCATCAGATTCGTTACGTTGTTGCGCTCTCAATTTCATTTCCTTAATGGCTCTGTAGTTAAGTTTGGGCTTTTGGGCCACCAAAGTAAAGATCTTGCCATCCTTGTTCCTTATAGGAACCAACTTGGCAGATTGCTTACAGATCTTACACGTCAATACATTGGGTATGCCATAAAGGCTGTGTATTGATTGGGTTTTCTTAACCGATTTCTTCTTTGCTGCTGCAAATCGAGCTCCAAGACTGTTAGCAGCCAGATTATGGTATTCCTTCTGCTTAACTTCAGGTAGCTGGCTCCAGAGCTTGGCAGCATGTTTTCGTATAGTTTTCCATTCGTGCTTATGGAGCCGTTTTTGTCCACTTCGTTGTAAGCACAACAAACGCAGCTCGTTTTCAAAGTTATGGAACGCTGTTTCGGAAGCTATCAGCTGCAGCAATTGCTTACGTTCATAATCAGCCTTCTTTTGGTCATCGGCTATATTCTGATGCTCTGCCATGTCTCTCTTGTGTAGGATAATGTTATTTTTAAGGTTTTATTGCAGGGGGTTTTCGCTGATTGTTCGATTTTAAAATGTTTTTATAATATGCAATTTGTGTTAATTTGTAAATACAAAAATTGTGTTGTGTGTGAAATGAAGCTTGTTTTATAAGAAATGAATATGAAGAAAACAAAAAGGGTTACTTTGATTGTGGAGTGTTTAATTTACTCTGTATAGTTTTTGTTGTTTTAAGATGTCCTCTTTTAAAAGTAAACGTTGCGTCCTTAAGAAAACTGATTGTAGAAAAGCCCTGCAAAATTAAAAAAAAAAAAAAAGATTGGTTTTAAAATGCATTTGTTAGATTCAATTAATTTGCATCTTTTATTACTGATAACAAGAATAAAATCAATTCCGGTCAATTTGCTCAACTTAAGACCTTTGAAAGTCCCTTCCCTGCCCCTTTTGAGTTCGATCTGAACTGGGTTTGACAAGCTACCGAGCAGGCCATGATTATTAGAATATAGATTTAGTCTACGATAGGCATTGAGTTGAGGCTCAATAGCTTTAGTTAAGTTTTTGATATTTAATTGTAAAAGTTTTCGAAATGAGCATTCGCCATTATATAAACAAGTTTGTTCTACTCACATGGAAGCTACATAAGACGCAATGGAATCGTCCGGCCGAGCTGGCCTGGCTAGTATTTGTTCCCCTATTGCTGTGCTGTATAGCGGTGATCATGCGTTTAAGTGTTGTAGCATCCGAGACGTTTAATAGCGTTTATGATCCCATTGATGTAGACAAATATTGGAATGATTTGGTCGGTAAGCTAAATGAGCGCCAACGCGTGGGCAAGGAGTTGAATACGAGCAGCAATGTTTATATGCCGCAGAGTATACTGGGCTGGGCGCCCAACGATAAGAATATCTTTAATGAGATAATGAAGCTGGCCATTAAAGATTTACCTGCAATGGAATTGCGCAACTTTAGTGACTGTTCGGAATTGAAGACGGCTGTTAGGGATGAATTTCTATTTGCTGGCATTTGCTTTGATATGGAACAGCAATACGAAAACGCATCGATTACTGACAATCAGTTTAAAACGCCAGATGAGATGATAATATCACATTTCAATTACTCGCTCATCTTTCCCAGTGAGCTGCGCATTTACAAAGATACTTATATTGGCGATAACTGGAAGACAATACATCACGATGATCCACAGATGCCCATGGTGCGGCGCCTCAATGATGTTAGCATAGATGGTCGTGTTGCGTATGTGCGCGAGGGTTTCATTAAGCTTCAAATGGTCTTATCGGAGACATTCCTAAAAATTGTCAGCGGCAAGACTATACCCAAGATATTGATTCGTCGATTTCCGGTCGATGGTCGCATACAGGATCCACTTGCGGACTATGTTATACGCGCACTACCGTTACTCATCATTGTTGGCTATCTCTTTCCGTCACAGATACTGGTCTGGGTAGGTGTTTATCCTTGAATAGTATCTTCATTCGTTTGACCTTGGTTTTTTTCACTTTTTGGCATACAAACAGCAAATTGTGGCGGAAAAGCAGCGTCACATGCGTCGTTTTCTTATCAATATGAATATTGGCAACCTTATTCACTTCATATCATGGTACTTCAAGGGTCTTGTTTATTTGATGGCTAGTTCGGTCCTAATAGTCTTCTTTGTTAAGGTATGTGCGTTTATAGTATATAGTTTTGCTTCACAATTATCTGTTTCCTAAGGTTCCTTGGAGTGGAAAACCAACACTATTATCCCAAACAACTTGGTATATTCTACTTATGGTGTTGATATTATATAGCATGGCAACGACAAGCTTTTGCATGATGATCGCCTCGTTCTTCAGGAACAGTGCATTTGCCATTCGGCTCGTGACCGTATTTTGGCTGCTCAGCTATATGCCATTTTTTGTGCTGTCGAATAATCGGGAGCGTTCAATGTTATTCATGCGTTACATATCTTGCGCGTTTCCCAACACTGTGATCGCACTAGTCTGTGATGGTCTGATGGAGCGAGAGGTCTTCTATGATGGCCAGCATGTGAATTTGGGCGATACCCTTAACCATTCCGCCAATCGTATCAATGTCTATGAGGCCAATTGTGTGTTTCTGATTACCACACTGGTCTACGGTGCCATCGGCTTGTATATGGATGTGTGGAATATGGGCGAAACGGGCGGCAGGCGGCACAAGAACATACCCGTGCCCCTGCACAGTGGGGACTTTACATTTCAGGATCGTGATGATAGCAATTTGCCGACCGGCTCGCAGGCACCCGGCATCAAGGCGACCAAGATCTATGAGGTCGAGCCATCGCATCGGCGCTTCAAAGTCAAGATTAAGAAGCTCTGCCAACGCTATGAGACCAATGCAAAGAGCTCCCTGAACTTTTTCACCCTGAATGTGTACGAGAATGAGGTGACTGTCCTCATGGGTCACAATGGTTGTGGCAAGACCACGCTACTTCGTATACTTGCTGGACTCTTGCAACCGTCTCGTGGCGTTGTTATGGTAGCTGAATATAATATACATACCGAACGCCATGATGCATCAATGCAACTTGGTTTGGCTCTAGGCGAGGATTTGCTTTTTAGGGATTTAACCGTTGCCGATCAATTCCGTTTCATGTGCATGGTCAAGGGCAGCTCGTGGAAGGAGGCCACTGACGAGATCGAGCTATATACAAAGATGCTGGGCTTGACTTCCATGAAACGCAAGAGGATTCAGTCGCTTACTAATCGGGAGCGTAACCTTATATGCATTGGCTGTGCCTTTGCCGGCGGCAGTCCCATTGTTCTGATCGACGATCTGCATTACGATCTTGATTTGGTCACACAATCGCTCATCTGTGACCTAATCAATGAGGAGAAATCGAGGCGTACAATCATTCTGGTAACTAATTCAACATCGCTAGCCAGCCACTTGGCCGATCGTTTGGCGATCATGTCCCAGGGTGAGCTCAAGTGCACCGGCAGCAAACCGTTTCTCCGTAACATGTATGGTCATGGTTTTCGATTGGTATGTTTAGGGCTAAGAAGTTCTATATCATCTATGTTTATACATTGTTTGTTTATATGTTTTAGACTTTTGTCAAGGGTAAAGCATTTGATTTGCCCAATCTTAAAGAATTGTTGAGCAAATATCTGCCGAATCTGACCGTGGAGAGTGATATTGGCTTCAAGATAACATTTGTGCTAGAGACCAAGTACGAGGATCAATTTCCCGCAATGTTCGATGAACTAGAGCTAAACATGGCAGATTTGGACATAATAAGTTTTCGCTTACGTGACACCTCTCTGGATGAGATCTTCTTGCGTTTCGGTGCCGAGGACAACGAGTCGAGCGGAGATCCAAACGTTATGATCGAAGACCTCAAGATAGCCCATGCCGAATCCGACAGCATTGGTCGTGTAAGTGGTTGCACGCGCACCGCGATGCAGGTCCGAGCGCTGCTACACATGCGTTTGCTCATCAATAAGCGTCATATGCCAATAATGGTGGTCAATATCATAGCATTGGTTTTGGCCACAGCATGCACCTTTTCCACCGTACTGCTGTATGGCAAGCACTATGAGTTGGTACCGCTATCGTTTAACATGACACAGTTGCATTCCATTGACGCCTTTGTGGAAACGATGTCCGATAACATAGATGTGGTTGAAATGGAGGCGTTCTTTGCGGAGCTACTCTTCTGGTACGATGGACATGTGAAGGAGCTGGAGACTAATGATATATCCGAATTCTATTTGCTGCAACAGGAGGAGTTTAACAAGATTGTTAACTTTCGTTACATGTTTGGTGCCTCCTTTTCCGAGGACACAATAACAGTGTGGTTCAACAATATACCACTTCATGTTGTACCATTTGCTCTCAACTTGATACACAATGTGGTGGCGCGGTAAGTACAAAAGTACACAAAACACAACCGAGTATTGTTTTAAACCATGCCTAACATGCAGACGTTACTATTATGAGGAGACAACCATTGATGTGACACTGGCACCGCTGCCATTTCAGCACGAGGTACATATGGTGCCACAGACGCGTCTAAGCCTGGGCGCCATGATGGCCATCAATTTGTCGTTCATATTTGCCAACATGTGGCAGGGCATGGCTGTCTATAGCATACTCGAGGGCTCCTTTAAGAATCAACAGTTTCTGACAGGTGTACGCCTATCCACATATACCTCTTGCCTTTTTCTCTTCGATATTGTGAGAGTGGTGCCCGTTAGCCTTGGAATGATCATAATGATAACAATTTATCTAAGTCCGCAACACGATTTTAATATGTATTGTGCGTATTAGTTTTACTTACTCTTACCTAACCCTTAATCAATCTATATATCTATAGTGTGGATCTTTTTTATGCTGACTATGGTGGCTTTGGCGGTCACCTCATTATCCTACATTTTTTCGACCATATTCAAGGAACCAAATAATGCCTATATTGCCATTTCTTTTATGAACGCCATGGGCATTATAATCTTTGCCATTACGATCCGTGATAAGTTAACGAATATGACCAATATATTTCAGTTATTCACACAATACACATTTGGCGAGGTCATCTTCAAGCTATTCTATCTGTACGAGTACAATATGCTTTGCCAAGATCCCGATGTTTACTTTGTGTCAACACAGGTCGAAAAGTGTACGGCGATACCAAACTGTTGCAGTTAAGTATCCACATACCTTAGAATCTTGCTCCCTTTATGGGTTAGTTTGTTAACGTTTGTTAACCAGAAAGCATATTTCGTTTATCCCACAGTCTCTTATGACTATGCCAAGGGTGACTTTGACATTGGCATTGATATGTTTATGATGTTTCTTTCGGTCGGTGGACCGCTACTGGTGTTCATTTTGATGGAGTACTATTCCCTGATGGCTTGGACATTTCTAAATCGCGCCATTCCAAAGAAATGCACATGGAGCGAGAAGAAGGATCATCGTGCACGCCACGAGGGCGTCGGGGAATACGTGGTCGATGAGTCTGTCATTGCCGAGCGACATCGTGTCGCCAAACTGACCGATCAGGAGCGTGCCAAAACGACGGCTATATGCAAAGGTGTTGGCAAACGCTATCGCAGTAAATCGGTGATCATACGCGTCGATCTGTGCATATCCAGGTGAGTTACAAAACCAAAGATGTTTCTATCCCCTTGACAATGTCTGTTTGCAGGGCCGAGTGCGTTGGTTTAATGGGCTACAATAATACCGGAAAAACGACATTTGTCAAGATCGTAGTGGGCGAGAAACGTCCATCTCACGGACGCATTTGGCTTGGTGGCCTCAATGCGCGTCAACAGCCCGTCAAGTACTATCCCCTGGTGGGCTACTGTGCCCAGCAGCAGATTCTGCCAGTTGAACTAACACCAAAGGAACTGCTGCACATTCAGGCTAACCTGCACGGCCTGTCGAAGCAATGTAGTCCACAGCTCTGTGAGGCCTTGGCTCATGTCCTGGGCTTTCAGAGCTGCTATCGTCATCTGATACGCTCCTGTACGCCCGGACAGCACCGTCGCATCGCTTTCGCAGTGGCCATACTGGGTGATCCGCGACTTGTGTGTGTGGATGGGCCACCCGGTGGATTGGATCCTACGGGAAAGCGTACGCTGTACGTTGTGACGAGTTATATGCAGCAACGTGGCTGTAGCTTTCTCTATACCAACTTCTCTGGCCTAGACTGCGAACGAATGTGTGATCGCTCGCCGGTTCTGTATGATGGTCAGCTATTGACCATGGGCAATCAGGATCAACGCTATAGTCGCGGTTATTTGATGGAGGTGCGTTTTAAGCGGAAAGTCAATGCGGACATCAGCACCGCTAGGAACACTTGGGATCGCATTAATAAGTTTCCCGTCTCGCCACCCAATAAGTTTATACTATTTGTTCAAGTCAAGTTTCCAAAAGCAACGCTACAGTAAGTTTTCATCTATTATAATAGAAAGCTAACCATATTGCTATCCTACTCATAGAAATCAGCAGGAGAATGCCATGTCTTTCTATTTGCCACGACGCACCTCTAGTTTCTCGGAAATATTTCTAACCCTGCGTAGGGATTCGTATGAATTGAATATTGAGGATTTCTATATTACCTGTAACATGGTCATGGGCACGCAATCGGCTCTATACGATCGTTCAGCCGTTAGGACCCTGGATGCCCTAGCCAATGAATCTAAAATGTAATGTAATTATATTCCCTGAAATGTTCCAAGTGCAAGAATGTTAATAAAAAATACAAGATTTGTGTGTAGTTGTTCGTTTGAGTTTATTTATTTAGCTTAGCCCAGAATAAAATACTTAATCGACTTGTGTTTTTTATTATATATATATATGTATGTAGGTACAATTTACATATGCTAGGTACACATATTGATAACAAAGCTATCAAGTTTGTTTTTAAAATTAATCAAAAAAAAATCTCACAAATGTACAAAATAAAACACAGATTTTGCTATAATCTTTTTGAAACATTTGTCTTTTCTTGTGGGTAAGTAAATAATTAAAGCCGCACATTACTTATATATATATATATATATAACATCTTTGGATAATACATAAATGATGGTGATTTTATTTTGAATTCTTTTTGATGTTGGTTTTATATTTTTTTCCATTTTTACTATAAGATCACAAGTTAACAAGGCAATGCCATTTAAAAATGTTTTAATTGCTAACTTCTTAGAATACTAGTTTGTAAATATTAGCGTCCACGATTTAAAGTTGTTGTTGTTGTTGTTTACTTTGTTGTGCTCACCGGCATTATAATTATAATTACAATTATAACCGATACCGATTTGTGCACCGGTCTATAAATATATATCTATATATGTATGGTGGTCATAGTATTAGGTAGGTCCTAGGTTGATATAGTCAGGAAAGTCTGAATGCTCAGCAGCAACAGCACTTTTTGCGTCTTGAGCGAATACAGAGTGAATTATTTAAAATTAATATATAGTATATATATAGAAATATAACAAAGCAAACTTCACTACTGTAGCTCTAGAATTGATGCCGTTATTTAAGGAATTTTCAATACTACTTAAGCGGTTAGCACAAATGATATACTATATATGTAAATAATAGATTAGCAAGTGGTGTCAATTAAGCTTTAAAAGGTGCAAAACATTTTTCATGTCGTATACAATAATACCTGTATAATAAAAGCTTAGGCAACTAATTAAAGGCTACAAAAAAAAAAAAAACGAAACAATAAAATGTTAATAAGCTTAGCATATTAAATGATTAAGACATGCAGCTAGTTATTAAGGCCAAAAAAAAAAAAAGGTTCTCGAATTAAAATTGTGCTACATAAGCGTTTTATCGCTGTGCTTGTGTATAGATGTGTGTGTGTGTGTGTGCGTGTGTGTGTGTGTGTGTGTGTGTGTGTGTGTGTGTATGTGTGTGTGTGAATGCTACTGCAACAGCTATTTAGAGGGATTACAATTCTGGGACTAGCTCACTTTAAGGTGCGTGGATCCTCACGCTGATACTTGGCGAAATCTAAGAATATTTCCTCCAATGTTGTCTGACTTATTGAGTAATCCTCGACGTTAAGATCATGACGATTGCGCTCCATAAGCCCAAAGATCTGTGACCATTTGATGCCATGCAATGGAATGTAAAAGGTCAGCATACCCTGATACTCCTCCCTACAAATTACAAATCATATTAAGTGCATTTCATTAAAAACATTGTGAATAAACTTACTGCAAAAGTGACTGAGGGAATTGTTGTTGGACAAACTCCTTGACTTTATCAATGTCCTGCTGTGCTAGCTGATTGGCCACCGTCATCTCATCCGAGTTGTGCCGATAACTGCTAGATCTGTAGAAAGTATTTATATAAATGATATTCCCACTCATGTTGCAAGCCTTTTAATACTCACTTGCGACGTGCCGTTCGCACATCATTGCTGCTGCCCACATAGGGCACTGGTGTGGATGCGAATTGGTCCTCGGAGCTATCCGCGTAAGCAATTGGCGTTGGTGCATAGCTGCCATCGGCTGACATGGGCGCAGCATCAATTGCATCATTTGAGTCAATCATTCGATTGATGATTCGGCTGCTGTTGCGCGCCAATGGTTGCCTGCGTGCATCCCGATTGCGTCGCACCTTTATTTTAAGTACTAGGCCTTTGGAGAATTTGTTCTTTAGATGCTGCGTGGAGCCAATGCACTTGAACTCGCCATTGACCATGATGGCCAGACGTGTGCACAAAGCCTCGCACTCTTCCATGCTGTGCGATGTGAGCACAATGGATTTGCCCGAGTCGCGTATGCGACACACAATGTTCCAGAGTTGACGTCGTGCAGCCGGATCCATGCCGGTGGTGGGTTCATCCAAGTAGATGACAGATGGTGTACCAATCACTGAGATGGCCGTACTCAGTTTGCGCTTATTGCCACCGCTGTAGGCATGCGTCTGTTTATCTATGTGCTTCATGAAACCAAATGATTTGGCCAGATCCTCCGACAACTGTTTGATTCGAGCCGGTTGAATGCCGCGCAGCAAACAGAATATCCTCAAGACTTCGCGGCCAGTGAGATCATCTAGCAGTGCATCGAATTGTGGACAATAGCCAATCTTATCATATATATTATTCATCTCCAACTCCAGGTTGAGACCCTGCACGTATGCAGAGCCCGATGTAATGCGCTCATCACCCGTCATCATTTTAAATGTGGTCGTCTTGCCAGCACCATTAACACCCAACAGACCAAAGCATTCGGTTCTATAAGAAAGAACAATGATTAATTATGATTTTGGATACGGAAATTGTGTTATTCTTACTCTTCCACACAAAGTGACACTTGATTGACGGCCAGAAAATTGCCATAATACTTTGTAACGCGATCCAGCACCAGATTTTTCGTTGACAATTCTGTAGATTTCATTTGTAGAATGCGTTCACGTTCGCTTTCCACATCGTCATCCAATGCCTCAACAGGAGGTGGTGGTTTTCTGCACATAACAAATGTTATCAAACCAAAACGAGTTAATTTGAAGCCAAACAATCCGACAATACAGCTGGTTTAATGAGAATACTTACATGGCTCGCCTGCTTATGCGATAGATAAGCTCATTGATAATGCCATATTCACCCACTACGATGATAAGGAAAAACACAATGGCGGTGACAATCATATAGACAGTTTCTGGTAGAACACCTGGCTCCTGCCAAGCAAAGTAACTTTTCAAGTCTGTTGCAAATAGTAAAGTTTAATTCAGCTTTCCAGCAGTAGTTAGGGGTAAGTACTTACTGCAACACTTGGGCACCAGCTCGCAGACTAGGATGGGTGGCAGACCGCTAACCTTTTCGCAGGCAGATCGTGTAGCCACATTGACGTAGGCCTTGTTGAGACCCATGGCAAGGGAGAAGTGTGGAAAGATGCGGAATATCCAGGAGAGTATATTCGCCGTGTCCCTTGTGTTGAAGAACTCGAATGACATGACAATGACAACAATGAACAGGGCCATGCCAGCAAATATATTTATAATCGAAATGCGTGCAAACCCGGTGGCTGGTTCCTTAAAGAACAGCGACACAATGTAGGTGAATGGTAGGACAGAACAACCAAAGATTAAGAGCAAGACAAAGTAACGGCTCAACTGGTCAAAAGTGCTAAAGCCCTCCTCCTGGAAACAGGCAATGGTGATGACAATAATCAATGCCGTCACCGTATAGGTGGCAAAGTCCCAGATGAACTGTGATAACCAAAATGTCCACACCCTAACGCCGCTAACGAACTGAAGCAGCTTGGCACGCGATTCGCGCTCCTTGATCAGGAACAGTATATAGATGGCGCTCACAAAGCACATACAGAAACACAGATTCGTTGCCAGCTGTGTGCCCAGATTGTTGCCCACATTCAGCTGCGTCAGCAGTGTTTGTGGCGTATATGGCAATGGCCAATTGGTAACACTTATTTCCGAACCATTTCCAATCAATTCACGTGCCATCGCATTGTGCACCAGGTTGACGGTCAGCGGTGCCGTATGCAGCGGCTGATTGTTGAGCCAGGCAATGATCTTATCATCGCCAATACTGGCAGCTGCCAGATAGCGTGAATTGATTCGCACCTGTATCGTCTTGCCCAGATCTAGTATGTAGCGATAGAAGGTCTTGTCCCCAGTGCTTTCGTATGTGTATTTGGGTCCAAACGATGTGGCTAACTTCTCGTAGTGATTGGCAATACCAGCGCTTACAGAGTTCTCGGTCAGGTTCTTAAAGCGTTCCATTACGGTAACCCCAACTGGATACTGTGGCAAGCCAATTGTTATTGCGGGCAGCTCGCGGAACGTGCCCTGTGTCCGTGTAATGAGCACGGTGATAATCACAAAGAATATGGGCATGATGTTCTGGATGATTAGAAGCAGTTTGTTGCGCCACGTGTACAGCATCTTCTTGAGCATCATGGCATGCCATTGGTTTAGGGACAGCTTCATTCCTTGCAAGGGACGTCGATTGTCGGAGAAAACGCCATCGGCTGCAAACAGATAATTGAGCTTATCAGAACATGGTCTAGAAACCAGAGATTCAGTTCAAACACTGCTTACATTGCATAGATTCATTGTCATCGTCATGATAGCCGGTGCCGCCGTTGAGCCTGTTGCTCAAATCCTTGTTGTTGCCATCGGCCGACTTCTCGGCACCCACTTTCATGAATACCTCTTCCATTGAGGTAATGCCAACGCCATAGCCATTCAAATGCATTTCCGCTGAGCGCTCCTCCAGTTCGCTAAACATTTCTTCAAACTTCTCGGAATAGCGATCGGGTAGCTGATATGACAGCTCTGTACCAATATCACTTTCGGGCTTCAATCCTGGTATATACTTGTTGAGCAGTTCCGTCACCTCGGCCGGCTTGCAGTCGTCTTTCTTAACGCAAATCTAGCAAAGATTGTAAAAAAAAAACCGATTAAAATCGTTTACTGATTTTTTTCTAGGCAAAAACTTACAAGTCTATAGCCAGAGCCGTAGTGCTTCTTGAGGAAAAAGGATGTACCATGACATTTGAGGTCACCATCGCACATGATGGCAATACGATCACCCAGCACATCGGCCTCGTCCATAAAGTGTGTGGTAAGCAGCAGGGTGCGACCCATCTTCTCCTGCTGCAGTAGATCCCATAGTTGACGTCGCGCAGATGGATCCATACCAGAGCTGGGCTCATCGCACAGCACAACCTTGGTGTCGCCGCAAAGAGCACAGCAAACGGACAGTTTGCGCTTCATGCCACCCGACAAGGTTGAGGACGGAGCATTGGCCTTGTTCTCCAGCTCAATCATTTTCAAATACTTATCCACCTCGTTTTCCACTGCCCGGCCCTTTAGTCCCTTCATGCGACTGAAGAAACGCAAGTGATTGGCCACGCTCATCTCATCGAAGAGCACATTGTGCTGCGGACAAATGCCGAGGGACATTCGTGCTCCTTCGATATTGCTACTTATATCGCTGCCATTGATAATGGCCGTGCCAGAGGTGGGTGGAAACATGCCCGTTAGCATGGATATGGTGGTGGTTTTGCCAGCTCCATTGTGGCCAAGTAGTACGGTTATCTCATCCTCAAACATGTTGATCGAAAGACCCTTGACAACCATTTTATCACCGAACTTTTTCTTCAGATTTCTCAATTGCAGACCAATGTGTTTGTCTTCCGGCTCAGTTTCAAAAGCGTTGGGATCACGCTGCGCCATACCATCATGTGGCATATCCTCTACGCCCATGTAACCTCTTTCGCCACACCAGAATGAGCGTGTAAAGGGGAAATTCCATTTTTTTGGCACACCAAAGTCACCCGGATGTATTTGTTCCACATACAAACAGATGAGCATGTAAAACACACACGAGATCAGCATCATGATTATAATATAGCCCATTGTTAGGGTATCATCAACATTGACCGGCGTAAACATGTTGCTCCACTGCAAGCCCTCGCCCGTTCCCTCGAATCCCAATATGAGCCGAACACCAAAGCCCATGGCCGTATTCGAAATGAGACTCCAGCCCAGCTTGGTAACCAATGTAAGCGATTGGTACGTGTTGATCGTAAACGAGAATGGGATGTAGGCAATGAACCAGATCAGACCCGTCACAGCAGCTGCTGTGCTGGCCTTCGAGAACAGCGTGGCCATCATGAAACAGAAACATATGCTGGCCAATATGTAGACAATCAGAAAGAAGAGTAGTGCCGAAAAGTCAGCATGGGTTAGGACAGCAACGTCATGACTCCAACGGATTTTCATTAGGATTGCAATCAGTATAGCCGAGATGGTCAACATGATGAATGATTTGACAAACCAAGCGGTCCAATGCAACCAATTGCTCATACCCATTATTTTCATTACCTCCTTTAGCTGTTTCTCCTTTTCGCTGGTAACGTACTAGGAAAAACCAATAACCAATTAAAACCAATCGCGATAAAAACAACCCTCCACTTACCTTGGTTATGTACGTGCAGGGATAGATGAAGCTTAGCAGGATGATCAATGACATAATACCGGAGAGACCCTGAAGCAGTGGATCGAATATAAAGGCGGGATACGGATATCGTTGCATAACCATTTCCGGCAGCGATGTAACCGTGGACTTCTGTCGTATAAAGGCCATGCTGAGAGCATTCTGCACGGGCAGAAAACCTTCACGCAAATAGCCCACCGGTATGCCACCATCCTCGTCTTCCAAGTTACGCGGTCCGGTCAGATCGATAATGGGAAAAAGTCGCATCGTCAGCCAGGTAAGGCCAATGTTCAGCGTTGTCGTTCGTAGCTCGGAGGGAAAGCGTAGGGTATATTCAAATTTCTCTGGCAGCTCACTAATATTGGCCATTGCCTCGTCAAACATAACGCCAGCAAAGGCTTTGTAGGCCACCACATCGTTCTCCAGCTGTGCGGCCGTATCGACGCCCATGTGGGTCATGTTCAAGCTATGTGCCGCTTCCTTCACCAGCTTGTCTAGCACCGGATTATTGGGTGAATAATACAGACTATAGATTGGCAATCCACCCGGATTGTACTTGCTCATGGAGTTGCTATACGTATAAAAGTTATTGCAATTAGTACGACAAACATGGGACAGTTTTTAGGGAACATATAGTGCTGTTAGTAACATATATCCATATATAGTTAAGAGTATTTATTTTGTATATAGTATAAAAAGATATGTACTTATTGTTGTGCGGCATTTTTTTTGTTTTTTGTTTTTTTGCTCTTGTTACAGTGTAATTGTGCATAGAGAAGTATAGGCTTAAGCACAATTGTATTGCTCTTGTTTAAATACGTGCAGTTAGTGCAACTACCAAACTAAATAGAAAAACCAACAAGCAGTGGTAAGCTAAACAAACCGTTTTAAAAGAAAAGAAAAAACACACATAGTTTGCCTTTTATCAGAGACCAAAACTTGGCTAGCTTTACTAGCAAAAATCTATTCACAAGCAACAAATCTTTTGACCTGTATGTTTTAAATTTAAAGACGGCATTGGAGTAAAACTCTGCAGACAAGCAAACTATTGATTGAAAAAGCTGAATTGCATTAAAGTTAATGATCTCTGATAGTTGGCGAAAAAACAACTGTTTTATATACCTTTGCAGAGTATAGAATTAGCGGGAAATTTTTGTAAGATATTCACTTTGCATGGGTATAAAATGTTCGGTTAACCGAAGGATGGATGTCTTTAAGATTCTTTATTGTTTATGTTACTTTTTTGGTTTTGATTGATGGTTTACCTCTTATTCTTTGATACTAGCAGGGAAAGGAGCGCGTGCATGCGACGCGAATTTTGCATAACATATCTGAAAGTTGTGTTGCATACAATACAAAATACTATATATAATAACATATATATCAAATGTACAAGGAGTTTTACAATAAGTATTGTTATATATAACTATATTTCAATACACATTACAGAATTGCTGATCCCGACAAAACTTCGTTTTAAACACTCGTTGTTGGAAGCAGGACTAGGAACTGGTTAAAAAGCATCTTAAGATATCCTTAAACTGGTTTTGTTGCATCCTTCTGTTGCAAAAAGGGAATTCTTCAAAAATTGTCACATACTCAATAGAGATGGAAGATATTTCTAGTTTTTGATATTTATTCTGGCACAAATGGATTAATTCGGACTACACTAACCTAGAGTTGTTGTAATATATATATATACTTAGAAGTATATTGTAGAAAAGTTTGAAAATTTTTAGTTCTTCCAAGTTTTTAGCGAATCTTCGAAGTAAACCGACGATAAATATAAATACCTAGCATATAACACATGGAAAATCGTTGTACAATAAGAAATATAAATAAAAGCTTGCCAAAATAATAACTAACAAGAAAAACATATGATAAAATTTGCATTTTCAATTAAAATTTTACTCAAATGATCAATTTCATTATAAATAATACAAGGGTATTAAGCTAATTATATATCATTTTGAATTTATAGAAACCGAAACGTTTCAGGTCGAGCTCAATAAGAAATTGAGACAATACTTTTGGATAACTTCAAGCCAAATACTTTTGCTTAGCATACTTCAAGGTTTGCTTTACTTTCAATATAAAGAGAGACAATGTAAGATATGCAATATGCTTACATTATTATGTACTTACAGATGTATGAAGTATATGAAGTCAATGAATCGGAGAATAGTAACTTTAAAATACAAGAAATTATTGTTGATAGCTGCGTGCGCTGTCACACAATGAAAAGTTTAACGAAATGAAAGAAAGGAAAATAGAAACTGGTACAAAACAAAACGTTCATATCGAGAGACATAAAACAAAATTTGTAACGCGCACTTGAAACTCAAACTTAAATAAAACCAAAAATATATAAAACAACTCAAAAGTTTGTGACAATATCAATAATATATATGTATGTTTATTGATTTTGAGGATTTGGCAAAGAACTTCCCTTGCATATCATATATATATATATTGATATTGATAATTTATAATCGATATGTAGACAAATTAAAACTTACTCGAAAACATCCAATGTGTTTAAAGGATATTCGCGATAATTGGATATATCCTTTTGCTCTGCCACCACCAGAGTACGAACCAAAACCAGCAGCAGGGAGAATACCGCTGGCAGGAACAGCTCGATGATTAATTGCCATTTGTGATTCCATTGGAGTAGCCAATTCTTCCACAGCAACAGCACAAATTTATCCCAGTTAGTAACTTTGGCCATATTGTACTAACTCGTCATATCCTGTCAACTTAGCTCAACTTTAACTTACTTCACATGCACTGTGACTCCAAGAAAACGCGTCTCAACTGCAATAAAATCGAAATCAATTTGATTAATGAGATCTTCTACGAGGAACTTCAAGCATTTGGGTTAATTGCCTGGGCAAATGTTAACATTACTAATAGAGCTATAACATATTGTTTTGATATTACCAAATTGAATGGTCGCGTGGAACAGAATTGGATAAACATATAACACTAAGTGTACTAATATATATAATCGAAATAGCTTTATACGTACAATTTAATCAGTATAATCGATTATTATTTTAGCTTTGTCTAGGCGTACAATTGCCATTATCTAAATTAGAAGCTAGCACGTGCTTAAAAGCCTTAGTGGCATGTATGTAGATGGATGACGTTGGCGATAAGGTTAGTTTAATAAAATTTGAACGATAGTCGATAAGATTAGCTGCAAATATAACAACTGTATGCAATATACACAAAATAAGTAGTCGGTCTTTAGTCTATAGCTGCTAAGGTATGCGTTGTTCTTTAAGATTCTTTTTGTGAGAAGAGATTCCCTTGGCATAGCAACCATTAAGTAGATACCCTCAAACGATTGCTTTGCTTTATCTTATATTATAGGTTGATGCCATGATAGGAACTTCTTATTCACTGGTGCATTGTTTTTTTTTTTTTTGGTAACCCTCTTTTTCACTGGTACCCTTCGCTAATTTCTAGCTCTTTTTTATATAAGTCAAGGTACCATCAGATAGGTATTTCCTTGACAAGCTTTCTTGCTTAAGCCAACTTAATTGCATTGCACAAGTTAAAAATATAAGCATAAACTCAACTGCTTGTGACTGGACGAACCTTTAGACTCTCTGGTCAAATCCCAATAAAACATGTTATTGGATAACCAATGCACCAGTTCGTTGGTAGGATTGTCATATCAAAACAATTAACTAATTTGTTGTATAAACAAAACTAGCATTTATTGAAATTAACATTGGGTTTGACAGACTATGATTAGATAAGTCTATCAATAGATTTAATGTATGTCTCACAAATTTCGCATAAAAAGTGCTAATTAAATGATAATATTGCCTTAACACTCAAGATTAAGATTAGTAGCAAACGCTTATCATGATTTCTTCACAACATACAGTACGAAAATGCTTGTTTCATGTCACCTGTCTACCTGTGCCCCTGTGTACACATTGTAAGATACCTTTGGCTTTATGATAGCTTAACAACTGTCAGATACATTGCCAAGCAGGAAGTACAGCAACAGGAAATGTAGAAAATATTTGTACACAAGACAGCGAAAGGAATGCAAAAATCATGAGAGAATTTTACTAAGGTAAGCCAAAAGTAAGAAGAAGCCGCAAATGTGAAGGACAGAGCCTTAGGCTTCGATTATAATCATAGGATTCATATTTATCTTCGATTTCATTGGCTAAGTTACCATGTTACCAAGTTTTTTAATTTGTTCACCAATTTTCACAATTTTTCAGCACTGAACACTTACCACCACGTATGACAACTAATTTGCCAACACGATGTGAACAAGAAAATCACAATTCTTTTGCACAATATATTTGTGTTTTTTTTTTTTTGTTTGACTAAGTCAACAGCACGAAGAAGAAAAAAAAATTGATTATAAAGAAGAGGCCGCCCAACCGCTCGGCCGTGGCTATTGTTTGAAACTAAGTTAACAGTAAAACGAGAAACGTATTCATTGATTGTTCCGCAATAAATACACTCACATAATCTATATAAAATAATAGCACAAAAATAACGCATATGACTTTTATTGCCATTGGCCTTTACGTATGTCGCTGAACATGAAAACTGGCGATATTGGCTAAAACAAAAAAAATGATAAGCGACACAAGAAGACGCTTATTATGTCTGAAGTGGTCTTGTAGAGTTGGTGTAAATGCCATTTAATGGTGATAAATATGGTAACACGAAGCACCCTGTAAGAGTTACGATTTACATATGCTTGAATAAACCTGTACAGTAAAGCCAGTAAAGTGAAGCAAGTAGAACAAATTCGACTTATCTGTGCAGTTTTATAACATCAGATAGACAGGAATCGAATATATTAGATAAAAACAAACATAAATTCCCAATGCATACATGCCAAAAAAAAAATAGGAAAAACGAAAACTATTGTTTTACGATTAACACATGGATAAGTTAGTTATCTTTTATATTTATGCACATGTTGAACAAACAATTCGAATTTGCCGCAAAAGGGCGAAGAACTTTTACAAGTTTTACTTGATGACTATTTGAAACATCAGTACATACATATGGATATATATGTATCTAGAATAGAACTAAGACAGCACTATGAAAATCTTTTGCGAAATGTTAAGCACTTCCTAAGTACAGTTAAGTCTGAAGTGGTATATATTTATGAGTTGTGTGTTAGCCCATGCAAATATCCCTGACATTCAAGGTTTTTGTTCTAGGAATTTGCTTACGCATTGATAAGGTTCGCTTATCTATTCGAAAATAACTAAAACAATTACAATTTACTTAATGTTCTAACTAATCATAACAATATACTATATCATTCAGACAGTAGCATTCCGTTAAATATTTTGTTTTTAACTTTGAGAAATCTAAAAGGAACTTAAGATGAAGGTTTTAGATGATAACTCAACCCACTTTTGAGAATGATAACTCATAAAAACAATGAGTTTCAAGAATCTAGAACCTGAAACTATATGATTCATTGCTTGTAAAGTCCCGTACTTGTTGTCTGGTTAAACGGGTTGAGTTATCGAATGAGTCATTTGTCTGCGGCAAAGCTAATAATTAAACTCATTCTAATATAATCAAATTGTTATGGTTTATGAGTGACAGATAAGACTGTGTTAAAAAAATATTTATTACATTTAAAATAACATAGTTTCGTGCTAGGCCCCGGTTTGAATCAGTCTTGTTGAATTTATAACACAATTAGGATTCATTAAGGTATTAAAGACATCCATATTAAGTTTATCGACCCTAGTTATTACAACATTATATGTATAAAGAAATAAATTGCGGTTCGTATCGCGCTAAAAGTCTTAAAGGATTTTTTTTAATGCCTGTCGAAACGGTCAAAAAGATTATTATAAGCGGATTTCATGAAGGTAAGTCGGAAATGTTTCATTGTAGGTTTTTGTTAGCAAAAACTTGAGGCTTATACTGTCGCTGCTTCTGTTCAACCAATACTGAATCCATTACGTACATCATGGTGTAATAAAAAAATATGTGTAAGAGGTCGACCATGAAATTCATTTCTATATCCTCAAGCAATTATGTTCAAAATGTACTTTCTACGTTGATTACCCATCGTCGTATTACCTAATCGTCAATTTGGCTAAACACCCTATACAAATATACAAATATATATATGTAAATTAGATTTTATCGTTATGCTACGAACTCACCAACAACACTTTGGGCTTCTCTAATTGCGATCGTCAATTCAATTTGTTGCCATTTCGTTTGGAGCCACGTGACGTCAGAAGTCAAACGCCGACACTTAAATGTGTTGTATGAAAGCTATAACCAATATGCCAGGTCAGCCACTGCGTCATCCGACTCGTGTCTAGGTTATTGTTTCACTTATTTCTCAGTAATATACACATGCCTACATACATACAAAACAAGTCAATGCGTGTGTGTGTGTGTGTAAGTGTTTGAATGAGTAATTATTTGTTGTACTTGATGTTTAATAGCTGTTAAATAATTATTTTAAGAGTTAAGGCCCATTTGTTGGTAATTCGATTGCTAGTTGATTATATTTAACATTTTTCGCTATGTCATGATGATAAGTGTGTGGGGCAAGCCGTTTGTACTTAGAACCAGATTACAAGTACATTCACATGTACCCATGTACCCATATTATACCCATATGTACCCACTATATTACTCAAAAGAAAAGAAGAAAAAAAAGTATAGCGAGTACATACTGAATGTAGAGGGAAACATGAGCAGCTTTTCGATTTGTTATCTTTATTTACTAGCTATCGGAATGGAGCGGAGCACCTTGCTTCAAGTGCATCCATGTGCATTGCACGAGCCCTAGCCAAAAGGGGGTCCCGTTAATCGCAATCGTTATGTTGCCAATAAAAGTATATTTAGCAGATATCCCTCTAAACAAGTCAAGTTCATGCTATGATTACCTTAACCGTGACTTTTGACCTTATGCCAAAAGAATATTTGCTGTACTTTGGAAGAAGAAATAGTGGTAAATGAGAAATGTGAAGTCCAAGTTCCACTGGGCTATTTCTAAATACGTATTTCCATTTCTACACTATTGTTTATATGCATTCATACACATATATACATACATATATATATATATATATATATTTAAAGATAGATATATGTTTATTTGTATGCATGTATGCGTATATTTATGGCATATTGCAAAGTTATCTCACTTTTGTGTTTTGCGTCTAATATTTTTTATTTGCGCGTTTCTATGTCTGGCCGTTTTGTCAATCATTGGTTTATCAAGCCCTTTGTTTGTGTTCAGCCCATAAGCCAATGTGCATGCATGCAGATATTGTTGTTTTATTAGAATAATAAAAACTTAACAAGTAGCTATGAAGTGTTTTTTATTTTTTTGCCAATTCTCGTTGTCGGCCTCAACAGCTGTGCGCTACACACACACACACACACACACAGCACATGTGTACACACAAAACGACTTAGAAAAAAATAGGCAAAAAAAAATAGCATGTTCACCATAATTAATACTTTTTTTTTATAATGTTTGTTGCCCGCGTACAATAGGAAACCAGCTTTCAGCAATAACTAAAAGCACAAAAAGCACGCGCACAATCAAATTTAGCCAAGAGACGAGTATGTTACAAGCAAACGGTGACCGAACACAACACAAAACATATGCAGTTAGGGTTCGGCTGTGCGTGTTTACAACTATGAACGTCAGCTGGTAGCGTGAGTGTTCTATTCTAACAACTATCGTCTATCGGCCACACAGTGTGACCACATATCTTAACTATAAATATTTAAAGCGCAACTTTCAAAATTGGCAATTGACCAATTAAAAATTTAAATTGATGAGTGAAAAAAAACCAACGAAAAAAAATATATCTCAAACATTAACTCCGAAGCAGCTGTGTTGGTCGAACGCTTAACGACAATGTACTGAATGAAATGAATGTTAAATGATGATTTGTTGTTTGCACGCTTGCATGCCCATATGACGAATGTCGTCAAATTCCCAGTCAAAATAAGAAAGTTTGTTTTTAAATGGGTCAAAGCGTATTCAGTTCATTAAATTTTCAACTTGCACGTGTTTCAATATTTGTTAGCTCAAGGTAATACCCAAAGTCAAAGCCATTGACGTTTAAATATTCATAAGCTCAGGTCAACGTATTCCTCGCTAGCAATTGGTAGCAGGAGTCGTCCAGTCGAGAGTGATAGACTTCAAAATGATCTATATATATACATATATGTATATACTGCATGTTGTTCATAAGTTGAGTTCAACCGTACCTAATGCCATGGAAACCATCGATCGAAAAATTGAAATTCTTGCAAACTTTTCAATACAATGCCTAAAATACTTGAGCAAATTAATTGCCCTTACTTACCTGAAAATATGCATATGTAGCTAATATACAAGTCATGGAACTTTCGTTTGCAATAACGATAATTGTCATTCATAATTACCTTGGACACAAGACAATGCCCGGTGACATGTCCTTTGGGTGGACATTTAGGTTCACAACATGCCATTTAACACGTCAGTGAAAAGTAACACACACACACACGTCTTAGCATGTCTACGTGTGTTGTAATGACTAGGTGTTTTAGTAAAGTTAAAACCTTTTATTGTTGTTAAATTGTTTTGTGTACAGCATTGTCCCATAACACACACACAGTTGTTATTATGGTCAACAATCGCACTTGAATTAGAAATGAATTACAGAATATGTAAAGTATGTATATTTATGTAAGAATGGTTAAGATTCAAGTTCCAGCGTGCTTTGCGTAATGGGCCAATGTGCTGGTTGTGGATCATTGCACAGCAGCATTGCCATCATCACTTTCAGTCATGCGACGTTTGAGCTCAGAGCGCGTCTCCTGGACCTGGGCAATGACCACATTCATGCTTGCCTGATATATGCAATAATCGAGAACATTCAGGCGCACCTTGTTCTTTTCCATGGCACCATAGAGAAACGAGTAGACTATGTGGCCCACAGGTATATAATACTTGAACCAACTATGCAAATGTGAGCTAAAGTGAAGGTGAGCTTATAGAGCAATGCTGTACCAAACTGTGTACCAAATGAGATATAAGCTAACAGCCGATAGATGGCGTTGGCCATTCTACTTACACCAATTCCGATTTATCATGTAGAAAGTTAACAAAACGCGCCAAATTGTCAACATCCTTGGATAGACTATAAGCAAGCAACATGAGTTTAAAAACAATTTCACTAATTTCAAATATTATAACAACATACTTGGCCTCTGATTCCTTAAGGGTGGTGCCATCACGTACCAAACGCACCTCCAAATAGAAACCATGGCTGTACTTATAACGCAAATATTGCATACTGCCAATGGCAAGCATTTCACTATTCTGAAAGAGTATAATATAGTCGGCCAGCACCTTGCACTCCAGCTCATCGTTGGTGGAGAATATGATTGTCTTGCCACAGTAGCGTAAATAACGCAAAATATTCCAAATCTCTCGTCTCGTCGTCGCCGGCATACCACGTGTGGGCTCATCCAATATAAAGATCTTATTGTAGGCCACCAATGAAAGTGCAACGTCCAGCTTGCGACGCTTCTCCGGCGTCAGGGAGCCACACTTGCGATGCATCCAGCCGGACATGTTGAACATCAGGCAAAGATCATGCATTTTCTCGCTTATCTTTTTCGATTGGACGCCACGTATCATACACAATAGGCGTATGTGCTCGCGCGGCGTCAAATCGTCGAGAAGACCATTTTTCTGTGGACAATAGCCGACATAGCCGAGTATGGTGTCCAGATCGTATTTAAAGTCTAAGCCACGTACATAGATCTCACCAAAGGCGAAACCATCGATGCCAACCAGTTGACGTATCAAATGACTTTTGCCCGCATTGCGTGGCCCAAAGATGCCCATGCTCATGTATCTGGGCACAAAACAAGTTGGAACTAAGTTAAATGTGGCAATAAGACAATGTTTTAACCTACTTGTTAAGCGCAAATGAGATCGTATTAACCTTGTTGCCCTTTGGCGGTATGCTGGCCTCAACCTGATCGACCAAGAACACAGATTGCTTGCACTTACTCATATCAGCCTCGGCGATCTTTTGTTTAACATCCGCCACGTCACCATCATCGAATTCATAGGTTGCCGTACGCATATGGTGTAGACTATAAACATACATAAAAGTTACTCCTTACGGCAATCAAAACTTATTTACTTACTCCTTGGACGAATGAAACTTCTTCTCCTTGCGATGCAATTCAATCCAGAATATCAGAAGTAGCGCAATGGAAGCCGACAGCAACATGAACGTCAGGGCGGGTAGAATACCAGGATTAGCCCATTTGAAGTAGGTATCGACTGTGTGGTGATTAATTAGGAAGCTAACATGGCTGAGAACATAACTACTTACAATCACAATGGGGCACCTTCTCCTTCATGTTTTCAATCGTACAACCTTTGAGGGACAAACACTTGGTCTTGCACAGATACATCTCCAGGCTATGGATGTAGACGTTGCTGATGCCATCGAGGAGTGCAAAACCGGGCGACATACAGGCGCCATAGTAGAAGATAATATTACTATTGGCCACATCCCAGTATGTGATGTAGAGCACCAGACCCATAATGCTTTGAATGACCACGGAGGAGAGGAAGGCGCGTATGATTGAAGTGTTGACAAACATGGATATCACATATGTGATGGGCAGACCGGCAAAGCCATAGAAGGTCAGGAGCAGTAGGAGTAGCAAATTCTCAATGGTATCGAAATCAGCCACTTTCGTACAGACAATAATAATAATAATGATAATAGAATAAATAAAGTAGGTGAAAAAATCCCAGAGAAGATTTACACCCCAATAAATCTGCAAACGTAGGCCAGCCATTATCTGCAGGATGCGCATCTGAGATAAGTGCTCCTCCACCAGGGGTATGATAAAGACCGAGACGACCAAAGGAAGAACACAACCAATGGCCAAGGGGGCATTAATATGGGCTATCTCATTGTCCAACAAATTGATCTTAAACATCAGAGGTGTGGGCATCGGTTGATTATCCACCAGGGTCATAAACTCTGTGTTATTCGGATACGTTAATCTGAGTGTGTTTTTAGGTTAATCATTGAAACAGTTAGACAACACAGCAATACTCACTGTAATATGATGTTGTGCAATAAGTTAAGTACCATCGGTGCCGAATGAAATGTTGCCTGACTAATGTACCCGTTCATGATTTGATCACCGTTCTGTTCAACGGCACCCAAACTTTGCAGTTCCGCCTTGGTGGTCAGATCATCCTTGTACTTGCTCTGCTCGCAGGAAAATGAGCTCGGTTCAAAGGTGCGCGACAGGACATTGGCCTTCTTGTAGGTTGGTACTTTGGCTAGATGTTTTATGGATATGTAGCCACATTTCTTTATATTCGGTATGCTATTCAATTGGTGCGTTGTGCCCTTGAAGCCCAAATGCATGATGTTCTTGTGCACTTCTCGCACATCCAGCACCATGGCTAGCCGTGTTATAATCACAATTAGTATCAAACTGGTAAATATCATTATAACGGGCCATACATTGGGTGCCGAATGTATCATCTTTTTGTAGAACATTGCACGAACTTGTTGCTTACGCAGCTTCTTCCTTGACAGCACCGTAAATTGAAAGTTTTGCGCTAAACAAATTGCAAACAAACAAATCTATCCTATTTAGTTTTCTTACTTTTAAATCATTCTACTTACTGACATCGGGTATAAATTGTTTACGTAAGCGAAACGATGTTACTAATTTCATATAGATATCCGACATCTCAGAGCCCACAACACGTATATTCTCAATGCCCAACTTCTTGCGATCGTTCTCCAAGTGTATTAGCATCTTTTGTAGACGTGACCTATATTCGGCCTCTATTTTGTAGGTTAATGTATCACCGATTTCATTTTCCGGCTCAACGCTCGGTATGTAATCGCATATAAAATCGGTTATTGGTGCATCTGGGACATGTGGTTTCTTGATAAGAACCTGTTCGAAAACTCAATTAAAACTTGTATTACTGTAAAGATTTCTTTGAGGACTTACCAGCTCGACGCAATTGCTGAACTTGGCACGCAGAAAGAAGGGTGTACCGCTCGCCTCCAAAACACCCATGCTAAAGAATCCAATCCGATCGGCGACCGTCTCTGTTTCATCAATGCTGTAAGTGGCAATGACAAAGGCACGCCCCTCCTTCTCCAAGGCAATAATGTTCCAAAATATCTGTGCCTCACGAGACGTTAGATCCTGCGTTGGCTCCTCGAACACTATGACCCTGGTACCGCCGGCCATGGCACAGCAAAGGGCGACCAAACGACGTTCCCCATACGATAGCTTGCCAATCCGTGTGCGACGATGATCAACATGGGCTTCAAGCAGATCAACCCACTTTTTACGCTCCATAATGTAACGATCAACATGATCGCTATCGAACTTCAGACGTACATGATAATCAATGGTCTGCTCGATGGTCAGATGAGCACACAGGCCATTCTCTACGCTGCGAAAATCTACATGCCTGCGATGACGTTTTATATCGTCAAACAGTTTCTCACCCATGTAATAGACTGAGCCGCGTGCCGCAAACTTGAGGCCACAAATGACACGCAGAAGAGTCAACTTGCCCGAACCAATGTGACCCAATAGCACATAGACCTCACCGCTATAGATGCGCATGGAGATATTCTTGAGTATCTTGCGCTCCGATGTGCGATGCGTTGTGTAGACATGCTGCAAACGTATCAACTCCTTGCTACCCACATCGCCAAACTCAAAATTGTGCCAGCTGGGCGTGCGACCTAAATGGGCAATGGTAAAGTCAATGGGCGCATCCTTGCGCTGCTTGCCAAAGACGACTCGACGGCTAAGCAGTCGTCCTGGCAACCGCCGCTGCAATAGGGTTAGGAAAATAAAGTAAAGTATAGTGCAGGCAAGGGCGGATAGGTATAGGGCCATAATGTCCACAGGGTCTATAGTTTTCGGTTCAATGATGAGGCGATGAAACAATTGCATGCCGAACGGTATCTGATTGCTAAAGAATATTATCAGTATGAAGAACACATAGTTCCCATGTACGTCCCAGTAACGTTTGAGGATCACACCAAAGACCGCATAATTAAAGAGCCAAATAATGATTGTGAAGAGCGTTGCGTTGATGGCATTTCTAAAGATTTTGGCTATCACAATGGCCGTTACAATTAGTTCAATGGTAAAAATCAATACAAATAGGATCATTAGGAACAATGTTAGGCCCGAAAAGTCCTGATCCGCCAGCGTCCAATAAACCTAGAAACCAAACCCAAAACTAAATCATTTATACTTATATACCCAAGATGGTAAAATACTTACAAATATGGCAATCATTATGACCAGACCCACGATCACCAGACGTATGCCCAACACAATAAATATGCATAAATATTGCCTTACAAACGAATAGCCGTAGTGCCATTGATGCGTCGTAACATTATCCTTAAATTGACTAGCAAGATTCTAAAAATAAACAAATTAATGTCTATGAAATCGATTGGTATTATTTGACCGTACTCACCCGTATAATATTAATAAACGGTAACAAATAGAGGAAGTTGAATAGAAACGCTGGTACAACGTATACGTTCATTGTGGCGCAACGTTCATCAGCAACTTGCTTGCGAACATTGAAAACTTCGACACTGGGTTCGGGGAATTTCGATGGGAATTTCATACGCAACATGTGAAGCCATTCGGAAAATATTTGATGCTGCAACTGCAGGAAACCTTCACGAATGTAAATATCTTGATTTGTATCCGGATCCTTGACATTGTCACGCTTTCGACTTATCACACCGGAACAGCGTGTCAGCCATAGACGATCTTCGGTGAGGAATGGAGTCACGGTGCGGAATTCGCTGGGAAAACGTATGGATATTGAAAGTATTGACGGCGGTTTTTCATCGTTCTTGTCAATGTTCTCGAACACAACGGCAGCCATGGTGGTACGCTCATCAAATTGATTTTGCATTACATCTGGATCCTCATAGGGAATGGTTCCATTCATTTCTAACCTTTTAACCACATTCTCAACGACTGCATCCACAAACTTCGTTTTGGGTGAGTAGGCTAGCATGTACTTGGTTTGTTCGCGTTTTGAGTTAGCCATTCCTCTGTTAGTTTTATTTGGATGCGATTAAATGCACATCGAGTTATGAGTTTATAAAGTCAAGCTTACGTGAGTATACTGATATCATCCATTTTGTGGGATACAACGCTGCCATCTCCTTCGTAGTCTTCTTTATACAGTAATCCTTTTGATTGTGCAATGGGATGGGCTAGTATCGCAATTAGTATTAATAATATAACAATGCATTCAAATGTAGTGCGCCTCCAAAGTGCCAATTCGATTTGTAAATTGTGTTTGAATAGCAAGCCAAATGTTGCTGGCATCTTGATATTGCCTTTTCTATTTCTATTTTATATTAAAAATCGAGCAGCTTGATCTATAAGTACATCTGCAAGCCACTCACCACTTATTTATAAATTTCTGAGCACATGTTTAGCAAAACAATTCTTGTGTAAGTAACGTTTGTAATTCTTGACAACAAACGCACTGATTTCATGCTTAATTAATCACGCATTTAAATAACGAACGGACGATTTCAACGGCCGAGACCAATTATGCGCACTAATCGATGTCATCAACAAATCGCAATGATGCAATTGGCGCACATAAGTACTCGATACTTATTTCGATCAGGCACAACAGGTTTTAACAAATTACAACTGAGAAGTTTTTAGTTGATAATTGTTAAATGCAGACAATAGACAATGGTATTTTTCGTTAAGCGGTTTTTAGCTAAATCTGCAACCAATTATTAGTTCTTTTATTTTGGGCAACTTATTTACAAATTGTACTCATAACTATCGATATATATTCTAAGCATAGCTGTATCATCACAACACATATTAACTTTAGACTTGCCGAGTCATAATCAAAGTTGCCAATTTGTGAGGAAGCATCGGGCCAAATCCTTAGCTACAAATTCTTTGCTGTAGACTTAAGTGGCAGAATTCTATAAAAAAATAAAAACTCCTTGCTTGAAAAGAAGCAAAATGACCGTCACAAATCGGGTAAGCCAATACAAACAGAAGTTAAACTGGCAACTAGTTATAATAATATATGCAAAAAAAATACTTGCAGATGGATACCGAGGCGGCTTACCAAAAAGGTGAGGGCTTCCGCTCATATTACATACAAAAGATCGAAGAACTGCAGCTTATTGTGGCCGAAAAGAGCCAAAATTTGCGTCGCTTGCAGGCACAGCGCAACGAGCTGAATGCCAAAGGTAAGAAGAGGAAGAAATGCAAAGAAAAAAAACACAAGCAGTGAGTAAATTTCAAAAATGTTATGCATATATTTTTAGTGCGTATGCTACGCGAGGAGCTGCAACTGTTGCAGGAACAGGGCAGCTATGTTGGTGAGGTTGTCAAGCCGATGGACAAGAAGAAGGTGCTGGTTAAGGTGCATCCCGAAGGCAAATTCGTTGTCGATTTAGACAAAAATATTGATATTAACGATGTTACACCAAATTGCCGTGTCGCACTACGCAACGAAAGCTACACACTACACAAGATCTTGCCCAACAAAGTGGATCCGCTAGTGTCCCTGATGATGGTTGAAAAAGTGCCCGACTCAACATACGAAATGGTTGGCGGTTTGGATAAACAAATCAAAGAAATCAAGGAGGTTATCGAGCTGCCCGTCAAGCATCCCGAACTGTTCGATGCTTTGGGTATTGCTCAGCCAAAGGGTGTGCTGCTGTACGGCCCACCCGGCACTGGTAAAACATTGCTTGCTCGTGCGGTTGCCCATCACACCGAGTGCACATTCATACGTGTCTCTGGCTCCGAACTGGTGCAAAAGTTCATCGGCGAAGGCTCACGCATGGTGCGCGAACTCTTTGTGATGGCCCGCGAGCATGCGCCATCAATTATTTTCATGGATGAAATTGATTCGATCGGCTCGTCGCGTATTGAGTCTGGTTCGGGTGGTGACTCTGAGGTGCAGCGCACTATGCTGGAGTTACTCAATCAGCTGGATGGCTTTGAGGCCACCAAAAACATCAAAGTCATCATGGCCACCAATCGTATCGATATTCTGGATCCAGCCTTGTTGCGTCCTGGACGCATTGATCGCAAGATTGAGTTCCCACCACCAAATGAGGAGGCACGTCTGGACATTCTGAAGATTCATTCCCGCAAAATGAATCTAACGCGTGGCATTAATCTGCGCAAGATTGCCGAACTGATGCCAGGTGCATCGGGTGCCGAGGTTAAGGGCGTCTGCACTGAGGCTGGCATGTATGCGCTGCGCGAGCGTCGTGTCCATGTTACCCAGGAAGACTTTGAGATGGCCGTGGCCAAGGTGATGCAGAAGGACTCCGAGAAGAACATGTCCATCAAGAAGCTGTGGAAATAAACCTCACTTACAAAATACACACACATCCACACACACACACACAAACACAAATAATTATATATTACACATATACGATTAACATTTAATTTCATTACAAACAATTTATAAAGAAAAAGTGGTTTTTTTTTTTAATTGTTCGGTTTTAGTTAAGTTAACCTTTGCGCAGCTGTAGCTCCGCTTTAAGCGTAGCACAAATCTGCTCATCATCAGCAACATCGATACAGTTCTGACCATCGGCGTCCAGCAGCTCTAGATCTGCATTTAACGATAACAAACAACGCAACGCCTCTACATGACCACAGCTGGCGGCATAGTGCAATGGTGTCTGCTGCTCCGCATCGCGCTGATTCACATCGGCGCCAGACTTGACCAGGTACTCAATAATCGCGATGGCATTACGATCGGCTGCCCAATGCAACAATGCCATGCCCTGCTCATCAAATTCCACCAGATCCTTGGGCTTTAAATTGGCTTGCAAACGTTGCAAATTGTTCTCCTTGACATGATCGAACAGTGTCTTTTGATGCTCCAGCTTGCTTGCCTCCACGGGCATCGCTTCAATGGAGTGCACCACCCAACCACTTGGCCTGCCACCGCTGCCACTGCCACCTTTTGGTTTGTTCTCCTTGTCCAGGCAGTTGGGATCTAGCTGCGAAACTTTCTTGGTATAAGCTCGTTGTGCGTCTGATCTGCTCATATCGCCCAACTCTTTCCAGGAACTCCATTTGCTGCGCGCCTTCATTTGTAGGAATGCAGGTCGCGGCGTGCTGCAAACACCTTCTGTGGCCTGTTTGTAGAGTGCATATAATTCGAGCAGATCGCTCTCATTGTAGACATTGGCATTGCGCGTTACATGGGCTGTTGCTAATGCGAAATGTTTTTCATAATCCCCTGGTTGCTCCTCCTCCTCGTCATAGTCAATATCCAAATCACTATCCGACATGTTAAATGCTAACTAACTTTTGTCTTATGTGTATAAATGTATGTGTGTAACTGTGTGTGTGTGTGAATGCGTGTTTGATGTGTTTTGTGTGTATGAGCTTTATGACTTTTGTATGTTTAGGTAATTGCCCTCCAATATGTGCTTTTGTTCGTTCTCAATTTTTTCGAGCGCCTGCAAGCTGTTGAAGCTCACAAAGCCGTAGCCCTTGGAGCAACCGGTCTTGCGGTCAAAGATAACGTTGGCGTTAAGTACGCGTCCGAATTCCTTGAAATAGCCGCGCAACTCCTGATGGCCCACTGTCCAAGGTAAATTTCCCACAAAAATGCGGTGAACTGATTTTCCAACTTTTGCTACTGCGGTTGCCATGTGTACAGACAGTTTCTCACACCCTTTTTCTCTCCCTTTGTGTGTTTTTAGCGCCTGCAAATCGTTCAATGTTTCACATTAATTAACTATTTATTTTTATTACAATTTCCATCTCACCTGCTTTGGCGTTGCGTAAATGTACGTATGTATGTGTGTAATGTATCGGCAAACGTATTTGTCACTGCTGTTTGGCGTCAAACTAACCTCAAAGTCGTAAACATTGCAGCTCTAATATTGCATTGAGCGATATATTTGTTATCGATGATTACATTTCGATTACATCTGCGTGCCAATAGCTGAATGCCCTGGACAATACAATTATGTTAATGAGGTATTTTGGGTTTTTAATTCAATTTGCTTGCTGGCTTGTGTTTAGTAAAGAATATTTACAAAACCAATCAGGATTTTATTTACTTATGCTAATGACAATCAAATTTAGTTGTTGTTAAATTGTATTCCAATTAACTTATAACAGATATGCCATATTAATACCTATTCTTGCATTGCAATCACTATGTACATACATTTTATTGCAACGTCATTTGTTAACGGGTTTTATTCGCCAACGGTAGTTAAGCTAAAGAAATTGTGTTGTGATTTATATCAAGCTACCAACTTTAAAATGTTATCCGCAGCAATCCTGTTGATCTTCCGCACTATGCAATCATACAGGTGGTATCATAGCTTTACCAAACAAAATATTGCATTTTCTTTTGCGTTTCTGCTTTCTTCCATTCTGTCATTCCGTGTGCTTGCTGTAGGTGTTTGCTGTTGCCAATCCGGGCTTTTCAAAGGTACTTAAAACCGTTTTTAAATTGCTGTAATCTTAATTTAAGTTAGTTAATTAGTTTAGCTTTGCTAGCTATTTTATTGGCGCGACTTTTGAAATAAAAAAAGAAATTTTGGTGTATCATAATTAACGTTTGTTATTGTGTTTTATGTTCCCTCTGTCATTTTATTTAATTTACGATATATTATATTAGTTGTTCTTTTTCTTTGTTAACAAATTTGTTTTAAGATACACTCTACTTACAACTAGCAACATCGCATACATATTTAATGAATAAACAAATTCATTTACAATACAATACAAAACGAAATTTAATTGGCGAAAGCTAGGGATGTTTTTTTTTTCTTGTTTGTTTTGCTTAATTATTAAATTTTTGTTGTAAGCAATTTTTTTTATTTGTTTAAACAGTGTCAATAAATAACTATGGAAGCGATTGGTTTCTCTCTGTTCTTTGTTTTGTTTCGTTTTTTTTTAATTTAATTTAATTTAATTTAATTTAACTTTAATCAGCCAATAATGAAAATTGTTGTATTTGAAATGTTTTGCGATAAAAATTGCTACGATTTGTCTGTTAACGTTTATCATTAAACTTATTTAATTTAATTATGTGTAAGTATATGATTTGGCGCTCATTCTATTCAACTTTCTTCTCATTTATGTGGTATTATTATTTATTTATTTTTTAATTTTTTTGGAAAACTCTAGATCCAAAGCGTGTTGTGCTACGACTCTATCGTGGCTTTATTTCCTTTTGCTTTGCCCTCACAAATACAAATGAAATGAATTTTTTGTTAATGCTTTTATAGTTATCATTGTCTTATTTAAGTTTAAATACAAATATAATACGCGTTTAGCGCCTTGGGCCTGCATGTCTGCCAGATTGAGCTTAAGAGTTAACTTAATCCATTTATTTTTTCTGCTTCAATTTATTTTATTACAAATACATACTTAGTTTATTTAGTTTGCGTTTTATATCGACAGATTAACGAATCCAGCAAAAACAAAAACTTTTAAAGGTTTAGGCAAATATAAAAACATATATATTATGTCTGTTTCTGTATAAAGTATATAAAGAAAGTTTTTATCCTTGCGTGTAAATATAAAACAATTTTTTTGTTGCCCATTTCTGTGTTTTTGTTTTTTTTTTTTTTTTTAATAATATTAATAATAATAATAATTATAATATAATTACAACAAACTATATCTAACATAAATATATATATAATGTGTATATATAAATGTGTGTATGTGTTCCAATTGTCTTAGCTTACATGTTTATGATATATAAACTTGTTTTACTTTCTGACTTGTATCTCTAGAAACATTTTCCACTCTCTCTCTCTCTCTCTCTCTCTTTTCTGCATTATAGTACAAATTGTATAGGTTTCTTCTTTTCTTGCACGTACACGAAAAATATATGTATATATATATGAATGCTTTTAAATAGCTATAATAATCATAGTAATAAAGATGGAAAATATACTCGTTTTCTTTGAAATTGTAAACAAAAAAATATATATATATATATATTTATATATATATTAATAAATTTAAACACCCGCGCTCCTAGTACATTCCTATTTTTGCCTATTACTTAACATATAATCGTACTGAACAAAATTCGTTTATGTGTCACAGCACCACCAATCAATTTGTTAATAATAATTATATAAATTGTTTGCTTGTTAAACATTAAATGTGTATTTTGTGTATTGTGTGTGTGTTTGTTAGTTTTGAACGCCTATTGCTTTATTGCATGAGCTATGATTGATGGCGTCACACCTGCTACCAAAGGCGATGCAGATGCAGATTTCGCGATAATACCGAACGCACATCGTTGGTAAATCGTAACGCGTCCAGGAAGGGTAATAGTGATAACAGTGCAGTATCCATGGGATCGGAAAACCAACTTTTAATTGGTATTGCATTGTTTGGAAAACAGCGATATGCACCCGGTGAATTGTCAATTATAAATATCTGTTTGGATAGTTCAAGTGTTTAGTGTTTAGTCCACATACGTATGCCACAATGTTGGTTAAGAGCTTACCCTGTTCAAATCACTGCAGATGGCTGACAAATCTTTGGTATAGGAGCCATAATCTGGCGTACAGTGTTGTCTGTAATAGCGGCGTCGCAATATATTGCGGCCATTGTCCAATTTGTCGGCGACAGCAGCGCCATAGATCTCCATGCTGGCCGTAAACACGACCAGATCATACCATTGCGATACCTGTAACAAAAAACAAAAACAAATCGGAATAAGTACGTCGCTAGAGTTGGAATTTACTGTGTGTACTCTTACCACATCCAAAAAGTAATCCACATGCGGTCGCTTGTGTACGAAGAAACGCACCGGATGCCTATCGATAGTCACCTTAACGGTGAAATCGTGCGGCGTCCCTGGCTTAACCGTATTCCTTGGCATTGCATTGTGATGCGAGTGTATTAGCGTTTCGTCCAGATCGAGCACCAATGTCTTTCGCTGCACCAGACTGAGCCGATGACGTGAAACTGGTGACAGCGGGAATTGTTCATATTTAACCGGCTGATACTGGATAAACTAAGACAGTTAATTTATACATACATTCAAATGTTGTTATTTCACAATTTCTTGCTATATTTTCATTGCTTTTGAATATCTTGAATATCTGATCAAAAGGAAAGGCAATGTGATTAGTTTCAAATGATTTCTTTTTTGTTTTTTTTTTTTTTTTTTGCTTTTTATGATCTATAAATTTCTATCAAAATGCAGTTTCATAAAGCACACGACGTTCAAATCGAGAGGTGGGTGGTGGTGGTGGTGGTGTAGGAAGAAAAACACCAAAAAAAGAACCCATGATAAGAACCCGGCTGATCGAGAATATTAGTGTGTGTTAAAGGATTGAATGCAATTCGTATTGCATATGGATGCGAGAGATGGTAGGATCGAAGGGGGTGGGTGTATGGTGTAGCTATTGCTTATCGCAGCCTTGACCAATGGCTGCCGTCGTTTATGTATGTTATTTAATCGGTGCTAATGTGTGATAGCGATATATGTATATATTATGCATGTATGTTAAGTATGCCTAGAAAAATATGATGTACTGGGTATGTGGCAAAAATGGTGGGAAAGGCGGGGAAATTGTGTGCTATGAAATGGTTAGAATTTAAAAAATAATTTCTATTCTTTGGTACTTACAGCTCGCACTTGGCGATTGAACATAAAACATATGCATGTCCAGACTTTTGAGAGCAGCAGCAGCAGCGCATGGAATTTCATTTGCAACAACGAAATCATTGGTAAGAAGTTGTCTTCTTACCAAATTTGCCTTGAAATTTTACTATAGTCCGGCTACGTTATCGATGTCAGCGTAGTAGTTTTGTCACTATTGTTGTTCTTGTTGTTGTTGGTAGTTGTTTGGGGTTAGCAATATAAAAAATATAGAATTGAAACCAAAAAAAAAAAAAAAAAAAACTAAAAATCAACAACAGAAAGAACCACACACACACTCAAACGCAAACCGAAAAAAATATGTAAAATAAAAAACCAAAAATTATAAAGCTTCTTTGCAGTCACGAAAAAGCCAAAAACAGTGTGCCGGCTGTCAGGCTACCAACTTTTTTTTATTGCTATTGTGCTTTTGATAACGCGCTCAAATTGTTTTGTTTGTATTGGTATTGTGCTGTATTTTGCGGTATCGTTATCGATATCACATTTATTGTTTTTTTGATACCTTTGCACACACATATACATATATGCAATTAGCGAGAGGCGCGCAGGGAATAAAATCGATATTAATACACAAATGTTCAGCCGAAGCCTACAAAAGGATGTGATATATGCTGCTTTTGTTTATGTTTGTGCACAAGTACATGTGCGTGTACACACACTTTGGTATTTGACGCGTCTTTTTTGAGTTCTATATTAATTTTTTAGCTTTACACCTCTATTGCACTTCTCATTTGCATTGATGTGTTGTTTTTGTTGTTGCTGAGGCCACTGCTGTTGCTGTTTCAGTTTCTGGCGCTGCTGGCATAGTTGAGAATTTTGGTTGGTTGTGTTTAATAAGCGCCAGCACCAAAAGCAAAATATATATTGTTGATATCACCAAACTTTGTATCTTGATGTGTAGTTAAGAATTGCATTTGAGATGGCTCATCAAATTAATATTGTACTTTGATATTGAATAATCTTTCGTATTTTGTTTAATAAATCGCACACTCACACTTTCATACACACACACACACTCCTTTAATTTGGCCAAAAGCCAGTCCAAAAAGTAAATTGTGAAAAATAAAAGAGAGATTGTCGCCGTGAGCGTGGTATTGTTATCGGATTTTTCTACCGATATGCATGATGGAGCCCTGTATGTGTGTGTGTTTTTTTTTCATATTGTTTGTTTTGCCGGTTGGCACTACTATCGGCAAACAATTTGCAAGCAATTACCAAAAGTATATGCAATGAATGTATATGAACATGTTTATTTTGCTTAAACAAATATTATCAACTGGGATTTTTATCAATAACGTTTTTGCTTCTAAATGTACAATTAAATAATATTTTAACATCAATCAGTTAAAAAGTACGCCATGTTGGTGTACGATCGACCGTCATGCATGCGTTAGAAATAATAATTATTATGTATATACCTAAAAGTATTATGATAAATTACAAGCAACCTTATATGCTATAACATTGACATTGTTTTTATCTAGAAAAACAACACCTTAACCACTTAAAACCAGGAAAACTTCTAACCACGCGTCATCATGCACAGTCTGAGCGTGTATGCACAATTGAAGGCATCGATAACTTATAATCGACCGGCCGCTGTAATCGTTTAAAGCGTCGTTGACGTTCTTTACAATTCGCAAAAGTGGAAAGAAAAAGAAAAATTATGTAGACTTTTGGGCAAAAGTATATTAATTGTAAAAGTTCTGTTAAAACTAAGTTCTTTGACCGTACAGTGGGGATACGTTCTCATCGAGTGTGGCACGCTAAACGAATTGGCAGCCTTTTAATTTATATATAATATATATACATATAATTTTTTTTT